>CM076573.1:300096380-300422753 GCA_034641835.2 Pinus albicaulis | reverse complement strand
ATGGAATAGCAAAGCAAATAAAGGATTGAACAACAATTCTGAAATAGAACAGCAAGTCTAAAATGGAACAGCAATTGAATAACTAAGTCCCGCAGGTTGTAACCAAACTTAATCTATTAACTCAAATGCATTCTTTGCAATCAAATAACATTCTTTCACTCTAAAAGCAATTCACACAAATCACACTAATGGAACAGCAATAACTATTAATGAATTATGGAACAGTACTGATAAATCAGAAACGCGCACAACACGAACGTTTAGTATAACAGCTCTGTAACAAAACAGTAAGAACATGCAATTAACTCTTGAAAGGATTAATAACTTGATGCGGAGTCAACACACGATTCTATCTGTAAAAAACCTCAATGATTCAATCTTTAACAAAGCATGTAATATGAACTTATAAAGCATATCAAATTACCAAATAACAATGATAAACAAACCACACAAAAGTCAAGTCGTAATGGTACAGAAGCAAGTGTCCTTCGGGGCCGGGCCCTTAGCCTCCAAGGATACACCGCTTTAAGTTAATCCAGACGCAGAGATGAAATAATCACCAAGCTTTTATTAATGCATCGGTCAAAAATACATTGAACCAGTTCTCAACGAGACTCAATAATCAAAGTTGATGTTTTACAGAAAATTACATAAAAGCGTATCCTATCTATCAAGCTAACAGTGTTGTCCCTTTATATAAAGGTGATGGCGGAGATGTCCAAGTAACATGATAAATAAAGCAGCGATCCCTCAGGATCGAAGATCCTGAGGGATTCGCCAAACTGTTAATTCTTCATCCTTTCCTTTCTTTGGCGCCGAGCTGGTGTCTTCTCCTTCTTTTCCGAGCCGATTTGCTGTAATCTATTTAGCCTTGTTTGCATTCGGTTCTCGTTCAGAGGGACAGCAGTTATCTCGACTTTGTCCTTTCCTTTGGAACGGAAATTCCTCGTTTTCTCCTTTTCCTGTACAGAAAATAACCATTATCAGTGGCTAAGTCTTGCATATCAATTCTCACATGTTTTGTTATGGTTCCTTATTACTTTCCAAATTCATGATACAAAAAGGTTCACAAATTCTATTAAAAAGCCACTGAAATAGTCATCAAAAGCATACCGAAGGTCATTGATGTAACCTATCGTCGAAAGCGAGAAACCTGCCATTGAGGCATGCAGATTTCAAGGTACTGACGATTTCTGGATCAACTTCCTAGATAATGTGCTTATGTCGATAGAAAGCGATCTGTCGTAGGCAAGCCCACAACACGAAATCATAGATCAAGTTTTGAAAATATGTTGGCAAGGACTGACTCAGGGATGGTCAATGATGGATGACAGATATTTTGCGGATGAATGGTTTTGTTTGAACTATTCTCTTGGACACATAACGACACTGCAGATGGCTTGGTGACAATTGACTCAAAGCTAATACCCAGAAACCGGCTGAAAATTTTCAATGTGGTTTGATTAACTGTTAAGCAAAGGATTTCCCAACCCAGGTGAATATAAGTGTCGTGTCCAAGAGTGGTCGACTGAGTTTTCGGACAATTTTAAAAATACAACAAACATGCTCATTTTTCTCTCTTTTCCCCCACCATTTCTGGCAAGTACCTCTTTATTTTTGACAAGCTTGAGGAGGATAACATTTGCTTGGTTATAAGCTCACCCTTCGGATGAGTCCAACTTAGTTTAAAATTCGAACCCTAAGAAGGAGTGGTTCGTTCCTGTTGAAAATTAAACAGGCCCTTTACTGTTAAATTTTAACGAGTCCAGTATAGGAGAAACTCGGTGTTTTTCAGTTTTAGGGAGTCAGAAGAAAAACTTAAGAAAACTCCATGGGTGTTCTTTTTCGTAAATTTAGTCTCTCGAGCCCGAAAAAGGATAAAATAATGCGGGAGAGAACTCTGTTGACTGTATTTAGTCAACGTATACCTTTTTCGTAAATAGTCCATTTCAGTCCGTAAAAGGGGTAAACTTATACTGAAGGGACGATTGTTCATTTACTTTAACGAGTTTGAATAGTCAAGTACTCGGCAATCTTTTCATATTTAGAGAGTCTGAAAAGGGCTTAAAGAGGACTCCAAGGTTTCGCTTTTTCGTAAAATTTTTTGAAAGAGTCCGAAAAAGTGATAAAAGTATGCTCTTTGTTGAAAAATGATTATTTCACCTGAAAAATCCTGTTTCTGCACAAAAACTCAAAACATTACACATACCTGTTTAAGATAAATAAAAATGCTTTCAAAATATCCCTTTTAAAGTGAAAAATAAATAAATTTACAATTCATTCATTCGAAAAAACTTATAAAAAGGACTTTTTCTATTTCATTTTTACCGTTCAGTTGCAGAGTGAAAAGTAAAAGCTTTTGGATAAAAAGTTCCCGTGAAGATTCTGGAAAATTCAACCGTTGGAATCGAAAATCGTCAGCCCCAGGTAATCCACAACCTCCTTATCTTGCTTTTCATCCGTTTAAAATTCGTTTTTAGGCTTTAGTTTGATTTTTTAGGGCAAAAATAGGTCAAAAAATGCGCCCGCGGGGTCCGCAGGCGGGACACAGGTTACCTGCGGACCCCGATTTTTTCTGAATGGGAAAAAATCGAGGGTGCCGCACCCGGAACACACCTCGCGTGCGGAGCTACGCTCTGTTTACAAAGAGCGGGTGCGGTACCCGCGCGGTTAAAATTCAAGCACAGTTTTCTCAAATTTCTGCCAAAAATTTTCAAATGAAATCATTCTAATATGCCTTATTTTGTGTTGCAGGATTAACAAGATGCTTATTTGGCGAGAAAGGGAACATGAGGAAGTGGATGAAGCTGCAATACTCCATTTGCCCACACAAAGGGCATTAAAAGCATGCTGCTTATACAAATTCTGGGCCATCTCTGGCATGAGGGCACAAGTGGAACTCTTAACATGGTTGGTAGCCAGATGGCATGTGGAGGACCAGTGTTTCTTCATTGGTGGCCACCGGCTCGAAATTGAGCTGGAGGATATATACTTTTTGACTGGTTTGTCCAAGAGGGGCGAACATGTATCTTTGTTTGGGACTAGGCCAGGTGGCCAGACTGTCGCTAGTCTTCAACTCGAATTTTGCAATGATCAGGCAGATCCTCGGGACAAACGGATTGACATAAAACATATCATCCGTCCTGAACTGAAAGTTATAGCATTCACTGTTACCAAACTATGTGGGAGCGCCGCGCTTCATGTAGCTATTGGTTCCCAAATGCGCATTGCTGTGGACTGTTTTCGCGGCACCATCTTCAACTGGTGCGAAGCTGTGTTGGCAAATATAAAAGGCCAACTTACCAGAGAAAAAACCGGGAAACTAAAAAACTTTGGATATGGTTCCATTGTCGTTTCTTTTGCTTTGGAGAGGATTCCTCAGTTAGCTCCACAGAGTATTTCAGTTGATGCCGGTCGACTTCGAGAACCAAGAATGGTTCGCTGGTCCGCGCTGATGGCTCGTCATGCTATCGAGGGCACTGAGATTGTACGATTCCCTGCTTCATATTTTCATTGGCTGGATCGCCAAATTTTTATGATAGAGGATTTTCCATATGCAGGGATAGATTTCCGCGGAGATATAGAGATGTCTCTCCCTGCAGGGGAACAGTGGGACGATTCAGGTAAAACATTTTTCAACGTTTTGCTAAGTTCTAAATTTTTTAATTTTTTATCGTCTTAGAAAACTAATAACCAAAAGTTTTTCAAATACAGATGTGGGTCCACAACGTCCAGCTCATCTCCAACCTTTCGAGAGGAGACAACCAGTTGCGCCCGCACCAGCCCCAGCAGGCCAATCAGTAGAAATTTTTACTGATTTGGAACATCATCTAGAACACTTGACTCTAGATATACCAGAGACGAGCATAGATGATATCCCCCTCAGGCTTCAAAGATATGTGATTGGAGTCCCAGGACCTTTCAGGAGGTTCCTATGCAGGGTGGCTCGAGCAGTTGTTTCCTATCGAGATCATCATCAGTGATGAGATGATCATGTAGACTCATTTTTGTACTTTTGTGTTATCATTTTTGCCGATCATAAGGTGTTTCCAACCTATGATCGAAAACGATGTATATTTTTTGAACACACTCCTATGATATATATATCACTATTTTGACGGCTATCTGCGTACATGAATGAATGTTGTTTGTTTTACTGCTTTTAATTATTGCAAATGTCTATTTATCATACTAGAAGCAATTGAATCTGCTAATGTATTTAAACGTCTTGGAATATGCTGATATTCAATGTAATCAAATTCACGTTCCAAGAGACGAACTCTCAAAAATAATCGTAATAACACCGGATTTCTAATGGTATAAACCCTGTTAAGCTGTAATACAACAAGTTCAGAATCCAACCTTACAATCAAACTCCGAATTCCAAATGATATGGACTGAGATAATAACTCAATCACTGCACTATACTCGGCAATGTTATTTGTTGTTTGACCAAGGCTTACCCCATGCATGGATACTAACTCGTCAGAGGGTGAATAGATAACCCAAGCTGCGGAAGAAATGTTCCGTGTACTACGACAAGCACCATCAGCAAGACCAATGTAGGTTTGAAGAGACGTCGACATCTGCAATATCAAGAGTAAAACTCAGATAAGCAGTCATAGTGATAAAAACACACTTCTAAACTAGGCACACTTTTCTAATCTAAAACACACCAGCAGTAAAGAAATCTAAACTAACAAAAATCTCCACACCTTGTTTAAGCGTAATATCGCTTTAGATAAAGCCCATTTCTGGGTTTATCTAAAGGGACACCATCAAAATCTACTAACTCATAAGCCCCTTTCGCTAACTTTCGTTTCACAATGTAAGGACCATGCCACATAGGCACGAATTTTCCAGCTCCTAGCTTGTCGTTGGCTTGATCATAAAGTAAAACTAGGTCTCCTTCTGAAAAATTTCGAGGGGTCACATTTCTATCATACTGAGCTTTTATCCTTTTAACATGAGCCTCGTTTGCTATTGCAGCACTTCGTCGATTCTCATCTAATTGGGCCAAGTACAAGAAACATTTTTCCTCTTCAGACGTAGCTGGAAGTAATTCTATGGCTAATTTTAGTGACGGTATTTCGCATTCAATTGGTAACACAGCTTCTAAACCATAAACTAGTTGAAAAGGAGTGAAACCCGTTGATGTTTTGACTGTGGTTCGATATGCCCAAAGCGCTGAAAATAACATGGAATGCCAATTCGTCTTGTGAATACCAATGATTCGTTTAATCATGGTGACTAAAACTTTATTAATAGCTTCAACCAGTCCATTTGCTTGTGGATAGTATGGAGTGGAATTATCATGGCGTAGGCCAAGTTGTTCTGTTAGTTCAGTCATCATGATGTTCCGAAAATGACTTCCATGATCTGTAATAATAGCTTGAGGAACACCAAACCTAGCAATTATGTGATTGAACACGAATGTTGCAGCAGTCTTGCCGTCAGCTGAATATGTAGGCATCGCCTCGGCCCATTTCGTAAAATAATCTACGGCGAGAATAATATAGGCATGCCCCCCGGCCGAGTGAGGGTTACATGTGATAAAATCGATACCCCATTTTGCAAATGGACCAACAGCAATTATAGGGTGAAGAGGAGCGGGTGGCGCGCGCATTTTTCTATCAAAAATCTGACAGTTGTGGCATTTTCGAACCGCATAAATGCAATCTTTAAATAATGTTGGCCAGAAATAACCTGCACGCAATATCTTTTGGGCAGTGGCATACCCAGACATATGACCGCCACATGCTCCAGAATGACAGTCATTGAGTACTTTTTCAGCTTCTTCATGAGTTAAACAACGTCGGAAAACAGAATCTGCTCCTCGTCGATAAAGAGTATCACCAATGATATTATATTGTTGGGATTGGAAACGTATTTTCCATCGTTGAGTTCTTAAAATTTCAGGCCGAAAAGATTGGGTTTGGAGATATACAATAATATCCCCATACCATTGATCAAGCGTACTGATAAGAAACAAAGATTCGTCCACAATGGATTCTTCTGCCACTGTTTCAATATCAGTAGAGGGAAAATCACACATTAGTTCCGCAAAAACCAAAGACTTCTTTGCCTTGGATTTCTCAAATTCCAAGTCAAATTCTTGTAGGATAACTATCCATTTAGAATACTTGCCCCCTAGCAATTGTCTGGTCAAAATATACATCATAGGGTTGCAATCAGAAATTATTGTGGTTTTACGTAACAATATGTAATGTCGAAAACGTTGGACAGCTTGAACAGCTGCCAAGGCCAATTTCTCCACATGTGTATATTTGATTTCAGTCGGATTCAAATTTCGACTAAGATAATAAATCACATGTTCGTTGTGAGATTCATCTTCCTGAACTAGTACCATCCCAATAGTGGAATGAGAAGCAGCGAGATACAGAATGTAATCTTGGTTGTAGTTGGGAGGATGCAATAACGGTGCATGGGTCAATGCGTGTTTAAGTGCATCAAAAGATCGATCAGCGACCTCGTCCCAAAAGAACGGAATGTCTTGTTTCAACAACCGGGTAAAACCCTTTGCAAGCTCGGCATAGTTCTGAATAAATCTACGTAAAAAGTTTGCTTTCCCCTGCAAACTCTGGAGTTGGCGCAATGTCGAAGGAGGAGGCAATTTAATAATAGCTTCGACCTTCGAAGGATCAACACGAATGCCTGATTTTGAGACAACAAATCCTAGTAAACGACCCGATTCTACGCAGAAAACACATTTATGCGGATTCAACCTTATCCGATAATGCCGACATCTCATAAAAATTGCTCGTAAATGAGTGGGATGATCGGCCCTACGTAATGAATGGGCAGGTAAATCATCAAGATATGGTTGAACAATGTGCTTAATGTCATGAAACGCATAAGACATAGCCCGTTGAAAAGTTGCTCCAGCGTTCTTAAGTCCAAAAGGTAGTTTACAATAGGCAAACGTTCCCCACGGACAAATGAAAGCTGTTTTAGGTTGATCTGCAGGGAGTATGTTTATTTGATTGTAGCCGGAAAAACCATCCATAAAGGAAAAAAGTTCACTTCCGGCACAATCGTCGATTATATGATCGATATAGGGAGTTGGATAATTGTCTTTTGGACACGCTCGATTAATATCCCTATAATCGATACATACTCTTATTGTTCCTTGTTTTTTAGTCACAGGAACAATATTCGATACCCAATCCGTTAAAGGAATTGGATAAATAAATCCTGCGCGAAGTAATTTTTCAACTTCATTTTTTATAGCAGCAGCTTTCCTAGGATGTATTTGACGTAATCGTTGACGAACAGGTTTAGCATCCGGGTAAGTCTTAATTTCATGTACTACGATCGATGGATCAATTCCTGGCATTTCTTCGTAAGACCAGGCAAACACGTCACGTAATTCTTGAAATAGGGCTTTATAAGTCTGAATTTCTTCGTCTGAACAACAAGCACCTATATGAATGTTTTCAATTATTCCTGGCTTTACTGAAATGTCAATTGGAACCGTTCTAGATATATTTTCTAAATTTAATTCAGAATCAGGATTTTTCAATGGATTATGAGGTTCCTTGGCATATTCAGCAGTAAAAATTGAAGCGAAATCATTTTCAAAATGATCTAATTCAGGTAATAATGAAGACCTATGATGGAGATCTTCCCATGGTAAATCATCAACAGACAAAAACTCACGAATTTGCTCATCTGTATGAACAATTTCAGGAAATGTCGTTGCGTCTGAACTAGAAATAGAAAGCGATTCCTCTTGGATCCCATTCATTGGATCGATTTTGGTTGAAAATGGGTTGGAAAAAGACTGTACAGTCTGGTACGCAATTTCAAATGGACTCAAAGGCATCGCGCCATCAAATGAATCTATCTCGGATTCTGAAGGTAGAATCCAAGGATCATCAGACATAACTGTGTCTGACGAAATCATATGAATAGTTGCAGTAGAAGACGATACGTTAGGAGGAGGAAAGGAAAAAGTTCCTAGCAAACTAGAATCTTTAACCAAACCTACTCCAACATCCTTATAAGAGATAGCCGTTTTACCAACATGCTGGATTGTTTCTGTAGAGGCTGGGTCTGACGAAAAATAAGTTAACTGATCTATTGTCACGATCCTTCCTTGATATGGAAATTTTATAAGTCGAAAGACCGAAGAGACAACAGCAGTCATAGCATAAGACCAACTACGACCCGGTAGAAGGTTGTAATCTAGAGGGGCATCAACCACTTCCACATCTAGATTAACAATTTTTCCTTCAACCCCTATGGGTAAATCCTGCAAAATACCATAAGGTTGAAAACCTCGACCATCAAAAGCTTTTAGAATTGTCGGAGATTGGTTAAGTGTAGGAGAACCAAGAGATTTCCAACATTGAAGCGACATAATACACGTTGAAGCTCCCTCATCAATCACAGTCCGAAAAATAGGTCTGTTTTTGACTAACACTGGAATCTGGAAAGCCATTTGGTGAGGAAGACGTGGTGTACTAGTTTCTAAATCGAAGATTATAAGGTTAGAATCGTGAACATCAACAGCTCCTATGGCAGACAATAACAATTTACGCTGTGCTGGACACGACTGCAGCACTTCCAAAGCCGACATTGCTGAAGGAGAAATAGCTAAATCTTCACCAATGTTGTAATTCTGAGCAGCTCTCGCATGTGGATTGAAAGCTGATTTACGAAGAACACCTTTAGCAGGCGGCTTGATTATCAAGTCTGGATTTTGTTTCTCGATTTGTAGCGGACCGGAAACAGGAGGAGTTGTATTTGATGCGTTGGCATTGGAAGACTCTCCTTCTTTGCCATCAACGGGATTCTTAGAACCGTAATCTTGTGATCGCGTCGCGACCCTTATATGAGACATCATCATAATAGGCTCTTCTAAAGTGGTCGAGGAAGAACCAATCATCTTACTATCTTGAACTGGAAAAGGATCCTTCAAGACAACAGGTTGTTGCGATCCTTTAATGAGCTTCGTAACCTCTTCTCGATATGGGCATTCTTTCGTGAAGTGATCTTGTTCACAAATGAAGCAAGGATAACGAGGTTTACGTTTCTCATCATTGGATTCTTCTCTATCTGTTTTCTCTTTCGAATTTTTCTTGTTTTTATTCCTCCCTTTCTTTTTACCACCGGTTTTTGATTTTGCCGTAGATGTTTCAACGACATGAATATCGACAGAAACTTCTTGAGAGGATTCTCCCTTCGGGGAATCAGGTAAAGTTATGATTGGAGAAGAATTCTTTGAGGATTTCTTCTTACTTTTGGAACTAACTGTACCAATCATACCGTCAGCGGCATGAGACCCTGAAGGAGGAGCAGCTATTTGACCTTGTTTGGGTAAATCGGGAATTTTTTCATGTAAAGTACCTGACTGCGTATAGACGAGGTCTAGGTACTGAGCCTGAGAAATTACTTGCTCTTCAGTAACAACACCAGCCTTAGCTACATCTTCAGTGATCTTGGGTAGTAATGATTTAACAAACCATTCTGCCAAAATTTGATCTGGAATATAAACTTTCACCAAACGTCGTCTACGTCACCATTCATGAATATGATCAGAAATATACGTGGACGTAGATTATTTTAGCGAAGTTAATAATTCTGTGCCATTGTCGTATCTGACAGGCAACTGGAAATGAGTTAAGAAAGACGTTGCTAACTGACTGAAATTATGAAACGAGCCTCGTGGTAACTCAATGTACCATTTGGCTGCTAAACCTATGAGCGTTCTCTGGAAAAGACGTAGGCGAATCGAATCATCAACAATCGAATTAGATGCACACCAAAGGTGATAAGTCATCACATGATTTGATGGATCCTCTCCTGTCTTACCTTCAAATTTCGGTATATCACTGGGCAACTTATGAGGCATTGACGGCCAGTTCTGATAATAGAAAATAGGATCATTAGTAAGGCGCGTCAAATCTGGTAAGTCCAAAGTTGCGATGAACGGTAACTGACGGTTAGGGTCACGAAAACCTTGAGAAGCCAAAGCAGATCCAGGAGGCGGATACCCGGGATAACTAGGAATCGGATTAGCATTGGGTATTGTATAACCTCCCGGATAACCAGGATGAATCAGACCATACTGAGGTTGTTGATAAGTATAACCAGGGTATGGCTGATAGCTTGGATTCTGAACATAGGGACCGTATTGCGGCTGTCCTTGGTACGGTTGATAAGTAAACTGAGGTTGACTCGTAACAACTGTACTTGTACCGGATTGTCCTGCAGGCATCTGAACTGTAGTCTGAGCTGTAGGCCCTGACTGAGGTACAGAGACTTGAGGGATTTGCACGGATACAGGGATAGCCGAACTCGGGGCTATAGACACTCCAGAAATAGGTGTAACAGGTTGAACAGACGTTGCAGCAGTCGCAGCAGTTTGGGGCGGAGTCTGAGGTGTACTAGGCCCAGCCTGCTGAACTGAACTAGGTGCAGGAGTTTGAATAGCTAGCTGACCAGGTTGCTGAATTGAACCAGAAACCATTGGCTGACCAGGTTGATAAGGTAACTGCACATTAGGCTGCAAAGGCTGTTGATATTGGGACGGATCCCACATCATCATTCCGGGGTACTGTCCCGTAGAAGGTTGAACGTAAGGACCAAAACCTGGTTGAACGTAGGGTTGATAATAAGGTAAAGTTTCGGCTCCTTGAACAGATGGTTGACCAGAAGGCTGTTGGTAACCTTGCATTGGGTACTGCCCTTGAGGTTGATAACCTTGAGGCACGTACTGAAGTTGAGGTTGTTGAGGACCCTGAGGAGCATATTGAGTTTGGGGTTGACCTTGAGGAATGTACTGTCCTTGAGGTTGGTAACCTTGAGGTATGTACTGTCCTTGGGGTTTCCCCCCAAAATAATATTGATCCACAGTTTGTCCTGGGAAAAAGCTACCTTGAGGTTGAGCCCCGGGTGGTAATTGACTACCTTGGGGTTGCCCCCCAGGCGGTAATTGCCCACCCTGAGGTTGCCCCCCAAGTGGTAACTGAATTCCCTGAGGTTGACCCCCAGGAGGAAACTGACTGCCTTGAGCTTGAGGATTAGGAATATTACCAGACATCATAAAAACTTGCTCTGCGTTCGACGTTTCAATTTTAAGTCCACCAAGACCAGACGATAACACATTTTCGATAGGTTGAGGAGTTTCCCCTGAGAAAGTACCAGACAAAGACTGATATCCCGCAGGAACAGAAGGACCACCATGTAAAAAAGATTCAGGCGTTTGCGAAAACATGGACGACTCTCCAGCCATAATAGATGACGGATAGTAACCTCTGGGTGTAGGATGAAATGGAGCTCGAGGTGGATAAAAAGTAAGACCCGGATTCTCTTAAAAATCAGTTAAAGAAAGATACCAGGGATTAGTTCGAATAGGGCTGTAGAAAATGGATTCACGCTCCCTAAGATTTATCGATTGAGGGGAGTTGGGAAGAGATATGTCTTCGTCTGGATTAGTAAGTTCTTCTATAGAAATTAGTCCAGAAGGAAGATCTTCAGTTATGATATTTCTAACCCTTGGTGAACCTGGATCGCTAGAAGTTGGTGAGATAAATCCTGAAGATGTTTCTAACACAGAAGATTCAGTTTCAGGCTCAGAGATTTCAGGTTCGTCAGATAATTCTCCAGTAGGAGAAATATTTTCAGTGACTTCAGAAACTGAAATCGATTCTTGAATATATTCTGTTGTAGGAATTTGATGATCAGGATGTATCACAATAGCAGAGCTTTCAGCTTCTGTTGATCTAAGTCTACGGCTACTGTGTGGTACCAGAGCTCGAAGCCCTTCAAGATGACCTGGTGTAAATTCAGGGGGTTTCCCTTGTATTCTTCGGGATTGTCTCGGCAATTCCGCCACGATGAAAAATTATCTAATCACACGCAAACAAAGAAAAATTTCAATGAAAACACCTAAAGTCTCTAAGAAACAAACAATTGAATCACTCACTTAAAAAATCTAAGAGTTCAAACCACACACAAACAAGTAACTTTCCGTACTAAAATCACTAGTTGGTGATGAAATCCAACTTAGTAGAGTTTTAACACGAAAAGGGCGGTTGGAACAGTTACCCCGACAACCTGCTTAATGAAACAGACTGGCAGAAGTTTCTTCACATAACCATCTCGAGTGAAGAGAACCCCCCAGAGAGTCCAAGTGAGTCTAGTCGACGTCTGTTCCAGGTACAGTGGGATCTTCCCTCCACCGTCACCTTAGGAAAGAATCCTAAAGATTATGGCCTCTAAGGTTACCAACTGAAACAAATATACCTGGGGGAACAGTCTACGATCCGACAGACATGCAAGGGTAGAGTAACAAAGCTCAATCCCCTTGAAGGCTCCTTGAACAGAATCCAAGGTTTACCGACAAGTGACCCCTGACTCCTCGACAATGGTCTATCCGAGGTTTACCGTTTTTAATACGTGTGTATCTTCTATCGTTCCCAATGAGGAAGGATTGATTACCCCACTGGTTCAGATATGATCTCGTGCTTAACTCCTTTAAGAGGAGCTTCCCAGAGCATACATGCAACAACTGGAATTCTTCCTACTGCAAGATATATCTACTTGTTTGTTTTATCTACCTTGGAGAGTTAATTACTCCCTACTCCAAGATACTAGCCTAAGCTATGTTGGTGATGAGAGCCCTAAAAATAAAAATATTACTAGATGAATTTTATTTAAGCGTTACTTTTAAGAGTTGTTTCTTAAGTCAAATGGGCGCAGAAATGAAACTTTGTATGATGTGAAGACTCGACCTCCAAAAACACTAAAATGCACCTATGATGATATTCAATTCTTTTTTCTTTCAATGAATTTTCTATCTAAAGAAGAGTTAGAGAATGCAACTTTCATATTTCTTCTTCAAACATGAAAACTAAGTGAAAGAAACTATTTTGTCTTTTCGTTAAACTATCAAAGCTCACAAGAAAAACTATTTTCTTTTCCAAACAAGAAGCTACAAAACAATTCTCTTTCGAAAGAAATCTACAAAAATTAAAACTATTCAAAACTATGAAGACTAATCTTAAAAAACTAATCTAAATTGAGTAAAAGCTTTTTAGAGTTTTTTATGAATGTTTCTCTTAGTTATTCAGCAAACTAAGAATCTATCAAACAGATCAAAAACACTCAAAATATGTTTTTCAAAACACTCAAAGAATAAATGAAATTCAAAACTTTTAAAACAAGTTCTTTTCGAAGATTTGCAAAGAAATCAAAAAGGCTTAATTTCTCAAACTAGGATGTTTTCACAATGAGGTCGGATTCAAGAGACAAAAAGAGATCTTATGTGATCTGAGATACTGCAAATTGTCAAAAAAAAAATTGAATCACTACAAAGACCAAACAAAAAAAATAATCCAATCGGCAAAATCTCCTAGAAAATCATTCAAAATACTAACACTGTTGGAGTTCATAAACAATGAATTCTTGATAGACACAATAACCAGTCTGGGCAGAAACCAAAGATCTAAAAATTAACCAGAAAAAGAAACCTAGAAATTTTTCAAAATTTTTACAGGGTCCGCACGTAAGCAGTGTTGACAGGTGCGGTCCCGCACTGTATTCTATAAAGAACGTGCGAAACTGCCCGCACTGTAACAGTTATGCAGAGTGCGGTCCTAGCAAAAATGATAGAAAAATTCAAAATACTTCTAAATTTTTAAAAACAGAAAAAATTTAAAGCACCCAGACAGATGTGAATCAATCAAAAACCAGAAAAAGAAACCTTTTCTCAAGTCAAAAATCAAAGAGAACCAAGAACAAACAAGTTCTTCCCCAGTATGGTCGCCATTTTGTTGTGTAGATTAATCCGTCTTGCGGACAAGACCGATCTCTCTAGTACAAAAGGTAACTAGCAACAAACAACCAATTATACTAATCTCTCTCTAAGCATATAAGATTTATAAAAACACTATACGGGTGTAAAAGCCTACCTTATATCCAACGCTTGCTTGCTTACTTGATTTTGTTGAATTCCTTCCCGTGCACTGGAAGAACGTCCTTCGTATATCTGCAATCACAAACAAGGAAAAAGATTAAGCAGCACCTGTATAGACATTATCATAAATCATACTTATCATAATGATCAAGGAATTTATGAAATAAACCACAAATTGACAGTTTAATGAGAGAAATGATTATATTTGTATTAACTTTAAAGATAGAAAACCTTTACAACCTGTGCCTTGATGTTGTGCAGGTCCTCCCGGGGTCCGAAGCAGGAATCTCCTTTACTCTGACAAGCATTGCACTCTTTGAACTAAGACAAATGAGGATGAGTGATCTAACCTCACAGAAAGTCTTAAGTTACTCAAGTCTAAATCTCAACAGCATTTAACTTCAAATCTCATAAGCTTGAACTCCCCTTGAGGCTATCCAAGGCCTCTTTTTATAGTGAAAGAGAGGAGGTTTCTAGTTCCAAATATGAAGGGATAGAATCCTCTTTCAAAGGGATAAGCTCCTTACATCAAGGGGTTAGCTCCATTAAGGAAGGGATGCATGAACCAGCTTCAAAGCGTATCCATTCCGAAAATTCCCGTCTAGAATCTTCTAGAATTCTGGAGATTACGCATCTTCATTTTCTGCGCACATGTTTTACGAGGAGGTCCGCACCCATTACACAAAGAACGTGCGGTATGGTTCCGCATGCGGTGAGATTTGGGTACGGGACCGCGAGGGAATGCATAGAGAAAGTGCGATGCCAATTCTTAGGGGGTTTGGGTTTTCTTGATTTTTGAAGCTTGTTGTGAAAGGATGCAGTATATTAGACTTGCAAAAGGAGGAAGTATGAGTAATAATGAGCTCATACGGTCGGCCAGAATGTCGAGTGACGGTTTCGATTAGCAGGTTCCTTAATACAAAAAATTCTTTCAAAAATTGTTCTTGTCTTGTCTATTGGATATATGGAGCAAAACCTTCTTTTTACTGCTTAATGTCTTTTTATGCATAGATCTAGTTTTTTGCAGCACTTGTCTTGATCAACTAACTGCAGATCTGAAGATATTAGTATCCATATTTGATGTTAGGGCTATTAGTTATGCGTAGATAAAGTGGTCTTTTTTCGTACACTTCAACAAAAGATTCATACTAACAGTCTTGACAGGGAAGATCAATGCTACCTCCTGGTGACAAGGGGACTATCTCTGTGTGAGAGCTTTTTTCCACGAGGAAAGTGTCACTTGAATCAGCCTGTGATTCCAATCTTTATTTTTTCTGTCCTTCACCGTATACTTCATAATTATCAATGGGAGACAAGGCTTCATTCTCTTGTAGTTCCTCTTGGTTGGGTAGAATATTAGTGTGACCAGAGCTGCTAGGGAGGCAGTTTTATCAGACAATTCTTCTTGCTCCCCTACTTCTGATGAGTTCCTTAATTCGAATCTTGTCCTCATTTTCCCTAGGACTGGGGCCATTTCCTCTTCAAATTCTTGTAAGGGTGCCTAGGAGGGTTCTGCTCCATCTATGGTGTTCGAAGTTCCACTAGTGCTTTGGCACATTGGAACACCTAATCCTACATAGGTAGGTGTGGAATACGAAAAGTCACAATGGAGTCCAAGTGACCTTGGAATATGAAACCAAGAGTCACACCATTGTACTATAAATGTACATCTTTGTATAATGGAAAATAAGAAAGCCTCACACTTATCTTTCATTGTGTGTTGTTTCTCTTGTGTGTGCATTCTTCTTCCTCATACACCATGTGTGTGCTTCAACATGGTGTTTAACATGGTATCGGAGCGGGCGATTGCTGGCCCTGCTCCACTTTGAGTGAGCCATTTGTGTTTATGGCCTATGCATATCTGCAAAAATTGTTGGTTTTTTTGCAGCACTCAAGTGTTTGTAGCAGTCTTTTTGCCACATTCAGAAAGTGGTTTTGGAGAAGGAGCAGCATTCAGAAGAAGGAGCAACATTCAAAATTGGTTTTGAAGAAAGGCAGCACTGCCCATCTGAAGGTTTTCATTCTCATTTTTCCTGCAAATTCCATTAATTTCTGCATTGAAGAGTTGCTGGAAAACACTGTTTAAAAGAGGGTTTCTGAACTAGAAGTTTCTGGCTTTTTCATGAAAAAGAATTTTGAGTTTTTCAGTTGCTCAGCTATTGGAAAATTTCTGGGTTTTAGTGTTGAAATTGTTTGGAAAATTCTGCATTTATGCTGCTCAGCCACTGGAAGATTTCTAAGTTTTCATTGAAAATTTCTGAGCTTGCTGCTATATTTCGTGAAAAATCTTCTACCTGCAGTATAAAAATCTCTGAATCTTTTCCTCTCTGCTGTTTTATAAAAAAATTAAAAAAAAAAAAATTAAAAAAAAAAAAAAAAAAAACTCTGCATATCCCTGCGCCCTACATTTCTCAACGCACAGTCCCATACGAACTATGCATACCCCTGGCAGTACGCCCCCATAACCACAGGCTCCGTCCCACAGCAACCTTCCCCTAGCCTTTCGGCTCCCTCTCCCTCTCCCCACACCTCCGCACGATCTATCCCCTCCCCTATTCCTGCGCAGACCCCTTCACGCGCCCTCTGCACCTCATCACTAAACTACAATCCCTACGCCTTCACCGGCCCTCTCACTCATCGTTACCTCCGTCCTCAACTCTCGAATCCAACGACACCTGCACTTGCTCTTCACTCGACCCTTCACCTCCCATACTCGGCCCTCCTCAATCTGCATCTAAACACACACTCCGCCTCACTCACTACAGCACTCAAACCCTCGCCTTAACTCCCTCTGAGCACTCGGCCTTTCGGCCCTCCTTCCCCCAACCTGCGTTTATACGCACCCCCTTCTACCCAACTACTCCCTCTCCCAACTCTTACGTGGCTCCTAATCCCTCTTATCTGCCCTTTCTAAAATTTTAAAATTTTTTATTATACCCCCCCTCCCATACAATTCGACTTCTTCATTTCAATTCCATCTTACAAGACCACCTTTTTAAATTCGATTTTAAATACTATCCCCTCTCATTAATAAACGCCCCCCCTCTCATTATTAAATTCCCCTCCTTTTTTAAATTGATTCCCATTTATATAATCCCATTTCAAATACATTTCCTTTTTTTTTTAAATTCCCCCTCCCTCCATTAATACAACCCTCCATTTTAATAAATTGTATCTGAATAATTATTTTTTAATTAATTTTCATATTCGTTACAGTTTTAAAAAAAAAAATCATTAATAAAACCCCCCACCTTTTTAATTACCCCCCCCATTAATAAAATGCCTCTTTCTTTTTAAATCAATTCCCCTCCCTCCACGTTTTTTAAATTCCCCTCCCAATTTTTTATTAATTCCCATTAATATATTTTCTAATTAACTTTTAATTAAATATAAAAAAAAAAAAAAGCCCTTCCCTTTTTTAATAACCCCTTTTCTATTAACATTTCCCTTACTTTTCCACCCCCATCCCTTTTTTAATTTATTAAATTCCCTTTTATTTCTATTATAATCCCTTTTCTCATTTTTAATTATTCCCATTAATTTTTTTTAATTAATTTTTAATTTAAAAAAAAAAAAAACAGAGAGAGAGAGGAAAGAGAGAGTATGAACAGCAGAAATAATGAAGAAAATGGCATATGAGGAGCAGATAAATTGAATACATTGCATATTTGCATTTTGTGATTTGTGGCATTGATTTGAAGGGTGATTTTTTTGAAGAATTTCACATTTGAAGACAAGTTTTCCATCATTGAAAACATCTATTTGAAGAAGAAAATTCAGCTGCCATAAAAAGGCCTCTTGCACAAGTCTTTTGCTGCACACTCATAAACATATTTTGCAGAGATTTTGTATTGAACTCACATTGTGAGTGAATTTGCCTCTTCATTCATAGTTGGAATCAGTGAATTTGAGTTGTTGGATTGTTGATTGCCCTCCATCATTTGAGGAGCACACTTTGTACTTTGAGAATTTTTTGAGTCAATTGTATTTCTTGTTGAATCACATTGTAAACGGGTGCATTTTCGGTTGAAGCCAACACCCTTTCATTGTTGAAATGGCTAAAATCAATGAGGCATTAGTGTTGTTGAATGACCTCATTCATTCAAACGTTGATGACATGATAAAAATGAGCAAGGATGCTCTTTGTAACATTCAAAGTTGTTTGCTATATGCACATGAAAAGATTGAGTTTTTGCAGTTGGAATCTCAGCTCCAACAAGAAGAACTTCAGCAAAAGAGTCACCATTCTGAACTTGTTTCTGTTCAGAAGATTGTGAAGGACTCTCATCAGAAGAAAGAAGATAAAGATGCAGTTGATTCCCATTAAGTTCCTTGTACTAGAGCAGATATACATGCAGATGCAGCAGTTCAGCCTACACTTCTTAAGCCCATCATCAGACCTTGGGAAGAGCTTGTCCAAAACAAGCACCGAACTAGTCTTGGATATGACAAGGATGTGTCCTTTCATATTCCAGACTACACCAAGCCCATCAAATTTCAGAGTGCTGGATTTCTATATGACAGTTCACCTGCAGTTGTTCCAGATCCTGCTCCACAACAACAACATCAGATTGAAAAATGCCAACACTGTGATCGATTTGGTCATATGAAGGATCACTGTTTTGATCTTCATCCATGCAAGCACTGTGGTCGGCACACCCATTCTTCACACAGATGCTTTAGACACAAGCCTCCTGCAAGAACCAAGATTCATCTTGGATGGATCGCTTCTTGGCAATGGGCATCAACAGCCAAGAAGATGTTTACGACACATGTTAGAACTTGTTCACGCATATTGAACAAACTTGCAGTTGAGTTTTCGCCATCATCTCACCTTGTCCCTGACAGGGGGGAAAATGGTGGTCATGTACAAGCTTCGATGACAGATCAAGCGAGCCTGAGCCACAATCTCTCATTCCAGATTTAGAGTTGCAGCCAGAGTTCAAGCGAGCCTGAGCCACAATTCGTCATTCCGGATTCAGAGATGTAGCCAGAGACACGGATGCCCATGAGCATACCTTCGGTTGGTGGATAACCTAAAACCATCATTTTCGGTTGGTGGATAACCTAAAACCATCATCTTCGGTTGGTGGACAACCTAAAACCACCACAGGTCATAGACCTTCCTTCTTTTAGGTCGAAGGTCTCCCTTTTTTATGAGGGACAATTCCTCTAGCATAAGCCTTCAGCTTCTTACCAGTTTTGGAAGAGTTCCGGGAACTGCAACAAGTATTGTGTTCCAGTGTTTGTGGTCATCATAAAACCACCTCTTTTTTCCAACATTTCAGAGAGTTGATTCAGCCCAAGTGCTGTCATGTATACTTTGCAGATTTGTTTTACAACTCTTTTCTTGGACTCACACATACCCCTTCGGATGAAGGGGGGATGTTGGAACACCTAATCCTACATGGGTAGGTGTGGAATTCGAAAAGTCACAATGGAGTCCAAGTGACCTTGGAATGTGAAACCAAGAGTCACACCATTGTATTATAAATGTACATCTTTGTATAATGGAAAATAAGAAAGTCTCACGCTTATCGTTCATTGTGTTGAGTCTCTTGTGTGTGTGTGTATATCCTCCTCATACACCATGTGTGTGCTGCAACATGGTGTTTAACAAAGGAGAAGAGATTCAGTCTGAAGAACTGAAATGTGAAGCAACAGTTGAGACTGTTGAATCTTGTAATTTTCAAACTGAAAATTTGTGTAAAAATGCAGGAATTGTAAGAGATGATGAAATACTTCAGAAATGCCAAAAGGAAATTGCATTGCTGGAATATTTGCTGGAAAACTCAGAGTATTACAGCGAGATTGCAGAAGACGAAATTCACTACAGTGGACAAAAATAGAAATACATCATGAGACAAGATGGTGTGAAAGAGAGACTTGTTGACAGTCTTGAGATGCCTTTAGAGAATTCGTTGGGTAGAATGAATCAGCATACTGATGTGCTGATAGAGGAGGAAATTTCAGAGCAGCATACTGAAATGTTGCCAGAGGAAAGAAAGGCACTGAAGCCTTATGATTTGTATTTTAATAATTGTTTTGTGAATGCAGGTTTTGTTGCAGATGCTGGAGAAAATTTGACACAGTTAGGCAGTCAATTAAAAGAGAAGGAAGAAAATTTTGTGGAAATATTTAATCCATGGAATAAAGAAATTAAATTGCTGGAAAATCAAGATTCAATGCAGGTAGATAAATCTCAATTTCAATATTGGGAAATGCAGAATGTGGAGATGCAAAATTCAGAGGACAACAACATCAAACTAAAGCAAATAAAAGAATATAGCAGTAAAGATTACACTATGTACTAGTGCAATGAATTTTTGAAGAAAGAAGACAAAGAAATTGTCATAAGTGACAATCTGGAAGAAGTTAGTAATTGCAGAAAACAAGAGGGTAATGATGATAGGGTGGTAGTAAGAATGAGAGATCAACAATTAAGGAGCGAAAGAAATCAACAAACAGAAGATTTATTGGATAGAGAAATTGAACTAATGAGAAGGATAATGATGAAAGTGTCTCAGAAGAAGACAGCAGCAAGAAAGAAAAGAAGTAGCAGCAGAAAAAGGAAGACAGCAACAGACTGTGAAAGTGCAGCCAGTGGAGAAAAGCAGCACAAAATATGGAGACCTAGATAAAAGCAACAAGAAAAAACAAAAATAGATGATCAATTACAGAACAAAGTGTGGGATCCAGGAAGACAAGATTTAAAAGAACATGATCAGGAGATCATGATTAATTTTAACCTTGGGAGTCTAATGCAGGGACATTAGGTTCATAAAATCATTTGTATTTTAATAGACATAGGGGTCTTGTGTTTTCAAGAGAACATTGTTTTATTATGTAATTATTAATGTTTTTGAGTGACATTTAGAATATATATTGAGAGAAATTTGTAAATTTTCCCAAATGATTGGAGAACATAAGAGAATTAGGATAGTTTAGATTTCATAAGGAATGAGAGATTTGAGAATTGATTGTAAATCTTAAGTTAGAATTAGTTTCATGATTTTATGGGAGTAAAGAGTATCCTTAGGGATAAAAGATAGATGTTAGGACTTTGAGGATTTGGAGGATTTTGTTGAGATATTGGAGATTTGAACCTAAATTGGTTCATCATATTTTGTATAAATTGTAAAGCGTTAAAGGCAGAAAGATAGTAGATAGAGACAGTAGCAGAGATTTAGGTTTTGGACAAACAGAGGGTTTGTTGTAAGCCTTCGAGAAAATTTGATTGAATGGGCCATTGATCAAAATATCAGGCCAGAGAGGAATTATTTGTAATTGTTTTGATTGTATATATATGGAGAAAATTCGATCCAAAAGTGTGTAATTATGTGTGCATTGATGATTGAATTGTGTATGAGAAACGATCAGGGTTTATGAACAAGTTTGAATAAACACTATAATAGGGTTTGAATGGTGATTCTGCACACCATTGACAAATTGGTGTAATTGTCGAGAAAGTCTTAATCTTGTGATTTGAGCTGAATGCATAAGGGTTTGTATATATACAATTGAAGAAATTGGATGAAGTTGCAATCATTGATCACTGGAAGGATCGATGACACTGCAAAGTAACTGAATTTTCAATTCAGTACTCAGATACATTTGGATACATATGTATCAGAGGTATATCCGGTCGAACAGAAATTAGGATCATTGAGTTGGAGTCATTGAGACTTAAATAATGTTGTGAGGGTTTGATTCTGGAACAAATAAGAAATTCGAATCAAGACTGCGAACAGAGAAGAAGAGTACTTTTGGAAAACCCAAAGGGGTTTCACACCGCTTTTAATGAGAGGTGGAGAATCTAAAACGAACCTGTCGAAAGGAGGAATGGCACAGTGGATAGAGGAAGGCAGAATCAGAAATGACGGTGCAGCAGAACTGTGAAGTAACACCACAGTGAACAGATAAGAAGTGTGGTGGAATCATTTTATTTTGGAGAATGCGCAAAAGAGAAGCGGAACCATGAGTTAAAGGATGGCATGGAACCGGAAGTAATCAGAACTATGAAAGAGGTTTCGAAAAACAACTGGTGGTTTTCGCGCAGCACTTGAATGGTAAGTGGTATTTCTTTAATCGAACGCGATAGCATCCAATGTGTGACACGTTGCATTGGTGGTATTTTAATACCATCTATTCGCGTGCATTTGGAAAGATAAGTCGTCGAGGTAATCCTATGCGATAATCGTCCGATCAATGGTGGCAAGGATCTAACGATGTTCGCATAAGGTTTTAGCGTAGAAGTTAATGGAGGTATGGATCAACGGTGAAACATTTGAGTTGGAGCACGATAAAAATCTCACCGTCGGATTTGATGAACGACGCACAATGAAAGGTACACGTGGGCCATATATGTTAACCTCGACATATGTGCAGTGTATTTATTGGCGAAATGGTAAGTTATGTTAACTTATAACATAAAGTTTGGGTTAAATGGGATTTCGCAAGGATATGCGAAATATAGTGGCATGTTAATAAAGTTGTGGGACCGAAAGAACAAATAGTTATGTTGGCATTTGGATTTTAAAATAAAGTTTGGAATGTCATCCTGGCCCAAATATAAATTAAAGAATGAAATGAATTAACATGGCCCAAATATATATTAATAAATAGTGAGCGCATATGGACGTTGAAATAGGGTTAGTGCTTTGGCTTTTTAACCAAAGTCAGATGTATGGATATTAATTTCCATAAGATGAGTTTATTAAAGATGTGGCCATCATATTTTGGGTTTTAACAAACATTGATGAAGTGGTTTTATAATATGGTTTTAACCATCAAATGAAAAGGGAAAAGCTTCCGCATTAAGGTTGCCAATATGGGAATGATTTTGGATTGAAAATTGAACCATGCATGCTTATATGCATCTACAGTGGAGAATGTGGGTTTTGCAGCCATTTGGCTGCATCAAGTGGTATCAAAGCTGGAAATAGCTCTTGTTGAAGGTTCAAGATTTTTTTAATTGAATTGAATGCATGTGTGATGGAGAATTTAAAAAGGGATCAGATTTTGAATTAATAGATTGCAGCACATAAAGATACAGTGTAGATGAGAGGTGAACAAGATCATACAGAGATCTTGAAGGTGAGTTGATGAGTGTTATTTTAACTTTGGTTTAAATAATATGTTTGCAGAATTCAAGTTGCAGAAAATTGAAGGAAATCTCAACAAAAGAAGATCACAGCGTTAAGAGCAGTGATGAAGGAATCCAGTAAAGGATTCTAAGTGGAAGAAGAATGTGGCAGAACCTTGAAGAATTCCAACAGAGGCTGGATAAAAAGGACAAGTGTATTCTTAGAAGTTGCAGATGAGTTGAAGCCTAAAAGGAGCAGAGAGGAATGCTCAAGAGGTTCCAGAAGATAGATGACCAGTGTTTGCCAAAAGACCAAATCCAGAGGAAAGGATTGGTGAGGTAAGTTGTAACAAGAAGGACTTGTTATTGCAGAGGCTTTAGTACAGTTCATGGTGAATGAGTGAAGAACTCATGAAGATAGAAATGGAGAAGAAGATGACTACTGATAGTCATAGAAGAGATAGCAGAGGTTCTAAGAGAGACCACAACAGAAAAAAGGAGAAATAAGATGCCAAGGCAAATGGCATAAGGAGACAGTGGACTGATAAAGAATATGGAAAAGAGTTAGCTGAGATAAGAGAACAATTTAATCAATTGAAAGTGATGATAGAAGAAAACCAGAGAATTGGTTGGCTCATGAAGAAGAAAGTGAAGTGGCAGAGGCTACAGTAGAAGAGAGAACAACAAATAAATATGCAGTTAGCAGAAAAGCTAAGAAAGCTTGAACAGAGGATGAATGTACAATTGGGATGTATAGAACTCAGAGAATCTGAGTTGAAAATGGAAGTTTCCATTTGTGAAGCAGAATAGAGTGAAGTCATGGGTAAAGATGAAGAATGGAGATCTGTGAAAGATCTTATGAATCATTGTGAAGAATTAAGACAGCAAGAAATTTACCTTGTTGAAGAGGGAATCATTGATGATTTCCTGAGTTGTTGGACAAGTTCAGAACAACGAGATAATGTAAAGCCTTGTATTTTTTAATCTAATAATTGTGATGTGATTACAGGTTTTGCAGAAGAGGATGAGCAATCTTTTGAAGCTATCAAAAGTATGGAAGAGTATCTTTCAAAAGATAAATACTTTGAAGCAGAAAGAAATGATGAAGAATGTCTCTTGAAGGAAGGAAGCAGTGATGCATTTGAAGCTGTTACAACAGAGGAAGAATTTCTTGTGAAACAAGGAGAAGAGATTCAGTCTGAAGAACTGAAATTTGAAGCAACAGTTGAAACTGTTGAATCTTGTAATTTTCAAACTGAAAATTTGTGTAAAAATGTAGGAATTGTAAGTGATGATGAAATACTTCAGAAATGCCAAAAAGAAATTGCATAGCTGGAATATTTGCTAGAAAACTCAAAGTATGACAGGGAGATTGCAGAAGACGGAATTCACTACAGTGGACAAGAATAGAAAGACATCATGAGAGCAGATGGTGTGAAAGAGAGACTTGTTGACAGTATTGAGATGCCTTTAGAGAATTCTTTGGGTAGAATGAATCAGCATACTGATGTGCTGATAGAGGAGGAAATTTCAAAGCAACATACTGAAATGTTGCCAGAGGAAAGAAAGGCATTGAAGCCTTATGATTTTTATTTTAATAATTGTTTTGTGAATGCAGTTTTTGTTGCAGATGCTGGAGAAAATTTCACACAGTTGGGCAGTCAAATAAAAGATAAGGAAGAAAATTTTGTGGAAATATTTAATCCATGGAATAAATAAATTAAATTGCTGGAAAATCAGAATTCAATGCAAGAAGAGAAATCTCAATTTCAATATTGGGAAATGCAGAATGTGGAGATGCAAAAGTCAGAGGACAACAACAACAAACTAAAGCAAAGAAAAGAAGATAGCAGTAAAGAGTACACTATGTACGAGTCCAATGAATTGCTGAAGAAAGAAGACAAAGAAATTGTCATAAGTGACAATCTGGAAGAAGTTCGTAATTGCAGAAAACAAGAGGGTAAGGATGATAGGGTGGCAGTAAGAATGAAAGATCAACAATTAAGGAGTGAAAGAAATAAGCAAACAAAAGATTTATTGGACAGAGAAATTGAACGAATGAGAAGGATAATGATGAAAGTTTCTCAGAAGAAGACAGACGCAAGAAAGAAAATAAACAACAGCAGCAAAAGGAAGACAACAACACACTGTGAAAGTGCAGCCAGCGGAGCAAAGCAGCACAAAATATGGAGACCTGGAGAAAAGCAACAAGCAACAACATAAACAAATGATCAATTACAGCGCAAAGTGTGGGATCCAGGAAGACAAGATTTAAAAGCACATGATCAGGAAATCATGATTAATTTTAACCTTGGGAGTCTGATGCAGGGGCATTAGGTTCATAAAATCCTTTTTATTTTAATATACATAGGGGTCTTGTGTTTTCAAGAGAATATTGGTTTCTTATGTAATTATTAATGTTTTCGAGTGACATTTAGAATAGATATTGAGAGAAATTTGTAAATGTTCCCGAATGATTGGAGAACATGAGAGAATTATGATAGTTTAGATTTCATAAGGAATGAGAGATTTGAGAATTTATTGTAAATCTTAAGTTAGAATTAGTTTCATGATTTTATAGAATTAAAGAGGATCCTTAAGGATAAAAGATAGATTTTAGGACTTTGAGGATTTGGAGGATTTTGTTGAGATATTGGAGAATCTGAGCCTAAATTGGTTCATTATCTTTTGTATAAATTGTAAAGCCTTAAAGGCAGAAAGATAGTAGACAGAGACAGTAGCAGAGATTTAGGTTTTGGACAAAAAGAGGGTTTGTTGTAAGCCTTCAGGGCAAATTTGATTGAATGGGCCATTGATCAGAATATCAGGCCAGAGAGGAATTATTTGTAATTGTTTTGATTGTATATATATGGAGAAAATTCGATCCAAAAGTGTGTAATTATGTGTGCATTGATGATTGAATTGTGTATGAGAAATGATTAGGGTTTATGAATAGGTTTGAATAAACTCTATAATAGGGTTTGAATGGTGATTCTGCACACCATTAACAAATTGGTGTAATTGTCATCAGAAACCAGATTATCCACGGTATCATAGAACACTGGTCGATGTTTCGAATCTCAACGGGGATCCATCTTCATGACGAGAAAGAATGAATGAATAATGAAAGAAGGAAGCAGGGGGAACAAGGTATAAATAGTGAGGGCAAATGATGAGAGGAACCGACAGCAACTCAAGTTAAAAAACTTTATTTTATTAATTAATTTTATTTAATTTATTTATTTTTTTTTTTTTTACTAACATTACTTTTTAATTTTTATAATTCTCACCTAGGAGTTACTAAAAATTCTAATTAATAATATCAATTAATGTCTAACATTTTTTACTAAATTATTAAATTATTAAAAAATTTATTATCATTATTCTAATAAATAATTTGAAAATCCCATTCTAATAATTTAAAACTATATTAAAATAATAACCCTATTTAAATTCTAATAAATTTATAGACTAACAAATAAAATTAAAACAAAATCTAGAGTAACTAAATTTTATAACTATCCTAAAAGATCTATCTCTAAAAAGTGCCTACTAACTAAGCTTAATAATAATTAAATAATTAATAATTAATAATTAATAAAAACCCTAATAAAACCTTTAATAACAAAATTACTAATTGATTAAGCTTATACCTATAACCCTCAAACTAAAATTAAAATAATAGCCCTATTTTAATTTCTAATTATATAATTTTTAATTTAAAAAGAAACTTAAAACAAAACCTAGAGTAACTAAATTTTATAACTACCCTAAAAGATCTATCTCTAAAATATACCTACTAACTAAGCTTAATAATTAAATAATTAATAATTAATAAACCCTAATAAAACTTTTTAAAAACAAAATTACTAATTGATTAAGCAAAATTACTAATTGATTAAGCTTATACCTATAACCGTCAAACTAATATAAAAATAATAACCCTATTTTAATTTCTAATTCTATAATTTTTAATTTAAAAAGAAACTTAAATTTAAAAAAAAAAAAACAAAACAAAACAAGACAAAACAAAAACAAAACAAAACAAAAACAAAAAAAATAATCTACACTAAATTACATAAACTAGAGAAACTAAATAATCTAAAGTATCTAACCACAAATTATTAACTTTGAAGTTTAATTAAAACCACAAATTAAAACTAGAGAAACTAAATTAAAGTATCTAACCACAAATTATTAACTTTGAAGTTTAATTAATTATAGGGTTAGTATTGTGATTTGAGTTGAATGCGCAAGGGTTTGTATATATATAATTGAGGAAATTGGATGAAGTTGTAGTCATCGATCACTGGAAGAATCGATGACACAGCAGAGTAACTGAATTTTCAATTCAGTACTCAGATACATTTGGATACATATGTATCAGAGGTATATTCGGTCGAACAAAAATTCGAATCATTGAGTTGGAGTCATTAAGACTTAAAGAATGTTGTGAGGGTTTGATTCTGGAACGAATAAGAAATTCGGATCAAGACTAGGAACAGAGCAGACGAGTACTTTTAGAAAACCAAAAGGGGTTTCACACCGCTTTTAATGAGAGGTGGCGAATCTGAAACGAACCTGTCGAAAGGAGGAATGGCACAGTGGATTAGAGGAAGGCAAAATCAGAAATGATGGTGCAGTAGAACTGTGAAGTAACACCACAATGAACAGAGAAGAAGTGTGGTGGAATCATTTTATTATGGAGAATGCGCAAAAGAGAAGCAGAACCATGAGTCAAAGGATGGCATGGAACCGGAAGCAGTCGGAACCGTGAAGGAGGTTTCGAAAACCAACTAGTGGTTTTTGCGCAGCACTTGAATGGTAAGTGGTATTTCTTTAATTGAACGCGATAGCATCCAACGTGTGACACGTTGCATTGGTGGTATCTTAATACCATCTATTTCGCGTGCATTTGGAAAGATAAGTCGCCGGGGTAATCCTATGTGATAACCATCCGATCAATGGTGGCAAGGATCTAACAGTGTTCGCTTAAGGTTTTAGCGCAGAAGTTAATGGAGGTATGGATCGACGGTGGAACATTTGAGTTGGAGCACGATAAAAATATCACCGTCGGATTTGATGAACGACGGACAATGAAAGGTACGCATGGGCCATATATATTAACCTCGACATATGTGGAGTGTATTTATTGGCGGAATGATAAGTTATGTTAACTTATAACATAAAGTTTGGGTTAAATGGGATTCCGCAAGGATATGCGAAATATAGTGGCATGTTAATAAAGTTGTGGGACCGAAAGAACAAATAGTTATGTTGGCATTTGGGTTTTAAAATAAAGTTTGGAATGTCAACCTGGCCCGAATATAAACTAAAGAATGAAATGTATTAACATGGCCTGAATATATATTAATAAATAGTGAGCACATATGGACGCTGAAATAAGGTTAGTGCTTTGGCTTTTTAACCAAAGTCGGATGTATGGATATTAATTTCCATAAGATGAGTTTATTAAAGTTGTGGCCATCATATTTTGGGTTTTAACGAACATTGATGAAGTGGTTTTATAATATGGTTTTAACCATCAAATGAAAGGGGAACAGCTTCTGCATTAAGGTTGCCAATATGGGAATGATTTTAGATTGAAAATTGAACCATGCATGCTTATATGCATCTACAGTGGAGAATGTGGTTTTTGCAACCATTTGGCTACATCAATTTGAAAGAGCATCACACTTACTATTCGAAACGACCTGCCATCCGCTATATATAGTAGCCTCCCTACTGCTCAGCAACCATCCCTGCCATATAACTCAAGTTAAGTTCAAAGAAAGGATATAAAGAGACCTCAAAACCTTACACTGCCCATTGAGTAGATGGTGCTTTCTAGGCTGTGTATTACACATTGAATTTTGGTATACAAGACCTTCACATATGTGGCGTATGGACAAATCAGATTTGAAAGCTCATCACTAAATTTCGCCCACTCTTCAAGCCTCCAAACAACCAACCTGGGCCTTGCATGAAGCCTTTCAGTATCTCTATCTATTATGGTGGATATTGAGCATTTCTTTTTCTCTTTTTTAAATAAAGTGCAATATTACACATGATTCATTATGGGTAAACTTAGTTATAGGACATGCAATATTATAAGCATAACTCATTGTCTAAACCCAATTGGAAAGCAATAATTATTCTTTAGCATTTTTTATCTTAAATATAAAACTTAATTACAACGGAAGATAAATTCACTATGGAATTGTAATAAAATATGTTTCCTTGGTTGTTGGTTGTTTAATTTATGTGTTCTTATCATAATATCCCACTTTGCTCAATTGATACAATAAATATCTTGATAGTAGTCTAGGGTGGTCTAATTAGGACCTTTTTCATCCCTAAATTCCCATTTAGGGTTAGGTTTTTTATTTAAAATCCACACATGACTAGCCCCACATGTATGAGTAGTGGGCATTGATGGGCCATCCACTTAGCATTATGATGGTCAAAGCATATGTCAACTTCTCAGAGGCACAAATTCTTCGCATGGATCATAGTTGAGGTGATATTGGATAGATGGAAAACTTTCATTGAGTAGAAAAATGACAAAGCAGTGGATAATGTTTGCATCTTTCATGACCCCCAGAATGATCATTTAATGCCTACAACAATGATCATTTAATGTCTACAATAAGCTTTAAGAGTTTTGAGGCCCCAAATCACCAAAATAAGATCTGCCCTTAATATAGACCCTATAAGTTCACAGTGCCAAGTTTCTACTCAGAAAACAACAAAATAAATGAAAAATTAGATAACAACCCATTTTGCATCATACCTTCCCATGTTGCAAGGGTTTTGGTACAATAAGGCTTTTATTGAACGAGACGAGGAAATATTTCCTCAATGTTCTCTTTGCAATACCACTTGGCCTTGCTTAAAAGTTGTTTTTGAACCCCAATTGCGAATGGTTGTTGCCTTTGTCTAGTTGTTCTGGACTTCTTTTGCAAAATTGTATCCTCTACACTAAATTTTCATGGAATTTTTGGCCCTAATTTTCTTAATCTAATATGGAAGCCTCATAGTGTTTTAGATTTTCCATTCACTATCGAGTATATGCTAATATATGGAGTTCTCAATTGTGGGACACTGTTATCAGGATAGTAAGTGTGATGCTCTTTCAAATACTATAGATCTACACTACCGACAAGGCACCTATGTAAGGCGAATCTTCGAAAGTGTTCTATTGTAGTCTAGCAACAATGTTAAGTTTGAGCAGACTAAGATTTGAGATTAGGGTAAAGGAGGAAATAAACCAAGGTTTTTTTTCCCTAAAAGTGTTACGTTAAATCTAACATCTATGTCAGGACCAGCTTCAAAGTTGGATGTAAAAACTACTTGTTCTCAATTGCGGGACCCTGTTATCAGGATTATATGAAGCTGGATTGCTGGATCAACAGCCACCAGGATCCAGCAAAGTTGGATCGAGTTTGGACACCCATTGGGACAGTTTATATCCCCTAGAGTTGGCTTCCACCCTCACTCTCCCATCAGATTTGAACATAAAACTTGAAAACTAAACCCCCACACAAACTAAATACACTTCGTAAATTAATAATATAAGAATGGTTAAGAGAACTGATAAGTACTTTAATGAAATTTGTATGATCAACTCTAGCAAAATTAATGGGCGGCAATTAAGATAGAAACAAGAGATTGACTTGAACATTTTGAACAACAAAAGGCTTATAATATAATGAAAACTTCCAAGGAAAGCTTTTACCATATAAGATAATACAAAGGAAAATTCTTAAGCAGAATACTTCAGAATGCTGGTGCATATAATAGGATTGAACACTGTCATTCAAAGGGCAATCCATTAGAGAAGCAAGTGCAATCATTTGCTAAAATAGGGTATTAACCACACAAGATTTCACATATATGACAGAGAATGCTAATATTTAATTTGCACATTGAACAAAGCATTTTAATCTTTTGAATATTAAGTAGCGTGAAAACATTCTGAATATAAAGTAGCATGAAAACATTCATTGTAAGAATACTTCCTATGGTTAGCATGAGTGTTGAATCCAGTAATTAAAATATTTTGCATATCTTCTAAAATTAACATGGATTGTCCAGGTTCGACAATTTACAACTGATTTGAGTAACCTAAAATATCTCTATACCATAATGCATTATAACAAAGCTGAATAAAGTGTACCATGATTGTCCAAGTCTGAAAGCTTATGGAAACGATTGAATACCAAAAATATCTGTATATATACCATAAATCCTGCATAGCAATTCGTATGCCACCAGAGTCTGGTTGAAAGGCATGGCAGCCATAACAAGTATGAATCATAGTTCTTTGCAAACAGTACAAGAAATAAAAAATCAATCCTAACAAACTCATTTGAGTACAATGCAGAATAACTCGGTAGCCTGCAACTTTGAAAAAATAGTACCTCCTACTCAACTAATATGTGATATTCATGATATCCTCTCAGATATCTTCTCTTGCTAGCACAATAAAATTCCTATTCTATTTTCCTAAACACTAGAGCAAAGAACGCACATCTAGCATTCTACCACCTGGTTCTGCTCAAATGCAAATTTGAGCCTTGAGGAAAATTTGGCTACAGCATGTAACTTCAGTCAATCTTCACTGAAGCATAAATGGTCCGTACAAACCAGAAGCATGCGTAGAAACCGATTGTACCCGTCAATACAAAGAAAGCATATGAGATAATTGTCATGTAGCCGAAGTACAGAATACCAGAGACAAGTTTCGTAATCTCCAGCTTGGTGAAGAAGTAGAATGTAGCATACAGGAATAAGTAAAGTGCAGATGAGCCTGAAGTTAGATAAGCTCTCCACCACCAGTGGTAGTCCTCACTACACAACTGAAAGTAACAGAGGACAATAGTGATCTCCGCACAAGTAACAATAAGGATAACAAAGACAATGAACAGAAACCCAAAAATGTAATAAAATTGATGCAGCCAGATCGATGTTAAGATGAAGAATAATTCGATGAAAACTGCACCAAATGGTAATATGCCTCCAATGAGTACTGAGAAAACTGGCTGCATGTACCATGCCTGCTCTGGAATCTGCCTGGGAATTTTATTTGTCTTAACAGGATCTTCAATTGCAGGTTTCTTGTAGCCAAAGTAACTACCAACAAAGACCAAAGGCACAGATATCCCAAACCATAAAAATACCAAAGCAAACATTGTCCCAAATGGTACTGCACCAGAGGACTTTTCACCCCAGATCAGTGCATTGAGGACAAAGAAAATGCCAAAAACAATGCCAGGGAAGGTGAACGCAGTCTTCAGTGTGTTTGTTTTCCATTCTGTGCCCTTGAACATCTTATACAGACGAGCAGAAGAGTAACCCGCAAACAAACCCATGAACACCCACAAGAGAACCATAGCTGTCATCAGTCCACCACGATTGGATGGTGAAAGAAACCCAAGCATGGCAAATATCATTGTAACAAGTGTCATCCCAAAAAACTGTACCCCAGTTCCTGCATAGACACAGAGTAAACCTGCATTACTTGGGGGCCTGAATACATCTCCATGGACAAGCTTCCATCCAGTTTCTTCTTGAGCTTCATCCTGTGTCTCCAATTGATTGTAATTTGAGATATCCCGATACAAGGTTCTCATCATAATCATTGCCACCATCCCAGAAAGGAACAATACAATCATTAATGAGTTGATAATAGAGAACCAGTGGATCTGATCATCTGTCATGAGAAGATATGTATCCCATCGAGAAGCCCATTTGATAGGGCTTTCCTGCAAGATTGCAATGACAATTGCTCAGACATTGGCAAATTGCAACTACCATAGAAAGGTTGAACACATAATAGAAACCACAAAATTGATAAACAAAAGAGTCATTGAATACCTTGAATGACACATCATAAGTAAATATAATATCTTTACCCTCGTCAACTTCTTGCGGACTATTGGTTTGTGAAACATAGTGTTTCGTATTTGGGTTGCAGGTTGTCAAACGGGGATTATCCTCAGACCAAGGTTGCTCAAACTCATGCTTGACGCTGTTTTCCAAAAATTAAAGCAATTTATGCATAAAAAGATACCAATATAAAAGGGAAAGAAAAAGGCTAAGAGCCAATGCATTTAAAAATTTAGGACATTCTCTGCAATAAAGCTGTTTAATCACACTATGGCAACTAAATGTCAACCACAGCATAGCTAAATGTGATTGATAGACAAACAACCAATTTTAATACTTTCAAATGCATATGCAACAAATACTTGATGATATAATTATATACCCAATTTCAGATTAGTTTCAAAATTGAAAAAGACAGCTAATTGACCCTTAAATAACTAACGAATTCTAATAATCTGAATCCAGTTTCCAAAATACCTATATGGTGTGACTTCAAATCCAACAATCCGAGCAGAATCAGCCTCTGAATCTTTGTGAAACTTAACCTCGAAAGATAGATGATTGTGTATGAAGTATCTCTCTTCTGTACTCTGCAAAATTTGAGCCGGATTCCACATTAGATAGACAGTTACGATCCAAAGATACAGCATTAAAAGATAAATCTTTTCGAGAGTATAACTGCATCAGCACCGCATCTTGACTTACCCCTGCATAGCTAGCTTTAAACCCAACACGGAAGCCATGTTCATATGAAGTAACTAAAGTTCCATCTGCTCTTTGTCTGGCTACAGCCACGGGTAGATTATCCAGAATCCTATTTCAATCAAACTTAGATAAGTGACTTTCATAGGAGGATGTGTATCCCAAATATAAAACAAGATATATACTTGGGATAAATTTTCTGGATACAAACTGTGAAAGAGTTTAGAAACATCCTAACAATTTGGGTGAACACTACACCCATCACCAGGGATCAAAAGAAGCTTATAATAGATAGAAATGAATTCGCTTATGTCGTAAATAAATAGAAGTAATAGGATTTCACCACTAATAAAAATAATCTAAAAACTTAAAGGTACAGCAGCAATGATAGGGTTTAACACTTCCGAAATACACTTGAATGTATCTTCTCAAACTAAAACATAAATAAATGAATTTTCCAGAAAAACGTCTGGATGAGTTCAACTGGAAGAAAAGATATAGGCACAAAGCAAAGTGGAATTCACAACTGAAAAATGCTTACATATTAACACGATATTCATCATCTATTTTCTCCTTGAAGTTCTTTGAAGACTTTGCATCCAGCTTTTTCCGGCATACATAATTACAGAGTTTTTCCTCTCTCATGTGGAACTGCCACAACAGAAGAAACGGGTTAAATACTTGGTCAGACAAAGTTGGTCAGGCTGGTGATTCCAGCAGAGTGCCAATTCTGACAAGTCACAAGATATCAACAATCCATCACACAATGCTAAACAGACCCTAAAGCAAGCCATATTCTCTTCTGCATACACACTTTTATACCTTCAAAAAATACCGCAAAGAAAGGAAAACATGAGTCCTCTACTACCAATCCAATGAACAACCAAGCCAAGAATGGAACGTATAATACTTACTACATAAGGAGAGTTCTCAATGCGATCTCCGCGAAGAACTTCTCCGAGATTTTCGGCACTGTTGACAATTGTTTTTGGTTTACAGTAATTCAGTGAATAATAATCATAAGGAAGCTGTGTCTTTATGGAAGACAGCTTGTTCACTTTAACCTGGAGTTCATCACCCTGGTAAACACCACAAACAAATACAGTCTCGATGAGAGAAATAGTAGATCAAAACATCAGAATAATAGATATGATACAGCAGCAATAAGCACTCAACAAATGCTATTGGTCATGGTCATCCACTTCCATGAATTAGTCAGAATTATGCATGATAAAAAAGGATATTTTGGGAAAATAAGAAAGTATATTTTGGGAAAAAGTAAATTGCTTCTGTAAAAATTTGGATATAACCCAATGGGGTTGTGGTGGTTCAGCAGTGGCAAGTTTGGCAATGCACCAAGGTTCAATTCCCTTTAAGGCACAAATAAGTGATTTGGATCAGCCAAAGTCCGGAGTGATTTTAATCATTGCATTTTAGATCCAGGAAAATGCTTGTGATTTGTTATTTTCCATTTGATGACCGTCTTTCCATGAGTAATTAGGCCAATTGTAATGTATATTGAGTTCAGAGAAATACTTTCAAAAAAAATGGAGACGGAAAGTAAATTGGATTTCACAAGCCATGTCAATGTTGAAAATGTCACGCTGAATCCGGGAAATGTCACACATCGCAAGACGGATCAGGATCCCTACATACGTATGCACTTCGTGCATTCAGATTCACATACATTGCACAGCTGTAACCCTACCCTACAGAAAGATGACCTGCAAAATTACTTAACTAGCTGGATCTCCTATCATCTTGGGGAGACAGATCCGGATCAATTTCGAATAGAATAACACTCCATGGAATTACATATTCCAAGGATAACTTATTACACCCATGAATCAGAAATGTTGCAGACTATGCAAAAAAGGGTATTAAAGGTAACCCCCAAAAAAACCGATATGCTAAAATATCAGAGAACCAAATGGGTATTTATGCAAACATTTCTGGTTCTGATAAATTCAATGAAAATAACTAAAGCACGCAAACGCCACCGACATAAAGAGAACAGTTCAGCTCTTATAAATCCCAAACAGTGCCGAAATGTGAAATTTTACAGGGAGGCCTACAAAAAAGGTCGGATCTCTACCAATCATAATTTCTTTTCACTTCCCGAAAGGACAATACCCAAATTGGATCCACCGATATTTCCAGATCTTATTCGATTTCCGGCAATCCAAAGTAGATCAAACATATATCTCATTTTATAAACGGCAATTCAAAGTAAATTCAACATCTGTAAATTTATAATCAATCTGCTAAGCCATTTCTGACATCAAAACAGATAATAATGGTGTCCACAACAAACGAATAAGGAAAAGAAATTTAATAGTGTACAGAAACAGACCTTGCTGAAGTCCTGAGGGGCTACACCAGGAAGATAGAAGCAATTTGCAGCTGAGACTAAAAATACAAGTAGCAGAGCGCAAACAAACTCCCCAGACGCCATTGAGGGCTCAACTTGGAAGAGCCCTTGAGAACCACAAAACCCAAATGGACAATTACAGATTAGCTAGTTCTCAACAAAAATATAAACAGATCTGACCCGAATAATCCCAGATCTGACTCGCATCGGATTAGCTCAGCGACCCCATCAATAGTGTAAGAAATTTGACCAATTTTATAACACGTTGGCGTCCGGATTTTGTTCTGTGCGTGGTCATTTCCTAATTTAAAAATATAATATATTTTATATAATATATGTAAATATATTGTTTTTTTTTCTGTTCGTGGTCATTTCCTAATTAAAAAATATAATATATTTTATATAATATATGTAAATATATTGTTTATTTTATATAATATATGTAAGTATATTGTTTTAGTTTTTTAAGTGGTTAAATTATAATTCAGATTTATTTATTTATTTATTTTTATTATGGTGAATTGGTAATTTGGGGAGGCCAAAAACAAACTTAGCAGCTACCACTATAACACTAAGAGTATCCAACAACCCATAAGCTGGCGGCTACCACTATAATATCAAGAGTATCCAACAGCTCATAAGCCAGATATACCAGGAATCGGGCTAAAAATGTCCCTATATAGAATTTGAAATTAGGTGGAGAGGATAACATCACATTTTGCTCACTACTCGATCGTCCCATAAGGACACTATAAGGGGTTAGGCTTACACTCTTACTAAATGTCTATGGATCTTGGGTTGTTGCATTATTTCCTTACTGCTAAGAAAGACAGCGTTTTAGTTGATTAAAAACAATTTTAGGTCTTACTCCAAAACCAAAAGATGGTTTTAGCCTAGATAGATAATATTAGCAAGAAAGGTAATGTCCCTTGTGGTCATTGCTAAGGCTACTTCCAATGAGGTAGTGTACTTTCTAAAACATCGAGCGTTAGTCCCATGTGTGTGTGTGTATGTGTGCATGTTGAAGGGAGGTCTAGTCCACCAAAATTGGGAGGGAAGCATGAAAATAACATTTGCTGCAAGGATATAATCCATTTGAAGATGAAGTAGCAAGGGCTTATGCATTGGAGGTACAATTATCCTTCACAAGATGGTATGTTGGTATGTATAGGCACTATAACATTAACATCGCAGTATATCCCAAGGGTCACTTATTCTTCAAGCCTTATCACAATGAGCTAACACATGTCCTTTGGAATTGAACCTTGGTAGATGGGAGAACAAATCATGCTCCAACAACTCGAGCTACTAACCCATAACAAATTATCACATTTATATTTGTAAGACACACAACACACAAACTGGAAACAAACTCAACAATATATTAATGAATGTCTCAATGAATGATGTACAATGTGTACACATATAAATACATCAATAAACTGTTGAATCAATTCCCCAGGTTTCTTGGACTCTAATAATCGATTACCTAACACAAACTAACCCAAAGATTAGTTGTCTAACATTCCCCCCTTAATCCGAAGGGATATACCAAAGTCCAAGAATGAGAGCTCAGAACGCAGAAATGCATCTCATCCAAGAGCTAAATGTCTCTCGCAAATGGTTGTTAAGGATGACCACAAACCGAAAATGGGAGAAATCATGCCTCCATCAATGCCAACTCTGGAACCTACATAGTAGTTCGTAGAACAAAAAATGTGGTTTTAAAATGACCACAAACTCTGGAACTATCACAACAGTCGTTCGAACAATTTTGAATCTAGAAGTGCTTGCTCATAAACAACTTAATCAACTGAGGTTGTGGCTCATGATGTTGACATCTCAAACTCAGGCTCGCTTGACATCTCAAACTCGAACCTGTAGCAGACCACCCACCAACAAATCCCCCCTTGTTGGATACAAGGTGAGAAATATTCGTCATCACTGGAAGACTTGTCACTCTCGAAAAAATTCTTTGATATGATCTGTAGATATTCTTCATTGCTTTCGTCCATTCCCAAGAAGCAATCCATCAAAAACTTAGCTTCTCTCTTGCAGTGCTCTTCTTTTTGGAACATATATTTGACTGGCGATTTCGCTTTCCACAATGCTCACACGGGTGAAGATCAAAGCACCGATCTTTCACATGTCCAACTCCGTTACACTAATGGCATCTATCAACCTTTTCTGGATCTACACCATCCAAAAATCCTGCACTTTGAAATTTTATAGGTTTAGAAAAATCTGGAATGTGAAAAGATACATCATTGTTATAACCTAGACCAGTTTTGTGTTTATTGTGTGTAATCTCTTCTCGTGGCCTTATAACAGGTTTCACATCAGAACTTCTAACCGCATCCAAAATTTCACCTGAAAACACTTCATTTCTTTGATCATTCTCTAACTGAAGATCAGGCTCAAAAAAATTGTTGTTCTGAACAAACACCAGTTCAGAATCACACATTTTTTTTTAAGTTCGTCTTACTACAACTGCGACTCTAACTCCAGGAATTCAATTTTGCTTTTAGCATTTTGCAAACATGATTGGATGTTAGAGAGCATGTCTTTGCTAACTTGGACATTGTTATGGCAGTAGATAGCATTAAATTGCTTAATAATTGTACTAAATCATTTAGTTTGGCCATTTTCTCTAGTGTGATATCAAAGTAAACTTGCAATCAACTCAAAGACAGGGGTATCAGCTACCACCGAAAATGCACCCATACAAACAAATTTTCAATGATTTAATCGAGTGTCGGGTTCAACCGATCATGCACCCATCAATAATACAAATCATAACATGTAACAGGCAACTTCAAAACTTCAAAACTTTCGTCTACTGGGAGCTATACCAACGAGCCCACAAAAATATATGCACTGCAAATTCTACACTCCAACCACCTTTTGAATATATCAATTTTCTTATCCCTCCAACAAAATGCTCTGACAATATAATGACTAACTCTAAAGTTTAATTTTTAAATAAAACTTCATTAAATCTTGACGCCAAAGTTTTAATAATATACCACAAAATGTGTAACTAAATCTGCCCAACATACTCTTTAGAGAAAATTCCAATAATTTTAAAAATGTCAACTTCTTGAATTGGAAGGGATAAACAATAAAATTAATCTTGAAACTTCCAAATTACCTTGACATTGTGGCTTAGTGGGAGCAATAACCTTCACTGACTTCAATTTCATCGCATATCCCAATTATTCTAATTCAAACTCACAAAACAGTTAATAAACCTCATATCAAAAACATATTGATAATGTGTAACAACCCTTATGCTTTCCCACTCTTTGAATTTGAACTGGCATCGAATTCTCATTATCTCATTATTAGCATGAAAAGAGTTTTCTTATAATTCTGTACATGTACTTTTCTTCCTTTCTTGGCCCCAAGTTTTAAAATAAAATCACATTTTGTAACTCTGATCGTATTTGAGAGATCAGTGCGACGTTTTAAGGTCGAACAACAATTCAGACTCCAATTTTTCTGCAAGTTTGTTTTAAAAAATTATACATCAGATAAATCACAAAACCAATTTAATCCTCTTCTACGAACAATGGGATAATTTTTAGTAGTTGAATCATTCTCTGCAAAATATTATGTGCTCAAGAAATAACAATGTTTATCACACAAAAAACCATGAATAAAATATTTATCAGATTGCAAATAGTGGCACATACTATGTTTTCTTAACTCTGACTGACAACCAACACCCTTGCACACTGACTTTGAAAAAATTGTATATGTAATGGCCTTTGAAAAATCCGAGAGAGAATTAGTTTAAAAACTACAAAATACTCTTCTAGTGGCAAGCTTTGGGATTAAATATGTTCCCTGCTGAAATTCTTGAAGTCTCTGCTACTTGAAATCCGTTAAGGTCAAATGAACTTTGAAAACATTTACTTTAAGTATCAATGACTCCTCCAGCAAAGTTAGTCATTAATTCTCTTAAATGCAAAGATATAAAATAATTAACATCATGTCGCCTTTCTGAATGATACACCATCTGGAGGGATATTTGTCTTCAAACCCTGATAATAGATCTTTTTTCTTCTTGACAACTCGAATTAGAGATCACATTGACTGGGCTATCAAATGATGAAAAGTTCGAATTCAGGATTTCCTTACCAGTATCACTTGATGTGAAGCGCCTATATATCATGACTCAGATCTTGTGGGTCTAATGAACATTTCTTTCACTTTCCATCAATTCTCACCAACGAAAATAACAATTAAGGTTTGCACGAACAGGAGCATTTCTCGATTTCTGACTCCAAGTCGTTCAAGAAAACATTTGCAGATCAAGCCACAATAGTTTTGAAATTAAAGGCGTTGGTATTTAGAAGCAGTTGTTTCTTTAATGGTTTGTATGACAACACATAATCTAATGAACGTGGTTCTCACCAGTGAAAAAAACAATTAAGGTTTGCACGAATAGGAGCACTTCTCGATTTCTAACTCCAGGTTGTCCAAGAAAATGTTTGCAGATCAAGCCACAATGGTTTGAAATTAAAGCTGCTGAGATTTAGAAGCAGTTGTTTCTTTAATGGTTTGTATGATAGCACACAATTTATTAAGGACAACAATGCAATGAAGCCTTGGCCCTCTGCTGCTCCTATCGGTTAGAAGGGAAACCCATGGACAATATCGACTTCAAACAATATTCAACCCATTTAACAATATTTACAGACTCAACCCACAACTATGGGTCGTCAACAGGGGCAGCTTCTCACCATCATCTGCCCTCATGAGCATAAACATTCATGGCCACAAAACTAGTGGCTCATCTTCTCGAACCAACGCTCTGATACCACTGTAAGACACACAACACACAAACTGGAAACAAACTCAACAATATATTAATGAATGCCACAATGAATGATGTACAATGTGTACACATATAAATACATCAAGAAACTGTTGAATCAGTTCCCTAGGTTTCTTGGACTCTAATAAATGATTACCTAACACAAACTAACCCAAGGATTATTTGTCTAACAATATTATAACTTAACATGTGAATGAGATGGTATAAGGGTACATATGCATAGGGTTATATCCCTTAGAACTCAAGAGTAACAATGGAATATACGTATCCTTAGCGCTAAGAGATTATGGCTCCATTAATTGCTTTTAGATTCTTAATAATTATATTTCCTTTTTTACCCTTTTCATTTTTAATTGTAAATGGGCATTCACAATTCATGCTGTAAAAGGATAAAGAGATTTATTGTTGTAAAAAATATAAGGCATCGCAGATAAGTATATGTGACTATTACCTATTATTATTGACATTAATACACATTGAGTTGGTTGAGTCATGGTATATTGATAAATAGGTAGAAGTATTTCTTCATTGATCCAAGTTCCATTTCTAATAGTATTGTGTCATTTTATTTGAGAACTCTCCAAGTAACGTGTTTTCAGAGTTTATTTTGTTTCCATAACTTGAAAAAGTAACTAATTTTAAAAGTTAAAAGACTTTATATTACCAAATATTAAAGTGGATAATAATTTTAATGGGATTTAACTCTATAGGTTGATTAGCAAAGTTGCTCTTCTCTAGTCCTTTAGGGCTCTGGGAGATCTCAGGTTCAAATCCAAGTGTTAACATATGGACTCCATAAACTAGCTAGAGGTTTCTCATTGAGGTGATCAGTTTCTCGTGCAACAAGATAACGCTAGATCCACTAAAAGGTACGACCCTACAATTGTGAAGATTGAACCTCTTATTAGAAACAAGAAAAAAAGACAATCATTTTAGTGATTGAAAAATGTTTGAGTGTGTACTATTACTAACAAGAGGAAATAATTCATTGGGCTAGACACATCCTTTTGCTTGCTATTGCAATAGGGAATTTTCTCCAACCATCTATCGTGATCCTAGAAGGGGTCACCCCCTTCCTCTAAACCCAAAAGTTCTAGCCTTTTGCATGTTAGTCTCTAATTTAGGGAAAGCTCCAAAATTGTAGCCTTCTCTATTTGTTAAGAAGCTTGACAATATCCCTAAAGTCTGTCTTCCTACATCTTCCTCACAGCAAATGGCCCTAGCATTGGAGGAATGTGACTAGATAGGTTAATTTGTAGTCATGTAGTCCTAGATCTATGGCAAGTTGGGTCCAAAGAAATTGGCAAGTCTTAATCAAAGGTCAGCTTACCCATTAATTTTGTGGTAGGGTCTTTTATGACTTTCTATTTGAAGCAAAAGAAGACAAGGATATCATTTTAAAAAATGGCCCATGTTTCTTTAAAACAAGAGGAATGCACCTAAATCGCTAGACTCCAAACTTCTATCTTGAGCACAATGTTCGCTCAATTGTTCTAGTTTGGGTTCATCCTTTGTGTTTACCTCTCCACTATTGAGATGAAGACATGATGTGTGTGAAAATTCCTAGATTGGAATCCCTACTGCAACAATTGATATTATTTCTTCTACTTATTAATTCTAAATCAAGTTATTTATGGTGTTACACAGTAAATATCAAAATAAATTCTACTGCAACCTTCAAAATTAACATATTGCGGAAAGTAAATGCAAGGAAAATACTAACACAAATATAACCACAATGACATAGTATGTTCACAGGTCACGAAATGGGTCCTCCATTGTGCGGGATGGGAAATGGTAAGGACGGTGACAAATTGCGTAGCAGGTTATTTTTGGACAATCGTCCCTATAAAAACCCAATGTGGGAAAATTGTTGCAGTAGATGAGGGTTTATTTATTATTCTTCAACAATAATTCATGTACAAAGATTTTGAATATAAAAATAGAAGGAGAGACACCGAGAGAAATTTACTAAACAAATTCTCACACTTCACAGTGTTTTTATGACCTCGAAGAGGACCTTCTATCCTTACGTTGGCCTCACTGCGTCACCCTCTGCGCAGGGCCTGCACCACTGCCTCTGCGCTGGTGATCTAAGTCCCTCCTCTACGTTACCCCTTCGAGAATTTTCCTGCACTCTCGAATGATTTTTGATCCCTCTCTCTCTCCCACCTGCAACTCCCCCTCTGATTCGATTTTCTCTTGCCAAACTTCAACCACTGAAAAAAAAATCAATCTGCATGGGCAACTGAGCACCTGCAATGATGTGTTCTCCAAGTGCCCATCGATTTCCTTCTTATAATCTCTCGTTGAAGTATCAATAACCAAGATTAAAACATAATCGATTGCTAAGAATAGCTTGGAATAGATCTTCGTCGTTATCTAAAAGATTCTCACGAGATCTAAATGATACAATTTAATTAATCACGTTTCTTAAGTTTAGACTTAGGAGTACATTAAAAGTAATTAATTATTTTAATTAAATCATCTCCAGGTGGAATTTTCCCAAGTGATTTCTGGGTCTTGGAGAATTCATGTGTCTTAGCCTCTGTACAAAATCTTGAGACTAGAACACAATCAATGCTACAAAAAGCAACACTCCCTCTTAGCGATGAATGTGCTCAAGTGCTGCAACCTACTGAGTTGTGTTGCAAGTGCGATAGATGAGCGACCCAATATTTACTCCAAAGAAAAATTTGAAGGTTTTTGCATATAATTGTTTCTCCTCCAACAGTTTGAGCACATTGTTAACATGTTGAACATGATCCTTCCAAGAATTTTTGTAGATTATGATATCATCAAAAAATACTAACACAAATTTTCTAAGGAAGGGATTAAAAATGGAATTCATCAACCCTTGACATGTAGAAGTTGCATTGGTAAGGCCAAAAGGCATGACCAAAAATTCATAATGACCCTCATGAGTTTGAAATGTTGTTTTTAGAATATCTTGAGTCTTCATTATAATTTGATGATATCTTGAACGAAGATCCAACTTGGTAAAATAAATTTCTCCATGTATTTCATCCAATAATTCATCAATCATGGGAATGGGAAATTTATTTTTAATAATGAGCTTATTTAGCTCCCTATAATCTAGAAAATGCACCATGATCCATCCTTCTTGTGCACCAATATTACTGGAGCAGAGAAAGAACTTTGACTAGGTTGAATTATACCAGCCTCTAACATTTCTGCAATCATACATTCAATTTCTCTCTTTTGGAAAAAAGGATATTTGTAAGGCCTTATGTTTCGAGGAACACTTCCTGGAATCAAATGAATAGCATGATCATTATCACGAATAGGTGGGAGTCCTTTGGGAGTTTCAAACACCTTGGAATGGTTGTACAATACTTTTTGGATATCTTGAGAAATAGATGATTTTGATGTTGGAACTTCTAGTGAGCATAATTGTGAAAATATGCCTCGTTGTTCTTTCTTCAGAATATTTGTCATGACATTAGAGCTTATTGTCTTTCTCGGCTTCCCTGCGATACCTCGTAATTCAAATTCCTTTCCTTCCAAAAAAAATTTCAAGAAAAGTCCTTGAAAATTAAAAACTATCGTCCCCAAAGATTGTAACCATTGTACTCCTAGTACAACATCAGCACCTCCCATTGGAATGGAAAGCATTAGAATATTCAATACATATCCCCCCATGGTTAGCTTGATATTATGGCATTTTTTAGAGCAATTTATAGTCCCTCCATTTGCAACCATCACTTGACACTCTGGTGCTGGGTATAGGAAGCAATTCAATTCCTTGGGTACCTTATAATGAATAAAATTATGGGTACTACCTGAATCAATCAACACTATTACAATTTTCTTCTTGATATGTATGTCTAACTTGAGAGTTTGAGGAGTGGTAATTCCTACCAATGCATTACAGAATATGGTCGGACTCATCTCTTCTTGCTCTAGGGTTGGTTCCTAGTGTATATCCTCTTATTTTGAAGTTTCTTGTTTATTTTCTTCCTCCTCTTCACAATCTATGTAAAATAATTTCTTCTCAACACACTTATGACCTTTAATGTATTTTATATCACAATCGTAGAAAAGTCGTTTTTCTCTTTTTTCTTCCAATTGTTGTGGTGTCAACATTGTAGGTTGTGGAATTATAGGAGTAGCAACACTTCCATCTTTATAGATGTGAGTGGTAGGCTTCCTTGTCGCCATAATTTTACTTTCGATTTTTCTTTCCAACCTAAATACCTTCTCCAATGAATCAGGTTCCCAAAGGCAAACCTCATGTTCGATGTTATCCTTTATAGTCCCTATGAAGATATCAATCCTGTGTTCCTCTGGAATATCATTTACTCTTATATTCAAGTTCTGGAAGTCCTAAATGTGCTCCACCATTAAACCCTTTTGTTTGAGATTTATCAATTGGCTAAAGAAGGTGTTTCTCTTTGTATCCTCATAATGTGCTATCATTTCCTCCATAAAAATTGACCAAGTGACAATTTTTTTACGAGAGAAAAGCCATCGATAGCATACAAATGTATTTTGTTGTAAATGTAAAGTTTCAATGCGTACCTTTTGAGTGTATTTCACGTTATGGAGATCAAAATATTGCTCCATATGTAGTATCCGTGTTACAGGATCCTTGCAATCAAACTTCCTCATATCGATCTTTGGAATATGGTGGGTCTTCAATCCAACATTAGAGTTTATGAAATCACAATTAACATTTATTTTGTTCTCATCATGAGTTTATTGTTCTACCTTTTCGCCATTAGGAATCATTTCTTGTATGAACTTTTTCGAACCTTCCTTCAAAACTTCCATGTCTTCTTTGAGATCATTCTACATGTCTTCCATGTTGTCTTTCATGTTTTCATCTATCTTAGCTTCCATGGCATCCTTCTTAGCTTCCATGCCATACTTCAAACCAAACGTCTTAGCTTCCATGCCTTTCTTCAAACCATCCATATTAGCTTCCACGTCTTTCTTCAAACCATCCATATTAGCTTCCACACTTTTCTTCAAAACTTCCATTTCATTTTTTGTTTCTCTTTGTGAGAGCGAAATTTGGTGCACTTGATATTGTAATTTTGATATATCATGTTGCACTTCTTCCTCTTCATGAGTCATAGTAGAGCCTTATGAGGGTTTAACGGGTGTTGAATTATTTTTAAGGGCCATTTTATAACCCAATATTGATATCTATGCTTTAATATGCCCTTGGAATAACTTCAAACAGATTTTTTAAACAAAACTTATGCAATTTGAAAAAAATACACACGTTTTTCTTGCTTTTGAGGAGCTCGATATTGAAACTGATATATCTCTGGAATTTTGGATCCCCAAGATTTTATCTTCAATAATTTAGTAGCCCTTTGAAGCTTCTTTCCAATGCCACAGGTCTGACCTGATTTTGATTATTTAAGGCAAAGTTATGCCTAATCTCTCGCAATGACCTAATTATGGATTGGGTCAGTAGAGAAAACTTGGACGGTGTTTCACATGTCATTGTTTCCTTCTTCAGCTCTGAAATTGATACACAATAAACTACAGTCCATTTGATTTTTTCCAATTTTTACATAATTCAAATTTGATGCTCAGAGAGAGAGTTATGACGATTTTCTCAAGGTCACCTCTTTGAGATGAAATTCGGGAGCCAACAAAAATCCTAAATTCCATAGATCATATCTTAGAAAATATTGTGAACCAAGATCTAAAATTGTTACATGATGTTCATCAGGATTTCTTCACAAATGGGTATTTTTTTTAGCTTTTGAACCTTCGTAGAAAAAAAATTATAGTGAATATTCCATGATGACCTATTTGAAACAAAGAAACCCTAAAATCACAAGCTTTGATACAAAATGTTATGAAACTAGCTCCAAAAATAGAATAAAAGAGAGATCGACTCCTTAGAAATCAGCCACTTCGAGGGGGGAATCTCCTTTGCATTACATAGATGAACAATTCTTGGATTATTCAAATGAAAAAATCTCCTTTCTATATATATGGGTCCATGGGGTCACAATATAATCCTAGTCGACCTAACAATAATAATGTAAAGGCACAACAATAACAATAGTAGGGTTTTCTGGGGCACAATAATAAAAATATGGGGACTACAGGGGTACAACAACAACAATAAGGGGGCTACACTGACAACAATAAGGGACTACACTAGTAATATAAGGACGTAACATGCAGAAGCACATTTGTCACCAAGTCCGCAACCATTTTGTATTACTTAAGTGACAATGATAATTATGGGTATCCAAGCAACTGACAGGATCTTTGTAAAGAAGCATGATGATTATTATTTGATGTCTAGTCACCTGACAGTGAGTGTGACCGATATCATGGGATTCTAATAAAATCTCCATTGTGTAAATCTTAGGAGAGTTTAAAATGACTAAGTGGAGGGGTATGTCCTCCAAAGTAAAATCTTAGGGTAAATTTCTGGAAGAATATTTGAAATTCATAGCACTTCTCTGAATTTTGGTGGGATTTTACCCACATTTCAGAGAATCTATGGAAAAGTTAGATTCGAGATCTAGAGTTTGTACATTTTATGCAGGCATGTCATATTTTGAGAAGATGCTTGAGGCTCTCTTGAAATACTATAAATAAGGAATATGTTTCGTCATTAGGGGAATTCAAGTTTGTGTGTTTATTTTGAGCTCTCTCTCTCTCTCGTTGAAGCTCTGTGTCATTATGTCTTTTAAGAATCAGTTCGACAAGCCTGTGCATGTGCACTTGACGCATATGTGAGCTTAAAATGGTGGGACTCTTAGGGAGTATTGAGTCTCAGACTTTCTTAAGGTTGATCCACGCCTCTGAGTCTATAAAAGGTCTGAAAAGGTCAAAGACCCATGTTGCTCCCGGTTTTCCCAAAAAATGTTGTTTAGGGCCTCAAAATGGCTTCAGAAGTTCAAGACCCAAAAAACTGCTAAAAATAGTAAATTTTGCAACAATTAAAGACACTGAAAAATTGAAAGAAACAATAGTGGGGGTCCAAGTGGAATAGGTGGGTGGCCACCAATATCCACCGGAATAATTCCTCCCCCTTAGGAGGAAATGGTCCCCATTGCATTGAGTTCCTCCATGAGATCTACAATGTCAAGTGTGTCCAGTAATGGTGAAAAGTATGGTCAAGGGTGATCCACATTGAACACTAGGTGTCGACCAAGGAAAGGGGGAATGCTGAGCTCAAAATCATTATCTCCCACAACCTTGATAATGTTTTAAGGCCCATATCGGAGTGGTATGAGCTTTTGATGAGCTCCGGTTAGGCATTCTTTCTGCAAATGCAACCAAACTTGGTTGCCCACCTGTAACTTGTGTGGCACCCGATGTTGATCATGTCACTGCTTGTACTTGGAATTGGATTTATCCAAGATGTCATGGACATGATGGCGAACATGTTGGATGCATTCAATAAATCTGGTTTTTTTATCAGCCTTAGACAATACATGTGTGGATTATGTATGTGGGGTCACATGAGGTATGGAAACATCAACCAACAGCGTGCCTGGGGTCAGATCAGTGGAGTACCTGACCTGACAATGTAGAGGAACCTTCATGGCTGAGGAGAAAATGTCCTTGTATTCCTCCACGTCTTTGTCCATCTGTTGTTGTCATGCAGGGGAGCCTTGTTTGGAGGATACAACCACAATCTTCTTCTTTCCATGTGGGCAAATCGTAGACAAAACAAATTTTTTGTTATGGGAAATAATCTTACTGCATTTCTTTGCAGTACTCAAAGAGATGGAAGAAGGCAGTACTACCTCTGGTATCATGTGCAACTTATTTCCCAAAGTAATAATAACAGAATGAGGCCTAAAATCATACACAACATGTCACTTCCACAAGTATGGTTGGCCTAATAATACATCAGACACGTCAAGAGGAGAAACATCACACAGTACCTCATCCGTGAATGGCTTGATGTTGTATGGAAGGCGGCACTGCTTGTGGACGCGGAGATATATTCCTTGGTGAAGCCAATCAATGGCATATGGATATGGGTGTGATGTGGTCGGTAGGTAGATCTGCTTCACAAACTTTATTGAAATGAGGTTCTTTTGGATTCTGCTATCAATAATAAATTGCAGTGGAGAACCCTTCACCCACATCTGGGAATGGAAGAGGCATTCCCCCTCCTTTGGATCCTCGAGCTCCTTCCTCTGGAGCTTGGTGGTGGAAACGGTGGCACTGGGTTCTGCATCAACAATTTTCTTCCCTCTGTCATTGCCCTTGTATGGTTCTAACTTACGATCAGAACATGCATATGATTCGGATGCCTTCATTTCGGCCAACAACGACTATTTGGCCTGATACTCGCTTGTGTTGTGAGTGGAGCTGTTGTGAAATTCACACCACTACCCTATGTCCTTCTTTGGCTTTGTGGTGTTGTTCTGAGTCACCCCATTTTGGATTTTCCCCTTGTTCTGCGGTTCGAGGGCGCCTTTCTCTGGCTTCGGATTCGTGGATCCAAATTCTCACTTCTTCTACTTAAATTTATTCTCGATCTTGGCGGCATATTGATATGTTATGCTAAGTGAGGTAATTTCAAGGAATTCCATTTCCTCATGAATGTATCTATGCAAATAGCTACGATACTTAAGCACCAAATGTTTCTCTGAATGTTTAATACCCAACTTTGTGCGTAGGGTATGGAACAAATTCATTAGCTCATGCACATCTTGATCCCTATGATGTCGCGGCGTGGTCCATTGGATGTACTTGTCCTCATAGCTTCCCATGGGGTAATATTGTTCCTTGATGTCGTCTCAGAATTAATTCCAAGTGGGTGAGGCCAAGAATAGAGAGGGTTATCTCTTGTCCTTTTTCTCACAGTAGGTTTCCCACCAGTCTTTGACATGGGGGCGGCTTTAAGGAGTGCAAAAGTAATATTTTATCGGTCGGAGAAATCATGGACCGAGAAATACCCTTCCAGAAAATTCAACCATCTATCTATGGCATCTGCATATATTTGGCCTTCAAATACAGGAATGTCAAATTTGACCTGTACCTTGAAAGGAGTGGTGCCTCCAGAGTTGTTGCTGGATGCAGAAGCATCGTCGGTGGGCAGTTGTTGAAGGATCTGGGAAAATTTATCCATCATCATGTTCCTTTTGTTTCTCAATGGCCTCCTCAAGCAATAATTTGATAGGATATCTTGCTCCCTCATCTTTCTTTTCTTCCACCATGGGAGGTCGTCATGGTTTGTGAGGCTGATCTTGCAAGGGTTCAACCAGATCAATCCCTAACTCCTTATACCCTAACCTCGTTGGGGACATGCACAGAAAAACAGAGAAAGAACATACCGCTCTGATACCACTAATATGGATTTATGAAGGAACACAACAGAATAAAAATACAACCATAAATACAAAGATGCGGTGGAAATAACACTTCATTTCATTAATATCACATAACTGAAATATGCTTATAGACATAATGGAAATAAACTAGCTAGGGAGTTTGTAGCTTATCTCTGAGAAGATATGTGGTGGTTACAGACCTCTGAACTCTATTACAATGAGGCTTGAAGGCCTATTTATTATTGATAAACAATGGAAAACCCTAAACATCCAAAAACCTAACCCTAGGAGATGAAGCGCCAAAACTATGGGCCCCATTTGGGTAAATTGGTACATCAACTTCTCGGTGATGTAACTTTGGCATAAGATTTCTGTTTGACACGCACAATACCCAGTTATAAAGATCTATCTGAAGACTACAACTTTTGAGTGAGAAACATTGGTCAAGGATAGATGATTCTCCCGGTCTTCCAAAAAAAACGTTGTTTAGGGCCTCAAAATGGCTCCAGAAGTTCAGGACTCGAAAAAATGCTAAAAATAGGAAATTGTGCTACAATTAGGGAAACTAAAAAATTGAAAGAAACTATGGTGGGGGTCCAAGTGGAATAGTCGGGTGGCCACCAATATCCACCTGGATCACTTGTATAGCTCTTCCAATGCAAAGTATGTTTAACAGTAAGACGGGGAAGCGAGTAGATTGCAGTCTGGAGAAGATAGATTGTTCAAATAAAATAAACTCCAAGCTAGATTAGCTGCATATCTTTCAAAATATCAGAACAAGGAGATTGTTGGTCCCCAAATTTTAGCATAGAATAGTTACATTTTGTAGGTTCAACCTGCATGAGGTTATTGGTTGTGGCAAAAGAATTACACTCAGATTTTTTATTTGTAATGGAATTATTCACTAGTCCACAATATGAGGATTTTGTTTTGTTTTTAACATTATATAGTTTGAAGGCTTCACCTGGTATAAAATCACTCCAGCCATCACCATTAGAGGTGTTTTGTCTTATAATTTCAGTGCGTCTCACAACCCATGTTATTCTCATTGTAGTGGCTTTGAACACACGATTTTGGATAGGAAATGGAGGAATAAGAGATTTTGAGCTTAACATTTCTTGCTTGAAAAATTCTTGGTCATGTTCTAGGAGTTCTTGATTTTGTTGTCTGTTGGACCAGGCAGTCATCTTGAGGCGCTACAGAGGCAGCGACAACACTATAGAGGTGTCACGCAGATGCCATGGGGTAAATGGCATGAACTTGGTGGTGGCAGCCAAAATCCAAGGGTAAATGGTGGTGGCATGAAGTATGCAAAGCGCACTCCACTCAACTTTTTCCACATGTTTTATTTCTATTTGACTGAACGACGAAAATGAAGGGTTTGGATTGGTTGGGGTGAATAGTGTTTTCCCACCCCAAGCCGATAAATAAAACATCTATCGGCATGAACATTCAAGAAAGAATAAGGAGTGGATGAGGTGATAAATGGCGTGAGTGGGTTTTAATTTGTTATATATATATATAGATATAGATATATTATTTTATTTTATTTTATTATTTTTATTTTTTTTATTAAGTGGTTTTAATCTATACAATTCTTGGCTCGGTGGTTATGTATAATAATTAAAATAATATTATTTACAAATTAATAAAAAAAGTTACAATTCATTTAATTAATCTAGATTAGTTTTAAAAACTAATTTAATAATAATATTTACAGATTTAATTAAGCTAATTAGTTAAATAAACAAATTAATTAAAATAATCGTATTTACATATTTAACTTAATTAAATTTAATATATATATATATATATATATATATATATATATATATATATATATATATATATATATATATATATATATATATATATGCGAAAGATTTATATTTAAAATATATTACATATTTTAGCCAAGGAGACGAAATTCATTCAAACTTTGAATAAGCGCAATCTTCAAACCATAATTCCAAACTCAACGAAATTATAGTCATTGGGAAGCTAGTGAGAAACTGTACACAATGAAGCGATCAAGGCAGAAAACCGAGCAGGGAGAAAATCCCGTAAATTTGACAAAGTCAACGCATAAAGGGGTGATATGACCAAAATTTCCATAGAGGTTCCCTATTATTATTATGTGGATGATAAAGTAAAAATGAGGGATTGTTGTTTTGCCACAATAATGGCGACACACAAGAAAAAGAAATTATCTTTGGTTAAAAGATAATGGGTACAAATTTACCAAAAGGTTGAAATGATTAATTATATCAAGACTTCAAATAATAAAACATTTCCCATGGGTCCGCATTAATAGATCAAGCAATATAAGTTCTAAAAAAATAAGTACTTGAAACAAACTGAGTCTAAAACCATAAATCCATGTTTTTAGGGAAATATTTAATTTTAAATTTACCTCATGTGAGTGACAGAAGAGGTAAAGAAAGGAAGTTTTAAAGAAATTATGCATACATTAATATACATAGTCTCCTTTACCTGAAATCACTCCATTATCAATGAGCGTCCATAACCCTGACGAAGTTGTCTTAGTACCACACAAGCACAACCCCGCTTCCAGCAAGCTTGTTTAGTACCCCGGTAGATTTACTTGTGCTTCCCACACATTTGTGCTTTCAACCCTATTTTACCCCCATTTGATAAACTTTATTTAAAGAATTTATTTTTGCAATTAGGTGAAGAAGGCGGGGTGGTACAAGAGATTATAAAGGAAATGGATATAGTACTCATAAAGCTTTGACTCCCTCATCTTTCCCTACAACTATAAATCTAGAAGATTTTTTATATGTAATGGATGGGTGGGTGAGATTCATTGAGTTAGACTCAAGCCAATTCTTTTCCTTAGAAAGATGAACTCTATCACTTGGAAATAATGAATGTTCCTCCAAGGGAAAAGAATTAATGTGAGAGGACTTAGAATTCAATAATGATGTCCTTCAAAGGTAAATAAAAACTCATGAAATTAACAAAGGAAAATTTTATCATGTATGTCAACCAAAGTTGGGTAAGTAAAATTCTACCATATAAATCCTGGTAATATCACCAAATCCAATCCAAAGAGAAAGTGAAATCAACACATTCTAAAGGATGCAAAAGAGGAAAGGAAATGCAAACTAAAAGTAATGAAGTTGAATGAAAAGCCAAAATTGAAAGAAACCCTTAATAAGATAAATTATAAAAATGTCTAAACAAAAGAACAAGTATGAGGGAAGAATATGTGTTTTCTTAAGTTGATATTTTGATGAGTTACATTTCATAGAGTTATAGGTAATTAGGCTTTTAAAACAAAATATAGATAGCAGTTGTGAGAGAAAATGAATTCAAATAAAGTGTTCCTCCTCTACAAATTTTCTTATTTCAAAACTAAGCCTATATGCAAAACATTTTAAAAATTTTCTAATTAAAATAAGTCTTATGAAAAACAAAATAGAGGTTGAGAGACTCCCTGATTCATCTTATTTGCAATTTGATCTGCATCATAATTGTTATGTTTAACGCAAAAACAAGCAAAACATGGAGAGCAAATTCCAAATTTCAACTAGCAGGAGTATAAAATTTCCAAAGGAATTCTCGAAGACCTACAAAAACAAAGATTTACATAAGCAAACACCAAAAATAAGGTTGAAACAAAAACATAAATAAAAACGTAAGAGATAAAAATAAGCATATGAGACTTACCTTGAAGAATTTCGTTAAGGTTTACCTGAAACACGTTGAATTTCTCCAAAAAGAGGTAACTTATTCTTTTGATTGAAATTAAAAGTATGGAGAAGTTGCATTTTAATGTAGTTTGCATGTGCCCAAGATCATCAATTTATTACATCTAAACTAGAGTGAGCATTAAGCTGGGAAATACTAGTTCATGTTCAAGGGATCAAGAATAAATAATAATCATCATAAATAAGAATGAAAATCTGCGAAAAACGTGCTTTGCTTTGCATTGCAGTTGCGATATTCCCTTTGCTTCTATCATATCAACTCTAGACTATTCAAAAATCCAATGGTATCAATTCAAAATCCCAAATTATGTAGTGATTTATATAAATATGGAGAAGGCTTTAACTTTTGCATGATAAGCATTAAATAGGATAAATATAAACATAATTAAAATAGAAGAGAATTCCCAAATCGAAATAATTAACCACCTGTTGTAGCTACTACAACCCCCCTCCAAAATGTTGGCCTATACCAAATTTCAGAGCCTTCCTAGGTCTTGTTCATTGTTATCGCAAACTTTGAAGTTCATTTTAATAATTTTCTTACAATGTTGTGAATCCTTTCACAAGATAAGATAAGTGTCGTCTTTTGGCATGTTGGTTATCATTTATCATATTTTCCAAGAGGCCACCTTTGTGCAAATGATTTTTTCTAACCTTGTAAGTATTTGTCGCACTCATTTCCAAATTTTTGACCACCGTCGCACAAGTGTTGTCATGGTTGTTGTAAAGTATATCTTTGGTGTCACACTTGTCTTAACTGGTTGTAAAGTTGTCACACAGAGGAAAAAAATTTGTTTGTATGTCATGGATGATCAATGTTGCTTAATTCATCAAGATATGCTAAGTTGTGATCACAGTCAAAGTTCATCATTGTTCACATCGGTCTCACTGGTCCCACACTTGTCATTTTTTAGAAAGCTTGCCGACCAAGAAAATTAGCTTCACCAGGCCTCCCTTGAGTTGTGCACTACACAGTCTCAATCCTCAAGTTGTGACCTTGCTGCTTAGAACTGTGCAGTGTGAAGTACCTGCCTCCAAAGACTACTCCATTGTGTATTTTTTGTGACAAAGCCTTGACCTTGACCTCCAAAATTGCGCAGTAATGGCCTCCAGCCCAAATTGAATTGTGCACTTCACAACCTCAAGCTTCAAGCTCATCTCCTGAGCCCTGGAAATGTGCATTGTGCAGTCACCTAGGCCTTCCTTTACACCCAGAACTGTGCAGTAAGTTCTCCCAGTGCCCATCCCTGCAGCCTGTCTCAGTGGCTTTGAAATCTACATAGGCATGTCCCCCATCCCATATTGAACTGCATATTTTACAATCTCAAGGCTCAGGGCTTCCCCTTTCTTTCCTGAAATGCACAGTTGCATAGTCACTAAGCCTCCTGGTCTAGCCTGTCACTTGTTATGTGCTCAGTTCATGGATCAAAATGCATCATCTTAGGCTAGGGTTTTTCGGATTGATGTCGTCCCGTCATGAGTGAATTGCAAGAAAAGGTACTCTATAATGTCCTGGAGAGATGATGAAGGGAGATAATAAGGAGGGAAATATTCTCAAAGACACTCTTGCAGTTGAACTCACAAGATGATTGATCAAAAGAAAATGAAAGGACACTATTTTGCGACCACTATCCAAGACTTGAGATCATTGAAGAATCCTTATCACAAAGGCATGCAGAGGAGAAAATGAAAGCTCTGTCATGAACACTCAACTCTTAGGAGCAGAAGTGGCTTGACATTTCCATCTCATCAAGCATTCCATGTCAGCAGTGTCATGTCATGTCATGTCATGAGTGGTCAAATTCCACATCATTATTTTACATCATATCTATTGTAATTAAAATGTATTGCGAAGTGGAAGTCCAAAGGACACACATGAATGTAAATAGTCATGTAATTTGAAAAGTCATGGGAATTCAAAAAGTCATGAGGGTATTCAAAGAGTCACCCTTGGTTATATATACTCCCTCATTGTATCAGTAAAGGAATTTCACCTTCACTTCACCAAGAAAGCATTAGAGAGATAAGCCAGTTCTTTTGTGGAACAAGGAGTGGCTCCAACGCTCCACTATTGAAGCTACTGATGTTCATTGTACATATGTGTCTTGGAACTTTTACAGAAGCCTTCTGAGGCCATCATGTTCTTCATGCATGGACTATGAATGTTTGTAAGACTACTTTGCGGATGGTTGTATTTCATGTTTACTTTCACATGTACTAAGATAGTTGAACTATTTTGGTTGTTTTAGTGCTTATCTCATTAAGAATGTGTTGTAATGGTTTTTAATGTTGTCACATCCTCTTGGACTATTCCACAGGATATTAGGCATATATTTATCAATTGTTGGCTGTACTGACTATTACATACCTTATGGACTATTCCGTTGGATGTTAGATGAATCCTTCGATTCATGTGTGTCTCTTCCTAGGTGTTACTATTACCTCTTTATTAGAGGCTCAATTTTTCTCTTTCCCCCATCAGTAGAAGAACTTTGACATACTTGTAATTGGAAATTCACCAGGCACACCCCCTTGATTTTCGAAAGTACATTTTCATCCTTCTCTCTTGTTGACACTTAGAGTCGAGGAAAATCTTTAAGAATATGGAACCTAGGCATTTATTCCATATGGGACTCCTATAGTAAATAGTGTGAGGTCTAATTGGTACTTCATATGATATATACCCCTTGAATGTTTGCGGGTCTAGCACTGTCAACATTTCTGGCACTAGAAGGAGGGTAGCCGGTATTTTATGGTTGATGAACCCATCGATCACAACATCTCATCTTCCGATAAAGGAAGTAATGTTGAGTACACATCCCTCACTCGTATTTATGAATTGGGTGACTCTTCCCAACCACAAACCAATTGAACTTTTGAAATCCCATATAATCAACTTTGGGCTATCCATCATATAATCCTTTAGTTCACAAAAGAAGTTGGATTGATCCCGGGAGTATTTAGTCTTCCATATTTTTCACTGAATAACAAGACCACCCCTACTGGGATAGTGGTTTCCTCTCTTGAAGACGCATCTCTTGCCACCCTCGAAGAGCTAGCAGAATATGTGGAAAACATAGTAGAAACTTTGGTTTTCAATGGGGGCAACAGAGATAAACCCGTACTCTCTAGCATAAATTTCCACATGTTGGGAGGTGAGGAAAAAGAGGAAGATTCATTAGAATATGAAAAATAAGGGGAGAAGAGCAAAGAAGAAGACATGGCAGACCAATATTTGGATCAGATGAATCAAGGCCCACTTGCACTTCCGGGCATGTTGCACAATATGTCGAAGCATTTGGAGAAGCTCCTCACAAAGTATGACCCTCATAAAATAGTGAAGGTCGAAGACCATCTGGACAAATTTTACCTGAATCTAAACTTGAGGTACGTCACGATGATGTTGCATGTATAATTTTCCCATGCACCTTGGACAGTAGAGCAGTTGTATGGTATCACATCCTTTTGGTGAACTCCATCCAGAATTGGAGGGGGTTTAGTAAAATGTTCCTTAAGAAATTTTTTGATGATAAGACCATCACAATGATATTAAAAGAGTTGGGTAATATAAATATGGATCAAAAGGAGAAAATAAAATACATCAACTAGAGGTTCAATCGTATTTTGAACATATTTCCAGAAATTCAAAACCTCATGACTCCATCACCATAGATTACTACACTTCTACCTTGCCAGTGAGTATTGTGTAGTTCACTTCACGAACTGTGAAACCATCACTCATGGAAAATTATGAAGAGGCTATCGTGGTTGAGAAAGACTTGCATGTGATTGGAGTCATCTCGGGTGATGAACCAACAAAGGACTCCAAAGACACAAGTACAAGGTTGCAAGCCTTCGTAAGCAAGGCCAAAGAGAAAGAACCACCTGATCATGAGAACTTGACCTGCATGGTTAATAATTTCTCAAATGAGTTGGAAAAACTCAAAAAAAGGTCAATTAAGATTGTCATGAGTATCAAGCCTCTGCGATAAAAATTTCTTAGGAGGATTTCGAATTCATGTAGTATTAGTAACCAACTGAAAAAATATGCACAAAGCTCAAATGTTTCGTTGAATCTTGACAACTTGGGAAACTTGGGCATGGACATATACTATTCATACCATTAATATTATCATTCTGAGAAAGCATGACCATAATAGATTCACGCCATGGATCCTCTTGCTACACATATTTGTGATGTGATGCTTACTGATGAGAAAACCAGCCCTGAAGAAGAAAAGGAAGAATTTGTTGCAACCGATGAGCCTTGAAGTGTTGGGCACCCAGTAAACATGTTCAATTGTATACTTTCAACCCAGAAGAGCACAACCGAGAAGTAGCCTCTGGGTGACCCTCTGACCCAACAACAGGCCAATCGATATGACTTAAGAAGCCAAGGGTCGGCCATTACAATGGAGTTGACAAAGCAGAAACTCAAATAATCCTTGTTAAGGAAATCGGTATGTCAGTCAACTCAGTACATAACAACTCAAAGAAAGTTTGGGAAAGAACTCCCAACAAAGAGTACTTCTACAAACAACAAAGACAAGACCATCGCTCCAGAATTCACAAGTCAAGTTTCCTCCCTAGACACTTAGGTTTCCCTTGTGGACTATAACATAGTTGAAGACATGAAGAAGTTTCGTGTGAACATTTTACTATTTGAGTTAACAAAGATCACAAACCAACAGGAAATTATCTTACGTGCACTTGGGAAATCCACCGCAGGTAATAATTTTCCTTCACACAATGGATCAGGTGTTATAGCATCATTTTTCACCTTCATATGATTCATGATTGCTTTTATGGCTTTGGGCACCCATTCCTACAGACTTGAACAAAATTCACTAAAAAACAGTGTTAAAATCCCCATACGCGGATATGCCCAGACTTTTCTGCGTGTATACGCGAGTCCATATGTACTTTTCCGCGTATTCCATTAAAATCATTAAAAAATATATAAAAAATCCCTATTTTCGGGCTGGGTTGATGGTTACTCTGGTAGTTCAACCACCCCAGCACGTGGCCAACTGTTTCCAACTAATTGAAACTACTTTGAGGGAGTATAAAAGCCCCTCATGTGCATGGCCTAAGGGAGAGAGAAATTTTATAGACATTATACTCTGTTGGAATCCCAGTTCAAGTCTGAATCCCCGTGCCTCCTGCACTTTCCCAGATTTATATCAGGAAACCCTTGTTTCCTGGAGATGTTCATCCATTTATATGCCATCTCGAGTGCACAAGTCTTGGAAGAATCTTAGCGAGGCAAGGGCGGGACGAATTCGGACGACGGTCCACTCGAAGATCGTGGAAGGATTCAGGTGATCTCTCCACTTTTACTACTGTACATGCTGTTCTTGATAATGAAGAACCATCTTGTTCCTGAACTCGTGTGTTAATGTTTATTTATATATGTGAAAAGATTATCATTTAAGCATTTATTATGGTTTATATAATGTTTCACATGGATTGCACTAACGTTTAGGAGAAGTATATGCTGTACAACTAGGTTTCCGTGCACGTTCTTTCTTGTTTTCCAGGTTGAAGGAGGAAGAAGGGTTGCTGGGGGTTTGGACCCCGTGGGATCTACATCGAACGTAGGACTACGGGTGAGTTCTACTATCGTTGTTAACTAGTCTTTTGCATTCAAGTATGGTTGTGTGTGAGTCCTTCTGAATAGCATGCCCTGCTCTGTGGAGGTTTAGACCCAACAAACCTCTAGGGTGATTTTCCCCGAAACAGAACTGGTGACTCCGCTGGGGACCACATTCTTGTGATTCCCCTGTTGGGTGGTTTCAGCTGTTTGATAGGTTTCCAACAGTTTTAACTTTTATTTCCAGTCCAGTTAACTCTTTCTCAGTCAGACTGAAGTCCTGGTTTCTTATCCAGGCTTGATCATTTTTAATTTTCATTATTTACCTTTGCACACGCGGGTTAGTCTGTATACAGACGTGTATACACACAGTTTTTGTTAAAGGGAGTCGCGTATACGCGGGTTTCCTTTAGCACAGTCGCGTATGCACGCTTGTTACTAAACTGTCAAGTCGCGTATACATAGGTCAATTTTGAAATTTTAGGTTTTTTGGATTTTTGGCCTTGTCTGCCTGTGGAGGCCTGTTCCTACAGTGTCTTTGTATCCTCTGGATTGTGTAAAAAGTGGTCCTTGGTCTTTTCTCTCTCTAGTTTGGTTGAAAACTAGTTTTTTTGGCAAATCTTGTTTCTTGTGCTGGCATTTTTGGTTTGAGTACCAAGATCTCTTCCTGGGGATTCTTGGTTGTTCTGCTTCATCAGAATAGAGAGCTTTTGCTCATTTACTCTTTCCTACCTTTGTGTCTTGCTTTGCATTTCGATTTTTTCCCATTTCTTGGTTGGTTTTCTTGAGTTCAGTTGACTAGCTCTTGTTGCAATTTTTGAAGAGTCTTTCTAGGTTCTTTGAAGTTTTTGTTTGCTACAAGGTTGTACTATTCTTCTAGGCTGAGTGTTTGAGTTTCTTGTCTTCTTTTGCTCATATAGATCTTGCTACTAGCTAGCCCTATAAGGTTTGGAGCATTTTTGAAGTTTTTGCTTGAAATTCAGAGTTGTTTGGCTTGGAATTTGGTAGTCTTCTTGGTCTTGTCGAGCTCTTCCTTTTTATAAAACTCAAAAGCTCAAAAACATTTTGTTTTGTCCTTTGCTTTTGTTTCACATTTTTGTTTTCATTTTGTTATATCTGTTGAAGCTTTGTGGAGTTTTCTTGCTTTTGGTTTTCAACTTGATTTTGGAAAGGAATTGTCATTGGTTTCTTCCTCTTGTTTCAAGCGTTTTTGGTGTCTTTATATTAAGAGTTTCTGATTTAGGGAACTAGCTTTCTGGACAACCAAAAAGAGATAAAACTGAAGGATCTTTGGGAAATTTCTCTCTGCTTTAGTAGATTTTTCATCTTAGAATTTGCATGCTCTTAGTGATTTGCATCAGTTGCACTTAAGCATTTAGTCCTTTTCATAGTTTTTGTGAGTGTGGAGTTTGTTATTTGAAAAGAAAAATAATTATTTTTTTTAGTCTCATAGAACCCGTATAGAAGTTGCTTTTCATCGAAAGACAATAACATCATTTTCATGTAGTTTGGTTTTTATTAATTTCTTTTTCTGCGTCAAAACACCACAAGTTTCATTTCCGTATCCCTTTGACTTAACATAACGGCCAATTAAAATAAGCGATATAATTTAAAAGCAACTAGCAAGTTTTTTAAGTGTCATACACCAACTAGCTAGGTTGTAGAGCCTTGGATTAGGTGAGTGGAGAGTTAACACTCCAAGGCCGCTCAAACAAAACATAGAAATTGATTAATTGAGCGAAATCCAACTCCGTTAGGTGGACCGGGAAAGCTCTCATCCAGAGAGTGAAGCGCGAGGGGAAGTGAAGGCTGAGAAGAGAGATACCCCCTCTCTGATTTGTTGAATCTGACCTCAAGACCGTTCCGCCTGGCTTCTGACACGGATTGGTGCCCATAGTTGCCACTCCTAGGTTCCACATAGGTGACTGCGGGGGGGGGGGAATACCCGTGGTACCGGAGGCAGACATCGTATCACTTTCAGTAGTACGTCTGGGGGGTGCCCTTGCGAAGCTTGGGTACTTGTGCCAGCAAAGGCTGTCATTAGGAGGTCAGCGTAACTATTTCTGTTACCTTCGCTAGTAGGCCTGGGCCGTAATTATTCCAGACTACTTTCGGGAGGTCCTATATTTTCTCTTTCTTGTATTTTGGTGTCCGGTCCTAATCACCTGGAGCGGAAATACCTGAAGGCTGTTTGCTTGATTGCATCTCAAGGATTTCTTTTTTTATAGTGAGTGATCTTTGCTCCTAGCTTGCCTAGCTTTATATTTTTTGAGTCTAATTAAAATTTGTTAAAGTGGCTGATCAAGCGCCTCGTCGATCGAGGAGAATCCGGGGGTTATCTCCCGAGAGTTCAGAGCCTTCTTCAAGAAGGCTTAGGAGTGATTTAGTAGGTGTGTACCACCCTGTGACGTCTGACGCAGTGGAGAGAGATCCTCCACAAGGGTCTGAAGGTTTCGTAGCTGATTCTGGTGTTGGTTCCGAGAGGAGCGTTCCGCTCACCTCGCGAGTTTTATTTCCGCACGAAGAAGAAGTTCAAATAGAGGAAGTACTTGAACCATCAGTGTCATTTCCATCTCCTCTTCCTCATGATTATCCGTTCATTGTTGAATACATCGGACCTGAGTCAGAGAGACCGGAAGATCCTCCGTATTATACATACCTTTCGATGGCCACGACTGGGAACGCGGCTTCTGCTGTGAGTGCTGCAGGTATTCAGACTCCTGCTTCTGTTGAAGGAGGGGGCACTATTGCTATATCTTCGATTGCTTCTAGTGCTATTGTGTTTGGCTCTGGTTTCACCCAAGCACATGCTTCTCAATCTGGTCCCTTCTGTTTTGGAATGCCCACTAGTGGGATTCCTTCTTTTTCCTTTTCCGCTGCTGCAGCTGAATCTACACCCATGCCTTCCATGGCTAGTGGATCAGCTTCTTTTCAGAGGTTCCCCTGTGGAACTGGGCACATTCCTAGTTCCAATCCTTCTTTAGGGTCATTTCCATTTACTTCTCAGACCCAGAGTTTCAACCCTTGGTCTGGAGGTCAAAATTCGACTACTTTTACAGGTTGGAACCCTGTATTCACTACAGCGGGGGCAGCGAATCAGTTTTACGTTGGTCACCAAGGGAATGCTTCTTTCCCTTCGTCGAGTGCTTATCAGACCTTTTCCCCTCTTTCTAATGCATGGAACCCCTATCAGGGGCTTTCCTCTTCATTCCATACTTCAGTGGGGGGAACTGGTCTGGGCTTTGGTAACTCTGCGTTGGGAGGAGGTTCTTCTCCTTTTTCTACGAGTTCTTTCTGGCAACCTTGTGCCTCATCAAATCCAGGGTATTATTTTCAGAATGTTGGGAATTCATCCTATCAAGGATGGAATCCTCAGGCTCCACCTCGTTTATCGTTTCTGGCAACGTTAAACTTGCCAGATCTGTCGAAATTGACTAATGATCCGATCCGTTATAGTCCGGGGTGGCCTCCAGTTCCCACCAAACTTCCTTCAGACATTCCAAAGTATGAAGGTAAAAATGGCGAGGATCCGGCTGATCACATCACTACCTTCCATTTATGGTGTTCTTCGAACTCCCTGATCGATGATTCGATTAGGTTGAGATTGTTTCAACTCACCCTAACTGGAAACGCTGCCAAATGGTATATTGAGCTAATTAGGGGCAGTTTTGCTACATTTTGAGAACTAGCTGTTACATATCTAAACCATTTCTAGTTGCTTGTCCGATATGATGTCGGGACTGAACTCCTAGCTAATTTTAAACAGGACGATGCAACCCACATTTCTGACCATATTCAGGAATGGCGGAGAAGGAAGAGGCTTATTAAAGCTCATATTCCGGGTGAATTCCTTTTGGAATGGTTTCTGAAATCTCTGCAGTCAGATATTTCGAAGGACGTATCCCTCTCAGGGGTATTTTCCGAGGAGCAGGCCATTTTTAGGGCCCAACAATTGGAACTGATATATTCTCAGTCTGGGGTCCTCCATAAATATCTGCCCAATGCTCCTCGCTCCAAATTAGATTTATCCAAAACTAAGCCTAGTCCTCCTAGTGACGGACTGATTGGATCGATCAATAGTGGCGCAGCCAGCCTGCTTACTCAATTGCAGCAGTTTTCTTTGCAATCTGCTCCCTCTAGTCAGGCTGTGCCTGCTGAGTCATCACCTTCCCAATCTTTGTCCATAAATGTTGTCCAAGCTTCTGATCCCAAAGGAAATCAACAATCCGAAGGGAAGAAGAAGGGACGAAATAATAAGAAAAAGGGCAAGAATGGGAAGGGTAATGCGAATAAAACCAACGAGCATGTTGGTGAGGGTATAAAGGAGAAAAATAAAGTGAAGTTTCCATGCAAGCTGTGTGCTGGAGACCATCTTACACACCTTTGCCCTAAAATTCAGGATGCGCAGCACCTGTTAGCTCAGCAGGGTTCTTCTAGTTCCCAGGCTGTGTTAACAAACCCTTTTCCCCAAGGGAAACAACTAGTTGTTGGCGCGAATCAAAATCCTGGGGCTTCCTCTGGGGGCACCCAGGAAGGGGAAATTCCATAAAACATATTCATGATGAGTGCTCACGTGGATGTCGCTACGAGATCCCATGATTATGGCGGAGAAGAGTCTTCGAAAGCTAAGGATGCTCTTGATGCTACTGAGTCGCTTCACATTACAAGGCCTACTATTGAGCCTATACCTCGGATGCCCAAAGCATCTACCAAGCGGTCGACGACTAATCCAAACGCTAGGGTTTCCCAGAACTACTCTATTGTGGAAGATCTAGCACAGAGTTCTTGTGCCATGTCGGCTTTAGAGGTGCTCCAGTATTGTTCGACTCAGCGCAATGCTTTCCTCACTGCCATTGGGGCTATTGATCCGAAAAATTCTCTTCTGATCACATTTGATATGACTAATTTTAAGAAGAGACTCCCCCATCATATGGCTTTTCATATTAAATCATCGTACCGGAAGTGCAATATCTTTCGAACGGTTGTTGATGAGGGTGCTTCCACATGCGTGATGTCTCTCACATGTTGGAAGACGATTGGATCTCCCAAAGCTGTTCCATCTACCACTCTTCTGACTGCGTTTGATGGTCATTCTCACAGACCCCATGGTATTGTCCCAGCTTTGCCTATCTGTGTTGGGGGAAAAACTGTGAATATAGAGGTTGAGGTAGTTGATGCAAGCTTGGACTACAACCTTCTGGTGGGGAGAAACTGGATTTATGAGATGGATGCCATTGCATCCTCATTATTTCGGATTATTTGTTTCCCTCACGAAGGGAGGATTGTTACAGTGGACCAACTGGACTGTCCTCCTATAGACCCGAATGCGTCCACTGACTCATCTATTCCCAAGTTGGATAATACTAAAGCACCTGTTGAGAATTTAGGAGTTGGAATGTATTCTTCCTTGATGGGTACTTTTGATATTCCTCCTCCTACGGTTCATATTAATGCAATTTAATCCTCCAAGGCTCCTCTTCGAAGAGAGTTCTTCAGAACTCATTATTTCTCAAACCCTTGGACCTTACCTTCCCTTACTGCCACATTAGCGGAAGGTCAAGTGGGTGGAATGGCATTTCCAATGTCTGTAGCTGAGATTGCTTATCAGTCTATTATTGACTCTGCAGAATCCAGTCCAGCTCCTCTTTCGCCGGAAGAGTTGGATGGAGATGTGGCTCCGGCTTGGACACTTAGTTCTTCTTCTGCCCAGGATTGCCTTGATACCACTCTTCCATCTGAAGAGGCCATCCTGGAAGCTATGACTGGTATAGATAGACCGTGGGATGATTTGCATCATCGGTCTTACTTTTTACCTAATTTGAGCGAAGTTGAAACGAGTTTTCCAAGTCCTCCATCTCCTGGTCCTATTCACCCAGTCCTGAACCCTTTAGCACCAACACAGGTTTATGCTGAAGGGAACATGGCTGTGATTTCTCCTACTATCCCGGTGAACATTTCCAAGGATCCCAATATCATTGAGAATGTCTTCATCGGAGCTGAATGTTCTCGTTAAGAGATTCATATTTACACCGAGCTCTTTAAAGAGTATAGGGATGTATTTGCTTGGTCTTATGAGGAAATTCCTGGTATAGATCCATCTATTGTCCAGCATGAGATCAAGACTTACGAAAACGCTAAGCCTGTAAGGCAAAAGCTTCGTCCGGTCAATCCTAGGAAGGCAGCAGCTATCAAAGCTGAGGTTGAGAAGCTGCTTAAGGCGGGATTCATTTTCCCTGTTCCTTTGACTGAATGGGTTTCAAACCCTGTTCCGGTAGATAAAAAGCAAGGAACGATTCAAGTTTGCATCGATTTCAGAGACCTAAATAAAGCATGTCCTAAAGATAATTACCCCACACCATTTATCGATCAGATCATTGACGAGTGTGCCGGTAATGAGATTTTCTCCTTCATGGACGGTTTCTCCGGATATAATCAGATTACTATCCGTCCTGAAGATCAAAATAAGACTGCCTTTATTTGTCCCTGGGGTACTTTTGCATACAAGAAGATGCCTTTTGGTCTTAAAAACGCTGGGGCTACCTTTCAGCGGGCCATGTCATATGCCTTCCACGACATCAAAAAGATTATCGAGGCGTATTTGGATGATTTAGCTTCTCATTCTCGAAAGAGGATGGATCATCCTGCTCACCTCCGTCAAATATTTGAACGGTGTCGTTTCTATAAGATTAGGTTGAATCCGAACAAGTGTGTTTTTGCGGTTACATCTGGTCGGTTATTGGGATTCATTGTGTCTAGAGAAGGGATTAGGATAGATCCCTTCAAGGTTGAGGCAATACTTCGGTTGCCTCCCCCGTCCTCTGTTTGTCAACTTCAAAGTCTACAAGGAAAGTCTAATTTTCTTCGGAGGTTTATCGTAAATTATGCTGAAGTTACCAAGGGATTTATGAGATTGTTGAAGAAGGGAGTTCCTTTTCTTTGGGATGACTTCGCTCAACACTCATTCGATGCTTTGAAAAAAGCATTGACCTCTGCTCCTTTATTGAGTCCACCTGATTATAGCAGGGATTTCCTTTTGTATCTGGCAGCAGCAGAATCTACCATTGGTATGGTTCTGGTTTAGGAGGATGATGCTCTTGCAGAGCATGTTATTTACTATCTTAGTCGAGGATTGGTAGGACCTGAACTCCGGTACACTCTGATAGAAAAGTTAGCTTTAGCAGCAGTTCATGTTGTACAGCGACTTCGGCATTACATTATTCTACGTAAACTTATGTTTTGGCAGTAGCCAATCCATTTCAGTTTGTCCTCAGTAGGCGAGTGATTGGGGACAAATACAATAGATGGATTGTGATTTTGCAGGAATTTGATCTTGAGTTTATGTCTGCCAAGTCCAAGAAATCATTGGTTTTCGCGGAATTGATCTCCGAGTTGCCCTGTGGGGATGAGATTGTCTATGATGAATCCTTCCCGGATGAACATTTATTTCTTATCTCTTCACAGGATCCTTGGTATGGAGATATAATTGTGTATCTTCAGACTGCGAAGTTTCCCTCTACTTTTTCGAAAGATGAGCGTCGTAAGTTGCGTCACTTGGCTAAGAATTACTTGATTATTGGTGATGCTTTATACCGTTGAGGGGTTGATTCAATCCTAAGACGTTGCTTAACTCTCGAAGAAGCTGAGGCTGTGCTGAATGATTGCCACAGTGGAGCTTGTGGTGGTCATTTATCTGGGCTTGCTATAGCCCAAAATATTTTGCGTGCTGGGTACTTTTGGCCTTCGATTTTCAAAGATTGTGTGGAGTCGGTCAAAAAGTGTCATCCGTGTCAAGTTTATACTCGAAAAATGTGCGCTCATCCAGCTCCGCTTTTTCCAGTCATTACTATCGGTCCCTTTACAAAGTGGGGTATTGATTATACTACTTGTAACCCGCCTTCGGCTAAAGGTCACAAGTACATTATTGTAGCAGTAGACTACTTTACGAAGTGGGTCGAGGCTATGCCTACTTTTGGGAATGACGGTGAGACTGCAGCTCTTTTTCTTTTTAACCAGGTTATTGCTCGTTTTGGTATTCCTAGAGAGATTGTCACTGATCATGGCAGTCATTTTCAGAATAGCATGATGGCTGAGTTGGCTCTAAAATTGGGTTTCTGGCAGCAACATTCATCTCCATATTATCCTCAAGCCAATGGGCAAGTGGAAGCCGTGAATAAATCCTTGAAGACAATTCTTCAAAGGACAATTGATAAAGCTAGATCCAACTGGCATATTATGCTATATCCTGCACTTTGGGCATACAGGACGTCGGTGAAAACTGCAACTGGCTTTACTCCGTTTCAGCTAGTGCACGGGTTGGAATCTGTATTTCCCATTGAATGTGAGATTCCTTCTCTTAAATTAGCTGTTGAACTTCTTCCTAACACTTCTAGTCTTGAAGAACGGCTCCTTCATCTGGAACATCTCGATGAGCAGCGTCGGGATGCCGCCACGATGAATGAAGCGCATAAAAACCGAGTTAAAGTTCAGTACGATAAGGCGGTCAAGCCTAGGGTTTTTTCGGAAGGTGACCTTGTTTTGGTCTATGCCTAAGAAAAAGATGCCCTGGGGGCAGGAAAATTTAAATCTATGTGGTATGGCCCCTTTATCGTCAAAAAATTCCTTAAAAAAGGAGCATATACCTTGGTTGATTTTGAAGGGAACGAGTTGTCAGAGCCCATAAATGGGCTCTATTTGAAGAAGTATTATGCCTAGGCTTCGGCCTGGCATGTTGCTTTTGTATATAGTAGTTTTTTCTTTGTACATATCTGGTTGATTTTCGATCTTTGATGCGATGGTGATGTTTTTGATCTTCTTTGGCAGGTTGTGTCGGATGTCATGAGTCATTTTGGTTTCGCCGATGGTGCTAGTAGACACACCCGGAACTTAGCTTCCGTGGCTTGGGTGCTTCATTATCCATCCGGTCAGCTGTTAGTATCAAGAGGGGTCTGCATTGGTCCTGCTTCCAATAATATAGCAGAATACACTGCAGTTGTTTATCTACTCTCGGAGGCAATATATTTGGGTGTTGATTCGTTGGTAGTTTTCTTGGACTCTCAGTTGGTGGTGTCGCAGTTGAACAATACTTATCGGGTTCGAGATCCATTTTTACTCCGGTTGTTCTTGAGAGTACATTTGTTACAAAGATCATTTAAATTTTTAACTTTCATTCATATTCCTCGAGTTGACAATTGGTTGGCAAACTCATTAGCTAATCAAGCAATTGATTGGCACATTAATCATTCCATACAATAAAAATTAATAAAAAACATCATACATTTTGATACATTTGTCACATCACATCAAATATCGTTGTATATATATCATCAGAGTGTTCAAAACTATACAAAAATTTGGATCCATAGGTCATACAAAAACTTGGGCTTATGCCCGATCATGTTCAGTCTCAAAAAATATACAGTCATATGATACATCATATCTATCTACTACTGAGGTCCCTGCCCAGAAGTGGTGTTCTTATAGAACACAATCGCGGTGGCAACTCGGCGGAATAACCGTACCCAGTCGCGGGGTACTTCTACCACCTGCCTCTGGATGGCTTCAGGCAGATCTTCCACTACAGCCATAGGTACTTGACAAGTTAATCCCTCCAAGTTCCTCTGTACAGCCTGGAGGGTCTTGTCTGAATCCACTGTATCCGCTTCGCCTCAGCGACGCTTGTGTCGTGGGAAACCCTCAGGTTGAACTGGTCCAATATCTGTATCATGATCATTTTTAAAGTCATTTTGAATCCAATCAAAAACATGTTTGTTTTTCACATTTTTTCATACATGTTGAAAAAATCCAAAAAATTATATAAGTCAAAAATTGTAAACTTACCTATTGTACCCCATGCTGTGCCTGGTGGAAGGACAAGATCTGGATCACCACGAAAGTCCATCCCGGCATAGGGATAGTCGTCCACCGCGATGATTTTTTCTCTCCACCATTGGAAGAACTCATCATCCCAAGTGGTCCGGGGAACTTCACTTCCCCCCTATCTCTTCATCATGTCTGCCCAGCGGGCAATTCTTGGGTCTCTCGAGCTGCTGATGGTAGAGATCACTCTGGGTCTTAGTGCTGGAATCTTCTCAAAGAAGAATGTCATCAAAATTGTACCATATCCAAAGTGTTTTGTCTTTGCTTGGCAGATAGAGGTCAATTGTTGCTTCATGTTCAGCAATAGGGTTGTGCACCAATCATATACATGAGTTAAGCATTCCACTGCTATGCTCATTTGCATCCTGGACGCCTGGTGTAGGGAGGCAAATCCTGCCACTCTATCAATGGTGAAAAGGAGGATTTTCATGTGCAAATCCCTTAAATCTTTGATTGCAATTTGAGTTCCAACTTTCTTGGAACCCTGTACGCAATACACATGGACGTAATGTTCCACGGTGAGCCCTCCCAAAGGATTACCATGCAAGTCTACTGGCTCCCCCCTCCGGGAGAGTCCAGTGATAAAATATATGTCTTCCACTTCAATGCGTACAGGCATCTGATCTATCATAAAGCAATCCTCTTCCGGTTCCCAATAGTTCACAAGCATTTCGAGCAACCGGACATTGCTCTTCATATTTGGCAATTTAAAAAACTTGAGCAATCCGCAATTCCGAAGAATATTTAGTGATGCTTGGTCCTGCATGACTTCTTGATCAATTGCACTGTGTTCACGCTCTCTCCATGATATGGTCATCCTGCAAAGTTTCAATAATTCCTTCATTAGCTACGTTTTTTTTTTTCATTTGGGCCTGCGCATACGCGACTTTATTTGTGCACAGTCGCGTGTATACGCGACTTCGTCATTACCAACCCGCGTATGTGCAAACCCATGATTTTTAGCAAGAGATTATATGGTGAAAAATTCTTAAATTTTAATTTATGAACGGACAAAATGAATAGCAGGATGAATTAAGAGCTAACCTGAGAAATTCGGTGGAATTCGACGGTTGGTTGCTCCTATTTTGACGAAAGAAGTTTTTTGCTCCAGAGCACTTTTTTCCAAATCAGCAATGTAATAATGAACCAAATATGAGGTAATTTGTCTATTTATGCCCAAAAAGTTGAAATTTTTCGCAAAAATTTGTTATGCTTATTTTTTCAATCTATCTTAAGCTGCATAACCCGGATGCTTGGAAGTGCCCAGTTTGGTATGTTTTCAGGTACATTTTGACGAATTTTGAGATTTTTCTAGATTTTGATCCATGACAACTGACCCGTCATGGCAGGTATATGATCTTCACTGGCATATAGGTTAGGGATTCCACTTTCCGTTGCATTTTTCATACTAGCTTCCATTCAGATCACTTGCCATAGGGTCGATCCCATCAAGTCATGAGTATTACACCCATTTCACTCGCCGATTATTTAATTGTGACTTGGTGGTAGAGCATTCCTTTACATGGGCTTCCTAGTTAGTTCCTCGCTATCATTTGTTGCCCATGCTGCATTTTATGTAGGCTCGAGAGTCCTCTTTAGTCCTGCCATGACTTATGTGTTGAAGCTTCATTCTTCTTCTTCCTCACTATCATTTTTCTGGCTATTACCCTAGAGGCTCCCTGGTGTTGTTGAGTTGTATTACTGCATTGCATATTGGCTACTTGTTTATCCTGGCCTTTAGCCAGCTTCATTTGGACTCAATGTTTAAGCCAACTTTTGACCTTGTCTATCTGTACAAGTTAAACCATTGCATGCACCTAGCTATCGCGACTTGACACCCTTTTATCCATGGATGGAACATTCCTCTGAGTATCGCTTACCAGTTTTCACCACCTTGCATTGAGCATAGGATCATTCCAATCCCAGGAACTAGTGCATCTGTTTCTTGATACTCGTTCTATCCATTGTACCATAGCATTCTTTTATTCTTTTTCAGGCTTGTTATATGAAAAAGACAAAAAAATCAAATATAACAAAAAAGAGCGGGAATGGGATGTAACTTCGTTATTTGATCGCAGTACAGTGTCAGTTTGTCGCCCTTGAACAAAGCATATACACTTATATATATTTCCTACATTTGGGATGGTTTTAGTTTTGACCTAGGTTCAACCTTTACCTTGTTTCACTTGTCGGTTCTCCCCCGGTTGGTTATCTCTTCCAATCATATGGAGAGTTTGTTTTGCCTCCTGCATAATAGACTTATACAGTGTCACTTTTACTGCCATGGTCATCACGTGTCATGCTTTTTTTCAAGGGAAGTCTAACCAGAGTCGGCCATTCTGTGGTGTCTCTTGACTCATTATTCAGTCGACCTTCCCGATCTTGTCAGTATCTTGTTCTATCACATCAGATGTTTTGGTCCTCTGCTCGTGCTGGTTTGAGAAGGTCTCCATTGACTTCTCACTGGCAGGTTTGTCTCTTATCGACTACAACACATTTCTCTGAGAGCAAACCTAGAGCTGCACCCTGGCCCTATTTCCATCATTGATAGGTGACCTTGTGCTCAGCATTTGATCATCATTATGGGTCTTTGACTGAGTGGTTTCCCCTATGTTCGACATTAGCATACATTATCACACTTGGGATTCGTGCAGTACCTTGATTTCCATTTGACCCTATCGGTGGATTTCTCGCCTCTGTGTCAGCTTTCACTATTGGTTGGTTCAGAGGGTTTCTTCCGTGCGCTAGCTTCATCTTGTGCATGTCGGAAACGTACTTCGATTTGGTTCCGTCACTCTACTTCATCCGATTCCTTCCAAATCTTGGCCTGCGGGTTACACTCGCGCTGGACTGATGTGGGATGCTTTAATGCCTTCCTTCCAGAAGATCTTTTCCCATCGACTACGACTAATTGCTCTGGATATAAGGTCTAGAGTCTTTTTGTCAGTACCTTAGGGTTTGCAGTCATCAGTGGCAGACTCTTCGCTATCGACAGTGGGGATTCATCATTGCCTCCTGATTGGTAGATTCTTTCAAGTGTTCGACTTCAACTCATTCATTCACACTTGTTAGATTGTACTGGGGCACCTTGACACTCATTTTCATTATTGGTGGGTTGTCTCACGTTGGTTAACGGTATTCATCATTGACTGGTAATCCAACGATTTCTCACATGGTCGAATTCAGCTCATTTATTCCCATTGTGTAGAATTGTGCTGTCGAGATCGGTGAAGACCTCAGGTTGCATCAGCATCTTTTGGTTCACTTTTGACAGTCCATTCAGTTTCTTCCAGTGATGCCGTTCACCCTTATATGTTGCAGTATCAGTACAGCAGCATCCTATATGTTGGCTCCTGAGTTGCGTGATTGTACCGTTTATTCCACCTTTTATGATTTGGTACTTGGAGATTCAGTTAATTCTATGATCAGACATCCAGTTGCAGCATCATTGATCAGCTTTCTATATGTGATACTTGGACATTGATTCAGACTTATACTTTCGGGCCATGCTCAGATGATTCATTGTGTACTTTTAGTTCAGCTATACTTGTATACATATTGGATCTATTCAGTACTTTCCATATGATGTATTTTTGACTGAGCATGGGTATTCCCACCTCAGCATGAGTTGACTCTCTGTTTTCTTTCATTGGTTTTGGCAGGCTGAAATCTGGTGAAGTCCTCTCTTGTCCTTGCGAAGTTATTTCTATGTGCATAATACATTTCGGCCATCATGTACCCCTTCTGACCTCATATATTAGGGGGCATCTGTTATAGCCTCATTTTTAACCTTCATATGATTCATGATTGCTTTTATGGCTTTGGGCACCCATTCCTACAGACTTGAACAAAATTCACTAAAAAACAGTGTTAAAATCCCCATACGCGGATATGCCCAGACTTTTCCGCGTGTATATGCGAGTCCACATGTACTTTTCCGCGTATGCCATTAAAATCATTAAAAAATATATAAAAAATCCCTATTTTCGGGCTAGGTTGATGGTTACTCTGGTAGTTCAACCACCCCAGCACGTGGCCAACTGTTTCCAACCGATTGAAACTACTTTGAGGGAGTATAAAATCCCCTCATGTGTATGGCCTAAGGGAGAGAGAAATTTTATAGACATTATACTCTGTTGGAATCCCAGTTCAAGTCTGATTCCCCGTGCCTCCTGCACTTTCCCAGATTTATATCAGGAAACCCTTGTTTCCTAAAGATGTTCATCCATTTATATGCCATCTCGAGTGCACAAGTCTTGGAAGAATCTTAGCGAGGCAAGGGCGGGACGAATCCGGACGATGGTCTGCTCGAAGATCGTGGAAGGATTCAAGTGATCTCTCCACTTTTACTACTGTACATGCTGTTCGTGATAATGAAGAACCATCTTGTTCCTGAACTCGTGTGTTAATGTTTATTTATATATGTGAAAAGATTATCATTTAAGCATTTATTATGGTTTATATAATGTTTCACATGGATTGCACTAACATTTAGGAGAAGTATATGTTGTAAAACTAGGTTTCCGTGCACGTTCTTTCTTGTTTTCCAGGTTGAAGGCGGAAGGAGAGTTGCTGGGGGTTTGGACCCCGCGGGATCTACATCGAACATAGGACTTCGGGTGAGTCCTGCTATCATTGTTAACTAGTCTTTTGCATTCAAGTATGGTTGTGTGTGAGTCCTTCTGAATAGCATGCCCTGCTCTGTGGAGGTTTAGACCCAACAAACCTCTAGGGTGATTTTCCCCGAAACATCAGGTACATCCTCTCGTTCCCTCGAATCAATAATTAATGCTTTAACATTGTAAGTGAATACACTTTGCCCTCCCTTTCTCTTAACATTTGAAATTTTCAACGTCAATGTGCGCGATTGCTTGGTTGATTCTGGTGCATCATTGAATGTAATGTCATTATCCATCTCAAAGAAAATCAATGAAAAATGGGATAAAATAAATGCACAGATCATTCAACTAGACAGGACTCTTGTCCACGCGGTTGGTGGACTCAGAGATGTGATCATTCGCTTATCATATGACAATCGATTTCACCAATGCATAAACATAGTGATTGTGGAAATACTAGAACCATACGAACTTTCGTTAAGTAGATATTGGTCAAGTAAGTTACAAGGATACTTTTATATAGATTGGTCACACTTATGGCTTCCGTATAAGGGAAGAAACAACCAAAATTGAGTGAATTCATAAATATACATGAAACATAATGTCACTCTCTTGAATGGAAAAAATGAAACAATGGCTTTTGTAGACCTTATTTTCAAAAATTGCTTCCTGGAGACACAACTGGGCTATTATCTTGCACATCCATCTCCAGTCCCACCAGAAACATAGTTGGAGCTCCTTCCTAGTCCAACTGGTGCAAATGACCTTTGTACAATAAGTAGTAGTAGTAGTAGCACTAGTACTAGTGTAGTTCATGATCCTTATACAGATGACATGTGTACTTTGTATTTTGATGGTTCTAAGACACAGGAAGGCTCTGGATCTGATTGTGTTTTAATTGACCCACTACAAAGAAAACACTTGATCTAGAGCCGCTTGGAATTCGAGTGCACAAACAACACATTTGAGTATGAGGCACTCATATTTGGCTTACAAAGAGTAATTGATATCAAGGTTGCATCCTAAAAAGAAGTAGGTGATTTAGAAATTTTGGTGTGACAGGTATGTGACACCATACATTGTGTTTCGCCTCACATAAAGAGTTACCAACAAGAGGTATGGCGTTTAATTTCGTATTTCCAAGCTTTTAATATTATTTCAATTCCAAGAGTGTGCAACGCAGTTGCGGATGCATTAGAAAATGTTGTTGCTAGTTTGTCACCATTAAGGGATGGATTTTCTATAGAAATTATTTATAAGTCATTTGTCAGATGCCACTGTTTATCGACAGTTGGTGGGTTCACTCATGTATTTAGTTAATACAAGACTGGACATATGCTATGTGGTGAACCAGCTTTCACAAGCGATGGCTAAGCCTACCAATCTCTTTTGGAAGGCAGGAAAGCATGTCCTGAGATATCCCAGGGGCACATCTGAGTATGGCTTATGGTACAGACAGACGAATGAGGTGAATTTGCATGGCTTCAAGGATGCAGATTAGGCAGGCAGCCCAACAGAAAGAAAGAGCACATTAGGAGGGATTTTCAGTATCGGATCTACGACAGTTTCTTAGTACAGTAGGAAACAAAGAACCATGGCACTCAGTTAAGCGGAAGCAGAATACATGGCAGCAAGTCAAGCTGCATGTGAGGCTATCTGGATGAGGAAGATCCTAGTTGGTTTGTTCGGTTCACATTTAGATCCTACGGTGATACATTGTGATAATCAGAGTTGCATTAAACTCTCGATTAATCCTGTGTTTCAGGATAGATCTAAACATATTAATATCCAGTATCATCATATCAGAGATTGTGTGCAGCGGAAGATCATGTTGCTTCAGTACATTCCTACGGAGGATCAGGATGCAGATATTCTGACGAAGGTGCTCACCAGGAGAAAATTCAAATACCATAGAGGCAGGATCGGGGTGGAGGATAATCCCTATCTTGTTGAGAGGAAGTGTTGAGATTCAACAAGATGATGAGCTTAGTGAAAGAGCTGCCTTCACTAAGTGGGTCGGCAGGCTATTTTTGGAGCAAGTCTATTTTTAGACATGGTGATCATATTTCAGAAGTTGCAGGATGCTATTTGTGGATGGTTGGTCAAGTTGGAAAAATAGATGGAATTCTATTTTTAGAATATTGGGCAAAGTCTATTTATAGATCGTCGATCTAAAAATAGAAGTGTTGATTATTATTAGCTCTTAATAATAATCTGACAATAAACAATAACTTATTCTCTTGGAGCACTTAGTTTCAGTGCACAGATTTGGAAAATCAGTGGGCTGAAGGAATTACACAATTCCTAGGGTTTACTAGTGGTTCATGCATGGAGGACTCAGTTAGAACTGAAGTGGAAAAGTTATGACAGAGTTGGAAGAGTAGTTCATGGAGTTGTTATTCAGTTTAACTCAGTTAATGGAGTTAAACTCAATTGAGCTAGTTGTATCTAGTCTAACTGAATGATACACTAGTGAGAATGGAGTGAATTAATTAGTTAATTAATTCATAAGTAATAACTCATTAATCAAGTGAACAATATAGTAGTTAACTACAGTGCATGTCAGTTCCAGTGGAGACCCAGTGGAGAGATAGGTGAAAGGGCAAGATGGACTATCTGTTGTGACTATAGTGATGCATTGATTGCACTACACACACATTGGAGTTGCCAATGAGGATTGCGCAATCAAGGAAAGGTTATTTTGAATTCATTTAGAGCTATTCTTTAGCAGGGATTGTGCAGTGGAGGCAGGCTAACAGGTGGCAAGAAATTGGTGCATAGATTTGCAGATTTCTTCTGATTAGTGTGTAACGATTGATTCTACTGAGAGCTTGATGTACTAAGATTTGTATGAGATTGTTACATGATATCCATGATATATAATATATCTTATTTGGGGTTTTCAGCTTCAGGCTTTCCCGTTAAACAACTGTGTTATGTGCGATTTTTTTTATTTATGCTTCACATGTGTTTGCAATTAATTTTCCTCAAAATATTAACAGTGGAATGATTCTGTATTTTGCAAGAATTTAAATATTGTGAGATCAAGGGAATCTGGATATATGCATACTCAACGTATACTAATTTCTACATGGTATTAGAGTAGTGTTAATTCTTGAAGATTGCAATTGTGAAGAATTGTTGAGTTTGTGCTGGTGGACAATTCGAATTTGCTTCATAAAATTCTTGGTGCAAAAGTTGAGTATACATTGAAATGTCTTTCAACGGGTTGTGATTGGAGTATTCCCTTGATGGAAGTTCAAATTACATAGCATGGAAGGATAGGATGGAGGCAGTGCTGGAGGATAATGGACTGAAGGAGTTCATCGATAGCGATGCTCCTAAGCCGAGATCTAGTGATGCTACATTACTTGATGCATGGCAAAAGAAGGTAGCAAAGACAAGAAGAACTCTATTGGAAGGTGTGAAGGACCATATTGTGTCCAGCCTTCATGGGAAAGCCACTCCAATATTAATGTGGAAAGCTTTGATAGATTTTTTCCAAGGCTTCAGCAACCATAGGAAGTTGGCGCTGAAAGACAAGCTTAGAAAAATAAAAATGGAGAAGGGCGACAGTATTCCAAAATATCTCACGAAGTTTGTCCACTGTAGAGATGAACTGGGAAGTGCGTGGATTATTGTTGATGATAAATACTTGGTGAGATTGGCTCTCCTTGGGCTTCCGAAGAATTGGCATAGCTACGAAGACTCAGTCAATGGACGGGAGAAACTACCAGGATGGGAGCGACTTTGGTCGGATCTTGTGCAGGAGGAGATAAGGCGAGGTACCAGGGATGGCTCTTCATCGAAGAATGAAGATGAAGAGAATTGCGCTTTGGCTACCAAAGAAAGGAAAGGGAAGGGGAAGAAATTTCCTTCAAAATCTAAAGGTAAAGGCAAGAAGAAGGATTTGTCCAAGGTGAAGTGTTTTCACTATCACAAACATGGGCATTTTTCCACTAACTTCCCACAGAAGAAGAAGAACAAGAAGGCTACTGGAGTTGCAGCTGGAGAGGCCTTAGCCTCGCAATTTGAACTTGATTTCTCTTTGATCACATGCTTGGTTTCAAGCTATATGGTATTGGTGTGGTATCTTGATAGTGGTGCATCTTTCCATATGACAGGAGACAAGGAGTTGTTTAGTGGAGGAGAAGGACCTCTAGATGCATATAGAGATGGGTGACGGTGGTCGATACAGTGCAAATAGAATTGGGACCATTATCTTTGAGAGGGAGTCCAGTAATCCATTCTTTTTGAAGGATCTTATGCATGTTCTAGGTCTGAAGAAGAACTTGGTCTCGATCGCAATGTTGGAAGACAAAGGTTATTATGTTGTTTTCAGTGAGGGAAAAGCTTTCCTTCGACATAAAACAACAGGTAAAACCAAGAGGATATGGATTCGATTTAAGAATCTCTACAAGCTGGAGGTAGATGGATACACTGCAATGGTAGGTAAAATAGAAGAAATGGTGATTCGGGATGAGGGTGAATTATGGCACAAGTGATTGGACCATCTTCACCATGGCGCTTTGAAGATTTTGCAGCAGATTTCTACTGGACTTCCCAATGGTACTCTTGCACAGTCATATTAGTGCAAGGGATGTACTATGGGCAAGTTTGTGAAGACCACCTTTCATGAGAAGGAGAACCGTGCTTCGGTGATCCTGGAGAGAATTCACACAGACGTGTGTGGACCTTTCTTGATTGCTTCAATAGAAAAACACAAGTATTATGTTATATTTGTTGATGACTATTCTCATAGATGCTAGATCTTCTTCATGCAAAAGAAGAGCGAAACATTCTCAAAGTTCTATGAGTTTAAAGAATTGGTGGAGAAGGAGTCGGGGAAGCAAGTGAAATCTCTACGGAGCGATAATGGTGGTGAACACATCTGCGGTGAATTCAAAGAATTTTGTAGCAAAGAAGGAATTCGAAGAGAACTCATAGTGCCTCATAACCCACAGCAGAATGGGGTCATAGAGAGCAATAAAAAAACGTTCATGGGTGCTACACAAGCTATGCTTGAGAGGGAGCTAGACTTGCATGCAGTGAGGGAACTGCTTGTTCTGAAAGATGAGCCTCTGAATGTGGATCAACCATAAGAGGAGATTCATGGAGTGGAGGAGTGCACTCATGCAGAACCAAACATAAAACAAGGCAGAAAGTGGATCACAGAAGCTGAGAGACTGAAGCTTGATGCAGCACAGAATGTAGGAGTCCCTACATCACAGCATAGACAGAGACAGTTACTTGACCGATTTACTAGATACATGGATCTTATGAGCAAGTGTATCGTGACAGAGCCATATTATTTTGAAGAAGTAGTGTGGGAGCCCACATGGGTAGATTCCATGGTGGAGGAGTATGACTCCATTGTTAGAAACAATGCTTGAGAGATTGTTCCAAGGCCAGTGGGTAAATCAGTTGTAGGATCAAGATGGATCTACAAGGTAAAGCAAGTTGTTTATGGGAGCGTCGAGAAGTATAAGGCAAGATTTGTTGCTCGGGGCTTCTCACAGATCGAGGGGATTGATTATGAAGAAACCTTTGCACCTGTTGCATGGTATTCTTCCATAAGGACCATCCTTGCTCTCTCAGCGCAGATGGGTTGGCACATTCATCAGATGGATGTGAAGACTGCATTCCTTAATGGGATCATTGAGGAAGAGGTGTACATTCAACAACCAGAAGGATTTGAGATCTACAACAGCGAGTTGCATGTGTGCAGGCTCAAAAGAGCGTTGTATGGGCTAAAGCAAGCACCTCGTGCTTGGTACACTCAGATCGACAACTATTTCATTGGACTTGGCTTCACCAAGAGTGAGGTGGATGCAAACCTGTACCAAATTGTGGTGGAGGGTAAGCTTTTAATCATTATTCTTTATGTTGATGATTTAATACTAACGGGTGATGAGCAGTTGATACACTCATGCAAGGCAAATCTTGCAAAGGATTTTAAGATGAAGGATTTAGGCCTCCTTCATTATTTCCTTGGATTGGAAATATGGCAGTGGGAAGGTGAACTGTTTGTGTCTCAAGGAAAGTATGCCCAGGAGATACTGGAGAAGTTTCACATGCAAGGCTACAAGCCTATCCACACTCCTCTTAAAGGAAGTTGGAGGAAAGAGGATGTACATCGATAGAGGTAGTGGATGCCATTGTTTATCGACAATTGGTGGGTTCGCTCATGTATTTAGTTAATACAAGACCGGACATATGCTATGCGGTGAACCAGCTTTCACAAGCGATGGTTAAGCCTACCAAGCACTTTTGGAAGGCAGGAAATCATGTCCTGAGATATCTCAAGGGCACATCTGAGTATGGCTTATGGTACAGATAGACGGATGAGTTCAAGTTGCATGGCTTCACGGATGCAGATTGGGCAGGTAGCCCAATAGACAGAAATAGCACATTAGGAGGGATTTTTAGTATTGGATCTACGACAATTTCTTGGTACAGCAAGAATCAAAGATCCGTGGCACTCAGTTCAGTGGAAGAAAAATACATGGCAGCAAGTCAAGCTGCATGTGAGGCTATCTGGATGAGGAATATCCTGGTTGGTTTGTTCGGTTCACATTTAGATCCTATGGTGATACATTGTGATAATCAGAGTTTCATTAAAATCTCAAGTAATCCTATGTTTCATGATATATCTAAACATATTGATATCTGGTATCATCATATCAGAGATTGTGTGCAGCGGAAGATCATGTTGCTTCAGTACATTCCTACGGAGGATCAGGATGCAGATATTCTGACGAAGGCGCTCACCAGGAGAAAATTCGAATACCATAGAGGCAGGATCAGGGTGAAGGATAATCCCTATCTTGTTGAGAGGGAGTGTTGAGATTCAACAAGATGATCAGCTTAGTGAAAAGAGTCGCCTTCACTAAGTGGGCTCGCAGGCTATTTTTGGCGCAAGTCTATTTTTAGACTATGTCTATTTTAGACATGGTGATCATATTTCAAAAGTTGCGGGATGCTATTTGTGGATGGTTGGTTAAGTTGGAAAAATAGATGAAATTCTATTTTTAGAATATTGGGCGAAGCCTATTTATAGATCGTTGATATAAAAATAGAAATGTCGATTATTATTAGCTCTTAATAATAATCCGACAATAAACAACAACTTATTCTCTTGGAGCACTTAGTTTCAGTGCACAGATTTGGAAAATCAGTGGGCTGAAGGAATTACACAATTCCTAGGGTTTACTGGTGGTTCATGCATGGAGGACTTAGTTAGAACTGAAGTGGCAAAGTTATGACAGAGTTGGAAGAGTAGTTCATGGAGTTGTTATTCAGTTTAACTCAGTTAATGGAGTTAAAGTCAATTGAGCTAGTTGTATCTAGTCTAACTGAATGATACACTAGTGAGAGTGGAGTGAATTAATTAGTTAATTAATTCACAAATAATAACTCATTAATCAAGTGAACAATACAACAGTTAACTACAGTGCATGTCAGTTCCAGTGGAGACCCAATGGAGAGATAGGTGAAAGGGCAAGATGGACTATCTGTTGTGACTATAGTGATGCATTGATTGCACTACACACACATTGGAGTTGCCAATGGGGATTGCGCAATCAAGGCAAGGGTAATTCGAATTCATTCAGAGCTATTCTTCAGCAGGGATTGCGTAGTGGAGGTAGGCTAACAGGTGGCAAGAAATCGGTGCATGGATTTGTAGATTTCTTCTTATTAGTGTGTGACGATTGATTGTACTGAGAGCTTGATGTACTAAGCTTTGTATGATATTGTTACATGATCTCCATGATACATAATAAATGATAGTTGGGGTTTTCAACTTTAGGCTTTCCCATTAAACAACTGTGTTATGTGCGATTGTTTTTATTTATGCTTCACATGTGTTTGCAATTAATTTTCCTCAAAATATTAACAGTGGAATGATTCTGTATTTTGCAAGAAGTTAAATATTGTGAGATCAGGGGAATCTAGATGTATGCATGCTTAGTGTATACTAATTTCTACATAGCCTATCACATTGGAAGAACCATTTCAACAGTGGGGCTTGGATATTATTGGTGAAATTTTTCCACATTCATAAAAGACTCACCACTACATTCTAACTGCTACAGATTACTTCACGCAGTGGACAGAAGCAATTCCACTCAAACAGGTGTATGATCAAGAGGTCATCAACTTCATGTGGAATAACATCATTTCCAGGTTTGGTGTTCCTACTTCACTTTTTTTTGACAATGCAACTTATTTCGCATCGTTAAATCTTTACAAATTTGCATTGGAAAATGGAATTTTGTTGAAGCATTTTGCTAACCAAAACCATCAGGGGAATGACATTTCTAAATCCATGAATAAGAACTTGATTTGCATCATTAAGAAGACCATATTATCTAAGTAAAGGAACTGACACTCTACTTTGGTAAATGCTCTCTGGGATGACCGAGTCACACCTAAGCCTTCCCTAAACACATCCCCTTACTTCCTGGTATACAGAAAAGAAACCATCCTCCTGCCCAACATCTACTTGCCTTCTCTACAACTCTCCCAAAAATCCCAAGGAAATTCATGCATGTTACTGCATCGTAGGATGGACACCCTTAAGAAGCTCTAGGAAGAAAGACTGAAAGCCAAAGAAAAATCTCACTTCATCAAAATCGTATCAAGAGGTGGTTCGACAAGAAGTATGCAGGGAACAACAACTTTAGTGTGGGAACTTAGTCTTGAAATGGTATTGTTATCACCCAAAAATTCTCAAAACATCATTGTGTCAACTCTGCTTTTGGTCATGGTTTCAAGGAGGTCTAAAGTCATTTTAAGTCTGGGTAAAGGGTAGGTTATATTGCCAGTTCAAATAAAGTCTTCTAGGTCCACTCCATGATCAATAAACTCTGAAATTTTACCTTGTTTTAGTCATGGTCTTAGATAGGTGATTAGGTCATTTCATGCTTTAAAGGGTAGCTGATAGGGTTAGAGTCTCAAAAGTCTCATTTTCATTTCCAAACAAAGTTTAACAACCTTATTCCATGGTTTACAGGTCCCATCATCCATTAAGAAGTCATTCCATTAGGTTTAGGGTCAAATTTTTTGCAATCATACAGGAATCCACGTTTTCATAGTGCAGCTAATTCAAAAAAGGCGATTTGTAGTATGAAAACGTTGTTTTCGTAGCGCGCTACGAAACTGTTGAAACAACCTTTTTCATCAAAAACCTATGTTTTCTGGTTTTAGTAGTCAACTTCCAAAGGGGTTCCTGAGCAACTGAAAAATCATTTTTTAAAATTGAAAGAGGTTTTTCTTCATAACATACTTAAATACAAAAATTTCTCTCATTTTCTTCAAATTCATTATGAGGTGGGAGAAATTGATCACTCAACTTGCACTACGAAATTGTTGAAAGTCATGGAGAGAAAAAACTTTGTTTCTTGGTTTTAGTAGTCAACTTCATGATCAGTTTCTGGCCACAAGAAAAAGTATTTTTGAATTCTGAAGGAGGTTTCTCTTTATAAAATCTCCAGCTACAATCACATATCTCACTTTTCTCACAAGTGTTACCAGTTGGGAGATACAAGGCTTTCTTTGAAGCCATATTTTCAGAAATCAGAATTTTCCAGTTATACACATGTTGTTCAAAGATAGTTTATGGGCAGTAGGAGAGGTATTTCAAAAAACCAATAGAGGTTTTTTTTCAAGACAGAATGGAATCCAAAAGCCTCCTTCAGTTTCAAAAAATACATTTTTTACGAGGAGATAGAATCTCTGTCCCAACACCTATTTTTCAGATAAAAACAGTGCAGAAAAATGATAGATCTTAAATCAGTTTTGTCATTGAGAAGGAGATCAATTTTTGAGGAAAAAACATTTAAAATTAAACTTGTTTTGCTTGTTAAGCTCTGTGGAAATCATTAAGGAGGTGAAAATATTCTTCAAGTCTGAGAATTGTGAAAAAACTGTGTAAAAAAGACATACACAGCAGTTTCGTAGCGCGCTACGAAACTGCTGTAGGTGCATTTTTGAATATTTTTATAAGGGTTTTGAGAGGTAAAAACACTTAGTTTCCAAATTTTGTTGCTGGTGGTGGATGGAAAGGGCTCACAAGTGAAATTTCAGGTGTCAAAGCAAAATAAAGTGGATGGTTAAGAGATGTTTACAAAGATATAGATTCTGCGCTACGAAAACAACTACTATTTTCGTAGCGCAACCATATCATCTCTCTTTATACTTTTTCAAAGGCTTAATTTTTGTAGAGGTGGAAAGGCATGGTTCCATGGAAATTTTATCACATGTAACATATCTAAAATAGTCAACATTTCTAGTAAAATATGTTCAAAGATAAGTATGGAAGATAAAGGCTAAAATGCAGGAAATGAGCTCCCTGGTTTTTAGGACAGTCAAGACATGAGTTAACAGGATCTCACAACAAGGCCGGAGGCATCATCAAATTCGAAGATATGGAGAAGAAGTTGTCAAAATATAATATTTAAGTCTTAGATAAGGGTTTTTTATACATGATAAGGAGTTTTACTCCTATTTGTATTAAGACTCCTAAAGAGATACTTGACTGTCAATTGTAATTAAGAGTATGTTTTAGGAGTAGATAGGTGTCAAAATTAGAAATTTGAATTCTCTTCAAGATAGATAATGGAATACAAGATTGTAATAATGACTCTATAAGAGACATGAGGTCGAATTCCTCAAGGGTTGGAATTTTTTCATTAGCAAGCAAACTGTGTTATTGTAGCAGACTGTGTATTTTCATCTTAATACAGATTGGATTTACTACTCATGATTCACAAAGCATTTTTTGGTGTTTGATCTCTCTATGGCATTCCTCATCTACCTATTTACAGTCGTATGAACATGTGTTACTTAGAATTCATTGGAAAATGCTCTAACTTCCTTCACATGTTTGTAGACTATGTTTTATTCACTGTGTTACTGTTTTGTTTATAAACCTAAAACTCTAAGTGCCCTGACTTCCATGTTGAGCTGATGTTGATGTTTTTTTGAAACATATCTTGACTCCATAGCCCAATAGATTTTTTTTAATCAGTAATTCAACCAGTTATACACTTTTATCCATTTTATTCCTAGAGTTAGCCATATAATCCTTAATCAAAAGTCTTAAACTTATTGAGAGAGCCCTCTCAGGTTGAGGAGGCTAAGCCTCAACCAAAAGTCTCGTTTGAAATAGTTACTCAGATTCTACTTGATCAGCAGCCTATCAGGGTCAGATTTTGTGATAACATTTTGGTGCGTCTGTCGGGAGCCTGAAGATTATTGATTCCCGAAATCAAGAAGCTGAAATTATGAAGGTAGCAGGAGCTCAGAAAGTTTTTCGAGGCTGTAGAACTACCTTGGTGACTCCACACATCGAATAATCAAATTGGAAGGTGACTCCACTTCTTAAATATCAGTAGCTTGATGAAGTTTCAAGATGAGTTCCATTGCAAGAAAGAATGCTAGGTATGCCCCTATGAATCTGTCTCATATCCCTGGTTTTCCAAATCCTATGCCAAAGGTTGAATGGTTAGATGATCTTCCAATATTCAAAGATCAAAATAAAGACAATGCTGCTCTTCATTTGGTTAGGTTCCATATGCATGTACACAACCTTAAGGTTCAGTTCCCTGAAGATTGTCTCATGAAGATGTTTATGACCACTTTAGAAGGAAAAGCATGGTCTTGGTATAAAGGTTTGGAAAATGGTCCATTATATTCTCTTTCTAATTTCCATGATATATTCTATGAGATGTATAAAGAGTGTCATCCCTCCTTATTGTTGGTCAAAGATTGTTGTAAACATTCTGTGAGTTTTATTCAATATTTGGAGGAATTTTATGATCATGGTGAATTCAAGGATGAAGAAATTTTAGAGGCTCTTCCTAACAATACATTTCAACACCAAGAAGAAAGGATAACATCCCGTAAAATGCATCATGGAAATCAGCAGGAGTTTACTTATGAAAACCATGTTACATCCTCTGAGATTTATATGAAGGTGCAGCAAACTTGCCAGTCTTTTGATCACAAAGAGTATGAAAATCATTGCAAATACCAAGAAGAAATACTGGAAGATAGCTTTTATAACCCTCAGGCAGAGGAAAAGGTTGATTTGTTATGTCATACTCTGCAACATCTTACATCAAAGAATGATCATAATAATGAGGAAAATTACATTGTTTATGGGAATCATTCAGAAAAGCAGTTGGATAGAATATCAAAGGAATCTTGTGTGGCTGAGAAACAGTTGTTTGGAGATATAGAATGTTATGATGATCATCAAACTAACCATGTCTTTTTTGACCTTATAGCTGAATACATGGAAAATATTTGCACACCAGTATTTCATTTTCATTTGCATCATGAAGATCAGATACATTATAAGTTTCTTTGGTCATCTCACTATCATGGTTATTTTGAGGTCGAATGAAGTCAAGAGCCTCATATATCAGAAAAGACAATTAATTGGCTTTATTTGAAATATCATGTTGCTTGAGCTAAAGTGGAAATTGCAGCTGATAGGGTAGGTAGGAATGTGCAAATAAGCTCAAGGTAGGTTGAGCAAAGCATTTTTTATTAGGTGTAGTTGGAGTCCTTCTTTCAGAAATCATTAAATCTTGAGGAGAAGCTTGGAAAAAATTCAGAATTTTACTCTAAAGGATAGATAGCAGCACTGGAGCTACCAGTTCTTAGTGTACCACAGGAGCACACTATCCCTAGTGGAGCCACTGTTATCACCGAAAAATTCTCAAAACATCATTGTGTCAACTCTGCTTTTGGTCATGATTTCAAGGAGGTCTAAAGTCATTTTAAGTCTGGGTAAAGGGTAGGTTATATTGCCAGTTCAAATAAAGTCTTCTAGGTCCACTCCATGATCAATAAACTCTGAAAGTTTACCTTGTTTTAGTCATGGTATTAGATAGGTGATTAGTTCATTTCATGCTTTAAAGGGTAGCTGATAGGGTTAGAGTCTCAAAAGTCTCATTTTCATTTCCAAACAAAGTTTAACAACCTTATTCCATGGTTTAAAGGTCCATTCATCCATTAAGAAGTCATTCCATTAGGTTTAGGGTCAATTTTTTTGCAATAATATAGGAATCCACGTTTTCGTAGCACAACTAGTTCAAAAAGGTGATTTTCTCTACAAAAACACGGTTTTTGTAGCGCGCTACGAAACTGTTGAAACAACCATTTTCATAAAAGACCTTTGTTTTCGGGTTTTAGTAGTCAACTTCCAAAGGGGTTCCTGAGCAACTAAAAACTCATTTTTGAAAATTGAAAGATTTTTTTCTTCCTAACATACTTGAATACAAAAACCTCTCTCAGTTTCTTCAAATTCATTATTATATGGGATAAATTGATCACTCAACGTGCGCTACGAAATTGCTGAAAGTCATGGAGAGAAAAACTCTGTTTTCTAGTTTTAGTAGTCAACTTCATGATCTGTTTTTGGCCACAAGAAAAAGTATTTTGGAGTTCTGAAGGACATTTCTCTTCATAAAATCTCCAGCTACAATAACCTATCTCACTTTTCTCACAAGTGTTACCAGTTGGGAGATACAAGGCTTTCTTTGAAGCCATATTTTCAGAAATTAGAATTTTCTATTTATACACATGTTGTTCAAAGACAGTTTCTGGGCAGTAGGAGAGGTATTTAAAAAAAAAAAAAGAGGCTTTTGTTCAAGACAGAATGGAATCCAAAATCCTCCTTCAGTTTCTCAAAATACATTTTTGATTAGGAGATAAAAGCTCTGTCCCAACACCTATTTTTCAGATAAAAACAATGCAGAAAAATGATAGATCTTAAATCAGTTTTGTCATTGAGAAGGAGATCACTTTTTGAGGAAAAAACATTTCAAATTCAACTTGTTTTTCCTGTTAAGGTCTATTGAAATCATTATGGAGGTGAAAATATTATTAAAGTCTGAGAAATGTGAAAAAACTGTGTAAAAAAGACATACACAACAGTTTCGTAACGCGTTATGAAACTGCTATAGGTGCATTTTTGAATATTTTTATAAGGGTTTTGAGAGGTAAAAACACTTGGTTTCAAAATTTTGTTGCTGCTGGTGGATGGAAAGAGCTCACAAATTAAAGTTCATGTGTCAAAGCAAAATAAAGTGGATGGTTAAGAGATGTTTACAAAGATACAAATTATGCGCTACGAAAACAACTGTTATTTTCGTAGTGCAGCCATATCATCTCTCTTTATACTTTTTCAAAGGCTTAATTTTTGTACAGGTGGAAAGGCATGGTTCCATGGAAATGTTAACACATTTCACATATCTAAAATAGTCAACATTGCTAGCAAAATATTTTCGAAGATCAGTATGGAATTAAAGGCTAAAATGCAGGAAATGTGTTCCCTGGCTTTTAGGACAGTCAAGACATGAGTCAACAAGATCTCACAACAAGGCTGGAGGGATCATAAAATTCAAAGATATGGAGAAGCAGCTGTCAAAAGAGAATATTTAAGTCTTAGATAAGGTTGTTTTAGACATGATAAGGAGTTTTACTCCTATTTGTATTAGGACTCCTAAAGAGACAGTTAACTGTCAGTTGTAATTAAGAGTCTGTTTTAGGAGTAGATAGGTGTCAAACTTAGAAATTCAAATTCTCTTCAAGATAGATAAGGGAATCCAAGATTGTAATAATGACTCTATAAGAGACATGAGGTCAAATTCCTCAAGGGTTGGCATTTTTTCATTAGCAAGCAAACTGTGTTATTGTAGCAGACTGTGTATTTTCAGCTTAATACAGATTGGCTTTACTACTCATGATTCACAAAGAGTTTTTTGGTGTTTGATCTCTGTATGGCTTTCCTCATCTACCTATTTACAGTGGTATGAACATTTTTTACTTAGAATTCATTGGAAAATGCTCTAACTTCATTCATATGTTTGTAGACTGTGTTTTATTCACTGTGTTACTGTTTTGTTTATAAACCTAAAAATCTAAGTGCCCTGACTTCCATGTTGATCTGATGTTGATGTTTTGTTGAAACATATCTTGACTCCATAGCCCAATAGATGTTTGTTAATCATTAATTCAAACAGTTATACACTTTTATCCATTTTATTCCTATAGTTAGCCATCTAATCCTTAATAAAAAATCTTAAACTTATTGAGAGAGCCCTCTTAGGCTGAGGAGGCTAAGCCTCAACCAAAAGTCTGGTTTGAAATAGTTACTAAGATTCTACTTGATCAGCAGCCTATCAGGGTCGGATTTTGTGATAACATTTTGGTGCGTCTAACGGGAGCCTAAAGATTACTCATTCTCGAAATCAAGAAGCTGAAATTATGAAGGTATCAGGAGCTCAAAAAGTTTTTCGAGGCTACAGAACTACCTTGGTGACTCCACACGTCAAATAATTAAATTGGAAGGTGACTCCACTGCTTAAAGATCAATAGCTTGATGAAGTTTCAAGATGAGATCGATTACAAGAAAAAATGCCAGGTATGCCCTTATGAATCTATCTCATATCCCTGGTTTTCCAAATCTTATGCCAAAGGTTGAATGGTTAGATGATCTTCCAATATTCAAAGATGAAAAGAAAGACAATGCTGCTCTTCATTTGGTTAGGTTCCATATGCATGTACATAGTCTTAAGGTTTAGTTCCCTAAATATTGTCTCATGAAGATGTTTATGACCACTTTAGAAGGAAAAGCATGGTCTTGGTATAAAGGTTTGGCAAATGGTTCATTATATTTCCTTGCTAATTTCCATGATGTATTCTATGAGATGTATAAAGAGTGTCATCCCTCCTTATTGTTGGTCAAAGATTGTTGTAAACATTCTGTGAGTTTTATTCAATATTTGGAGGATTGTTATGATGATGGTGAATTCATGGATGAAGAAATTTTAGAGGCTCTTCATAACAATACATTTCAACACCAAGAAGAAAGGATAACATCCCATAAAATGCATCATGGAAATCAGCAGGAGTTTACTTATGAAAACCATGTTACATCCTCTGAGATTTATATGAAGGTGCAACAAACTTGCCAATTTTTTGATCACAAAGAGTATGAAAATCATTGCAAATACCAAGAAGAAATACTGGAAGATAGCTTTTATAACCCTTAGGCAGAGGAAAAGGTTAGTTTTTTATGTCATACTCTGCAGCAGCCTACATCAAAGAATGATCATAATAATGAGGAAAATTACATTGTTTATGGGAATCATTCAGAAAAGCAGTTGGATAGCATATCAAAGGAATCTTGTGTGGCTGAGAAAAAGTTGTTTGGAGATATAGAATGTTATGATGATCATCAAACTAACCATGTCTTTTTTGACCCTATCGCTGAATACATGGCAAATATTTTCACACCAGTATTTCATTTCCATTTGCATCATGAAGATCAGATACATTATAGGTTGCTTTGGTCATCTCACTATCATGGTTATTTTGAGGTTGAATGTAGTCAAGAGCCTCATATATCAGAAAAGACAATTGATTGGCTTTATTGGAAATATCATGTTGCTTGAGCTAAAGTGGAAACTTCAGCTGATAGGGTAGGTAGGAATGTGCAAATAAGCTCAAGGTAGGTTGAGCAAAGCATTTTTTAGTAGGTGCAGTTGGAGTCCTTATTGCAGAAATCATTAAAGCTTGAGGAGAAGCTTGGAAAAATTTCAGAATTTTACTCTAAAGGATGGATAGCAGCACTGGAGCTACCAGTTCTTAGTGTACCACAGGGGCACACTATCCCTAGTGGAGCTATTGTTATCACCCAAAAATACTCAAAACATCATTGTGTCAACTCCGCTTTTGTTCATGATTTCAAGGAGGTCTAAAGTCATTTTAAGTCTGGGTAAAGGGTAGGTTATATTGCTAGTTCAAATAAAGTCTTCTAGGTCCACTCCATGATCAATAAAATCTGAAAGTTTACCTTGTTTTATTCATGGTCTTAGATAGGTGATTAGCTAATTTCATGCTTTAAAGGGTAGCTGATAGGGTTAGAGTCTCAAAAGTCTCATTTTCATTTCCAAACAAAGTTTAACAACCTTATTCCATGGTTTAAAGGTCCCATCATCCATTAAGAAGTCATTCCATTAGGTTTAGGGTCAAATTTTTTGCAATCATATAGGAATCCATGTTTTGGTAGCGCATCTAGTTCAAAAAAGGTGATTTTCTCTATGAAAACATTGTTTTCGTAGCGCGCTACGAAACTGTTGAAACAACCTTTTTCATCAAAAACCTCTGTTTTCTGGTTTTAGTAGTCAACTTCCAAAGGGGTTCCTGAGCAACTGAAAACTCATTTTTGAAAACTGAAAGACATTTTTCTTCCTAACATACATATATAAAAAAACCTCTCCCAGTTGCTTCAAATTCATTATGAGGTGGGAGAAATTGATCATTCAACTTGCGCTACGAAATTGCTAAAAGTCACGGAGAGAAAAACTCTGTTTTCTGGTTTTAGTAGTCAACTTCATGATCAGTTTCTGGCCACAAGAAAATGTATTTGGAATTCTGAAGGATTTTTCTCTTCCTAAAAGCTCCAGATACAATAACCTATCTCACTTTTCTCACAAGTGTCACCAGTTTGGAGATACAAGGCTTTCTTTGAAGCCATATTTTCAGAAATCAGAATTTTCCAATTATACACATGTTGTTTAAAGACAGTTTCTCGGCAGTAGGAGAGGTATTTGAAAAAAACAAGAGAGGTTTTTGTTCAAGACAGAATGGAATCCAAAATCCTCCTTTATTTTATCAAAATAAATTTTTTATGAGCAGATAAAATTTCTATCCCAACACCTATTTTTCAGATAAAAACAATGTATAAAAATGATAGATCTTAAATTAGTTTTGTCATTGAGAAGGAGATCACTTTTTGAGGAAGAAAACATTTCAAAGTCAACTTGTTTTGCCTTTTAAGGTCCATGGACATCATTGCATAGGTGAGAATATTCTTAAAGTCTGAGAATTGTGAAAAAACTGTGTAAAAAAGACATACATAGCAGTTTCGTAGCGTGCTATGAAACTGCTGTAGGTGCATTTTTGAATATTTTTATAATGGTTTTGAGAGGTAAAAACACTTGGTTTCCAAATTTTGTTGCTGGTGGTGGATGGAAAGGGCTCACAGATGAAATTTCAGGTTTCAAAGCAAAAGAAAGTGGATGGTTAAGAGATGTTTACAAAGATACAGATTCTGCGCTACGTAAACAACTGCTATTTTCGTAGCGCAACCATATCATCTCTCTTTATACTTTTTCAAAGGCTTAATTTTTGGACAGGTGGAAAGGCATGGTTCCATGGAAATGTTAGCACATGTCACATATCTAAAATAGTCAACATTTCTAGCAAAAGATGTTCGAAGATTAGTATAGAAGATAAAGGCTAAAATGCAGGAAATGTGCGCCCTGGTTTTTAGGACAGTCAAGACATGAGTCAGCGGGATCTCACAACAAGGCTAGGGCATCATCAAATTCGAAGATATGGAGAAGAATTTGTCAAAAGAGAATATTTAAGTCTTAGATAAGGTTTTTTTATACATGAGAAGGAGTTTTACTCCTATTTGTATTAGGACTCCTAAAGAGACAGTTAACTGTTAGTTGTAATTAAGAGTCTGTTTTAGGAGTAGATAGGTGTCAAACTTAGAAATTTGAATTCTCTTCAAGGTAGATAAGGGAATCCAAGATTGTAATAATGACTCTATAAGAGACATGAGGTCAAATTCCTCAAGGGTTGGCATTTTTTCATTAGCAAGAAAACTGTGTTATTGTAGCAGACTGTGTATTTTCAGCTTAATACATATTGGCTTTACTACTCATGATTCACAAAGAGTTTTTTGGTGTTTGATCTCTCTATGGATTTCCTCATCTACCTATTTACAATGGTATGAACATGTGTTACTTAGAATTCATTGGAAAATGCTCTAACTTCCTTCACATGTTTGTAGACTGTGTTTTATTCACTGTGTTACTGTTTTGTTTATAAACCTAAAACTCTAAGTGCCCTGACTTCCATGTTGAGCTGATGTTGATGTTTTGTTGAAACATATCTTGACTCCATAGCCCAATAGATGTTTTTTAATCAGTAATTCAACTATTTATACACTTTTATCCATTATATTCCTAGAGTTAACCATATAATCCTTAATCAAAAATCTTAAACTTATTAAGAGAGCCCTCTCAGGTTGAGGAGGCTAAGCCTCAACCAAAAGTCTGGTTTGAAATAGTTACTCAGAGTCTACTTGATTAGTAGCCTATCAGGGTCATATTTTGTGATAACAGGTACAAATCCCATGAATACAAAGGAAAACACATTAAGTTTCAATCCTTGTGGATTGGACCATTCATTGTACAATAGAAGCTTGGACAACACACATATCGTCTTCAATCACTTTACGGGAATATTGAATCTCTCCATATCAATGGCCAAGATCTCAAACATTATTTTCAATCAGCATCAAGGGTTTTTCCCTACACCATGTACATTGTTTTATTTTATTTTGTTTATGCTTGTTCTTATTGTTTTCTTTGTTTATTGTTTTGTTTCGTCGTGTGAATAAGTGTTGTCCTCGTCCATTTGTTGGTTTATTAGATTGTATGTGGATGGAGTCTAAGGAGCCTTGTGACACTACAACATTTGGTTAGCCTTTGGTCTATCTTCCTTGTATTGGTTATGCATTTTTTCCAATGAAGTTCTGACAAAAAATATGATTCATCCGTAAGGAGTGTTTTGGGAAAATCATGCACTCGTGTCTATCCAGGGAACCTTGTGCCCATATTCAGTTCTTTTGTTTTGGTGTTTTCATGCTTATCCAATCAATAAAAAGGGAGAAGGGGAAAATCTAAATGAGAAAAACTAAATTAGAGTAACATGTATACTTATCGAAAGGAACAACCTCTCCTGCTCTCAATAATTCAGGATCACTTTTCTGCCCAAAATGTATTAGTGCCAAGGCACAGTTGTAATATCCCCAAATGGGGCTAACCAGTAATAAACCGAAATATGCCAGACAGATATAGAAAATATAATACTGAACCAGATCACTGAATCATAACACATGGAATACCAGAAACTGAGCCATTTTATTGATCAGAAAATACATAGAGAGGAGTACAAGATAATCAGAATGAGTGCACCTATCCTTGCCCTAGGCAAGTGGAGACCCTCTCAGAAAAATAAGAAATGGCTGCTACAGAAACTGCATCCCAGCTGCTGGAAGGAACGGAAGCTAGGGGCTGATCCCCTTGCCGGAATGAGCTGAAAATCTACCGATCACCTATACTCGCTGCTCCGGACAAAACCCAGAAACCGTGAAGCAAATGGACCACCTCCGAAAATCGCCCCCAGAAACCCTCCTCCTACAAAAACGCTGTGCCTTCAGGAACAGCTCAGAAGCTCAAGAAATATGCTGGCAAAAGGGCCGGATCTACCCACAAATCCTCCAGATGAGATGACCAACTCCTCAAGGCTGAAAACACTGAAAAATGCTGCCAGAACCCCACATAAAGACCCTACTCATCAGATCTGCGTCCTCCCTGACTGGATCTGCGTCCTCTCTGCCCAGATCGGCTGGATCTGAGTCATACAAGGCTGGATCTGCTACTATCTCTCCGGATCTGCGTCCCACAAGGCTAGATCTGCTGCTAGCTCTTCAGATCTATGCGGCTCGACCAATATCACTCCTCGCTATGTAACGACCCCCAAAGGCCGGATGCGATGTTCTCTCTTCGGATACGGACTAGATGTCCAATATCCTACGGATACGTATCCCCAAGGCCCGGATCTGGTGCTAAACCTCCGGATACGCAACATACAAGACTAGATGCCGTGTCTGCTCGGATCTACCCTCTCCAGGGTACGGATCTATCGGTAGCGCGGTCTGTGACCCTTTCCTTCGATGACAAACCGGCTCACTTGCTCCCCGAGCTAGACGGCGTACTTCTCCTCACGAACGAGCGTTCTCCCCTTGCAGGATACGGGTACACGTCCTGCACGACGACGTCCTCACCCTCTGAATAGAAACGTCCTCTCTGATGGGGTGAGCGTCTCTCCTCCTTGAACGCGCGACCCTGCAGAGGGCTTTCTCCTCCTCGATTTTCTTCGAGAAGCTAGCTGTTGCTCTTCTGGGCGAAAAGTGTACTCGGGGCAAACCTTACTAGGGCGGGCACTCGAAGTCCCCCGAAGCTAAGGGTGAAACCAGAAAACCTTACCAGGGCCGGCACTCGAAGTCCCACGAGGCTAAGGGTGAGATCTCCGACCGGAGACACTCGTGCACTAAACAGTGCTGCAGACCGACTAAACAACCGGCGTGCTGAAGCAGACAAAGTCTAGCTATCAATAATAATATCAAATCATGGATGATCCAAATGAGGTGAGAACCTCTCCTTTTATAATGCCAAACTCCCTCCAAAACTTAACTCTCCTTTGACCTGCGCAGTTTACCTTGGGTCAGCCTGATGCCTCCCCTATCATACTCATGTGGACCCCCAAGGCCCCCTCTTTAAGTTATAACGTTGATCAACTAGGAAATCACTTTATTTTATAAAGTGAGGTGACTAAAGTGAGGTGACCCCTCTTATTTCTCACTTTATTTATTATTTCCAACTAAAGCGGCAAAATTAAACAAAAATGAGATATTCCAATTAGCAAGGCTAATTGGGAATATTACAACAGTCCTCTTTTCAAAAAAAATAAAGGCGAAAGAAGAGAATGGCTTCCTGCATAGAGAGGTAAAGCCAACAACTCCATTGGGGTTATGTTCAATATTATTGGAAGTGGAGAAATGTTTGTATTCGTGAAGTGACTCTATTAGGGTGTTGTCCAGGCTTGCTAGCAGCGGAGGAACACTAGAGATGAAAAACTTATACTATGGAAATATGAAACTCACGAGCTTCACTACCCTTCCGTGCTTGAAACTTTGTGGTAAAGTGTAATATTTGTAGAGTTAAACGTAAATGGCATGATGAGGACTTATTATATTCATTGGGTAAGTAGGGAAACTAGAGTGATCTGTACGATGAATTAATACTTCCTGAAGGACCAAGTCCTTGCACAAAAGAAGTAAACCGAGACAGAGAAGTTGGAATTCTACCAATGTGTTGCTAAATGTTGTAGCTGCTACAACCCACCTCCAAAATTTTGGCTTATACCAAATTTTGGAGCCTTCCTTTGTCTTTTTCATTGTTGTCGCAAACTTTGAAGTTCATTTTAATAGTTTTCTTACAATGTTGTGAATCCTTTTGCAAGATAAGAAAAGTGTCATCTTTTGGCATGTTGGTTGTCGTATTGTATGTATGAGCCTATTCTAATGGTTCCAACAGGTCAAATTTGTGAAAATGAGTTTTTCTAACCTTGTAAGTGTTCGTCACACTCATTTCCAAACTTTTGAGCATCGTTGCACAAGTGTCGGCACGGTCATCGTAAAGTATATATTTGGTGTCGCACTTGTAGTACCTAGTCGTAAAGCTATCACATGGAGGAAAATTATTTGTTTGTATGTCATGGATGATATATGTTGCTCAAGTCATCAAGATATTCTAAGTGTGTGATCACAGTCAAGTTTTATCATTGTTCACATCGGTCTCGCCAGTCCCACACTTAGTCATTTTTCGCAAAACTTCCTGACCGAGAAAATTAGCTTCACCGAGCCTCCCCTAAGTTTCTCATTGTGTAGTCTTAGTCCTCAATCTATGACCTGGATTATTGCAACCGCGAAATTCAAAGTATCTTCCTCCCAGGACTCCTCCATTGCACAATTTTTATGACCAAGCCTTGGACTTGACCTCAGGAATTGTGCAGTCATGGCCTCCGGCCCAGTTTGAACTGCACACTTCACAACCTCAAGCTTCAATCTCATCACCTAAGCCCTAGAACTATGTGTTGTGTAGTTCCCTGGGCCTTCCTTGACTTTTAGAACTGCGTAGTAAGTTCTCTCAGTGCCCATCCATGCAACATGTCTCACTGGCTCTGAAAACTGCGCAATCATGTCCCCCAACCCAGCTTGAACTTTGTATTGTGCAGTCTCAAGTCTCAGGGCTCCCCTTTTCTTGCATGAACTACATAGCTACGTAGTCACTTAGCCTCCTTTTCTATTAATTCACTTATTATGGGCTCAGTTCATGGATCAAAATGCATCATATTAGGCTAGGGTTTTTCGGATTGTTGTCATCTCTTCATGAGTGAATTGTAGGAATAGGTACTTTATAATGTCATGGGGATATGATGAAGGAAGAGAAAAAGGAGGGATGGATGCTTAAAGACACTATTGCAGCTGATCTCACAATATTATTAATCAAGAGAAAGTGTAATATTCCAAAATAGAAAAAGCAACAATATGGAACATAAAACTAGAAACAACAGTGAATATCAACACATCAAATATGAGAAAATGAAAGAGTCATCTTATTATGACTATCATCAGAAAATGAGTGCAGAATCTTGAGGAACAAATCACTCAAGCAAGGCAAGAAAATCCTCCAAAGATCAATATGCTCAAATATGGGATGTTGCTGCTATACAAAATGCCAAAGAGACAAGACAGCGTAGTCCCAGTGAATACAACTTAAGCTGGAAAATATAATAACATATATCTACTGATATATGACTCAAAAAGTGTTGGGAATAGAGATCTAGGCTCCCAAGCACATTTCCAAGATAACCTGGAAATACACATAATAAAAAATGATGAAATGCAACCCTAGGACTGAATAATCTCTGCAACTGGGTGGTTGATAGGAGGTGGTTGATCTGATGTAGAAATGGTTGAGACTCCTCCAATAGATCTCTCGGATGAAGGATTGCTCCCCTTACTAGAAATATAACTCACCAAATAGGGCATTAAGCCCTTCACTACAACTACTCCATAAAATAATTCATTTTATGATGGAAACTACATTGTAGGTGGTGGTAACATCTTGACCTGCTTCCAGATGACAAAATAATGCACAAATACCTTAATTTACAACCTCCTGGATGAAGGGTTGATCCCTCCTCCACTGGAAAACAACCTCGGAAACTGAATATATCCCTCCTCCACTACTACTTCCCTGCAAAACAACACAGTCATGAAGGATACTACGCTGTGGATAATGGATGAAGCTTGGCCTGATGCCGAATAGTGGAAATGAAACTCAATATACCTCTATTGAGTAGGCACACAAAGTCCCCAGAGGATGAGGGTGGGATTCCCGCTCGGGAACACCCTTGTGCTAAACAGCACAACAGACTCCGCTAAACAACTAAAGCATGCAAGAAGTCATAAAAGACCAATACATAAAAAATAATCATAATTCCCTCTATGAAAACCATCCCCTTCCTTATATGCTTTGTGAGCTTTCTCGCCTTGGGTCCCACACATTAAATCCACTACTCTCATGGAGACTTCCTCCCACTAACACTACATTGTCTCTCAATAACTATCCACTTCCTCCATACTAGCGTTATTGATTTGGTCAAACTTGACCCTGTGCACATGCTCTAGCCCCTATTCACACCCACAAGTGCTTTATTCAGCTGCTACAATGACCCACATTCACATTAGAAGTGGTTTTATTCCTACTAAGGAGATTTATGGGTCTCCCTACCCTCTTATTCATCTATATAAATTATAAAAAAAAAATTTAATATTCCAACTAGCTGAAAGCTAATTAGGAATATTACAGTCCTCCCCTCCCAAATGTTGCTTGTCCTCAAGAAACTGTAAGGGTGAATGTTGCAAAACTTCTCCTCCTCCTCTGGTGGCACCCACATATGATAATCTCTCCCACTGAGTTAGGTGTCCTCCCATCAATCTCCCCCTTAGCTGCTCCTCCCAAGTTTCCAAGTTAGCCAAATGGCTCACATCATAAGGAAGTGAGAGATCTATGGTATCAATCACATACTATCCAATGTTCTCACTGAAACATGGGGCATAATAAATGTTGGTGATCTCATTCCTAATGAACAACTGCAATCCATGTGCCCTTCCTCTAACCATGCCAACTATAATGATCAAGACATCATCTACATATGGGATAAAAATCAAAGCTACACTAAGTGCCATATGAAATACCAGAGGATGATAATAGTTCCTCAAGTGGAACCAATGCAATTCTTCTCCTAGCTACATCAAAACATGATGTGATAAGTGGTTTCCCAACCACTTTCCTTCTGCCACTATCCTCTCACATGCTTGGAGAAAGCAACTGATGTGTGGTGTCAACTGAGTACACCCAAAATAAGATATAATCTTCCTCGAGCCTCCTAGGGAGTGGCCATTCCCATCACCGATTGTGACCCCAAGTAGACCATGAAGTCTCAAGAAAAGAGTGCCCTTTTTTGGAGAAACTTACTGTAAATGAATGGCAAAGGAATACAAATACTTGGTTAGTTAATCATTATGCACAAAAACATAATCCTTACCATGTACCTTTGGCAGGTTGGTGAAGAGATTGATAGATGAGCCTTCCCACATCTCTATTGGAAAGGGAAGTGGTTGTGACAACCCTATAAGGTGGTTGTTCTCCTCCTCAATCTTCAAAAAAAGCATACACCTCTTGATATGATGGTGCACATCCTCTTTGAGACCATCCCAAGAGAATCCCTCCACAATGATTTGATATGCCCCCATGAAATCTGTGTGACTAGAAAGGAGTGCTTCAAGTGTTGCATGTAGAATCTTCTTCTTAAGCTTAGAGTCTCCAGCCAAGAAGATCCTATTTTGATATTAGATAACTCCATCCACCACTGTATACCTCTCATCTATCACCTTTCCATCAAGTACTTTGCATGTGAAGAGCTCCCTCGAATATTCCACCAATAGTTGGGATTTCCAATAAGGATCTATACCCATCAATGCCAGCGCTGTTGGTATTTGTGTAAAAGCAAGGTCATATTCCGAGATACTGTTATCTTGCCTCTGCTGCCTCCTTTGTATTTTCTCTTACTCAAGTAGGGTTTGAAGTTTATGGAGGTTAGCCTTCACTTGGAAGCTATCTCCCCTCCAAAACTTTCTAAGTTTTTCTAATGTATGCATGAGTGCCAACTCTACCATATATGGAAGATTCCTCCCTATATGGAAGTATCTTCTAGTTCTCAAAGGCCATAGAGTAGCCCCCTTGCACCATGATGGTGCCCTCATCCATCACTGAAACACCTACTCTCAACGCAAGATGCTTGGTGAGAGTTGGTAATACTGATACCAAAAGAATGTCCCTCTCTTCCTTGAGCTTACCAAAGACTCTCTGCAATGTGCTAAGCTCACCCAAATTTATCACCTCATCTATATCTATGATTGGTGCAGCTTTTTGTGAGAACTCTTTAACCAAATCATGGTCTGAGAACCTTCCTAGTGGAATGCCTCCAAATAATACTACATCATGGGTCAAAGTTAACTGCATAATTGTGTGGACTATTGTTTCCTATCTCCCATTGCACAAATCAGGCTCTATCTTGTGTGCAACAACTATCTGAGGGGGATAAATGTACATGCCCCTGATCACCTGATTCTTACCACTCTTCTTATCTACCCACTTCATCTGCAAGGTCTCCAAATCTATGGTGACCTTTCCCAAAGTAATCAACCACTACACACCCAATATCACATTTGTGTCAAGGATATCAACAAAAAATAAGTGATCAATCAAGGTGTATGTTCCCATGGTGATAGATAATGTCGGAACATACTTCATGCACAGAATGGTTCTGGATCCTGGAACCAAAATTGAAAATCCCTCAAAATCATTAGTGGCTATTGCTCCCCTCTGTACTAACTGAGCATCAATAAAGTTGTGGGTAGCCCCACTGTCAATAAAAAATGATACTCTCTGATCCTGAATAGTACCTCAGACTCTCAAATTTAGATACTTGGGTGCTCCCCACAAAGATGCAAGGGCCCCTTCAATTGGAGCAAATGCCCCATTTCCACCTCCTGGTGGTGGTGGATCCTCTCCTACTATCCCATTTCCCCCTTCTAGATCCTCTTCTTCTTCTTCCTCACTATTAGATAATACCTCTATATAGTGTTCCTTCCCTGTTGCACATCAATGCCCTGGTGCCCATGGTTCTTGGCATGTGAAACAAAGCTTCCTTCTTCTCAATTCTCTTCGGACATCATCACTATGAGGTCCTTTGTTTTGGTTCTCTTTTGAAGGGATAACCTTCATATATTTCACCTTTTGCTGGAAGGGTGGCCTTGGCTGAAATGGAGCCTTTGCCCTTGGCAAAGCATCTTGTAAATCTCTTTCCCTTTCAATAGCATCGTGAAGAGTAGTTGGTTTAGTAGATTTAACCAACCCATGAAGAGGCTCTGCTAGCCCATCATAGAACATATAAACCCTCCTAGCTGCAGATAAATCAAGAACCATGACAGAAAGTTTTAGAAACAAAAAATATAGGTTTCCGTATTACTTGACTATTTGATCTTGGCTAGCTCAATAAAAGATGCCTCTGAGTCTCTTCGATTAAACCTCTCTACTGACCTTCAGGTGAAATCTGAATATGCAGTCACATTGGCATGCCCCAATGTAGAAAGACCATGAAAACACCAATCATGTGCCTCACCTTCAAGGTGCAATGTTTTTATTTTGATGGCTTCCATCTTCGGTACTTGGTTCAACTGGAAGTATATGTCTAGCTTCTCCAACCAAGACTTGGTTGTGCACTTGGATGATCCATCAAAAGTGGGAAAAAAGAATCTACCCATGGTCCTTTATAGATCATTGTTATTTGTGAATCCTCCACTTCTATTGTTATACCGGGGTCTCCTATTGTCCTAGATCTGAAAAAAATCCTGAAAGATTAGATTATATTTGAATCTCTGAGATTGAGACTCATATTCTAGGAAATAATCTTCAAGAGTTTCTTGTTCTTGGGGTCCTACATTTCCCACTGCTAAGAATGTAGGCATAGTGGAGCGTTGGGAAAATTGTTTTCTCACTGGTTGATCATACCAATGATGTGAAATATTGGAACTCTCTCCATGTAGAAACCCTTTATGGGATTATTTGTGTCTCTCCATCCTCATCTCCCTGATTTCTCAAGCAATGTCCTACATGGTTTGAAGAAGAAGCTTAGGAAACTCCTTTTCAACCTCCTCTCCTAATATGGGAGTTTTTCCCTTGTCTTCTTTATTTTCTGTGTAATCATATCTCCAGTTTCTATTGAGATACCTCTTCTCCCTTTTTGTGAGAGGCTCTCCTTCTTCTAATGACATAATGGCTAAAATACATAGGCTGATCCCAGATTATGCTCTGATACCACTGTAATATTCAAAAAAAGGAAAAGAAACAATATGGAACATAAAATTGGAAATAACAGTGAATATCAACACATCAAATATGAGAAAATGAAAGATTCATCTTATTATGAATATCAGTAGCAAATGAGTACAAAATCTTGAGGAAAAAAATCACTCAAGCAAGGCAAGACAAGCCTCCAAAGATCAATATGCTCAAATATGGGATGTTGCTGCTACACAAAATGTCGAAGAGTCAGGACAGCGTAATCCCAGTGAATACAACTAGAACTGGAAAATATAATAACATATATATACTGATATATGACTCAAAAAGTGTCGAGAATAGAGATCTAGCCTCCCAAGCACATTTCCAAGATAACCCAGAAAGGGTTTCCGAAAATACACATAATACAAAATTATGAAATGCAGCCCTAGGGATGAATAATCTTTGCAACTGGGTGGTTAATAGGAGGTGGCTGATCTGATTTAGAAATGGTTGAGACTCCTCCAATAAATCTCCCAGATGAAGGGTTTCTCCCCTCACTAGAAATCTAACTCACCAACTAGGGCACTAAGCCCTTCACTGCAACTGCTCCATAAAATAATTCATTTTATGATGGAAACTACATTGTAGGTGGTGGTAAAAACTTGACCTACTTCCAAATGACAAAATAATGCACAAAGGCCTTCCTTTTCAGCCTCCTGGATGAAGGGTTGATCCCTCCTCCACTGGAAAACAAGCTCATAAACTGAATATATCCCTCCTCCACTGCTACTTCCCTGCAAAACAACACAGCCCTGAAGGAGAGTATGATGTGGGTAATGGATGAAGCTTGGCCTGATGTAAAAAAGTGGAAATGCAACTCAATATTCCTCTCCTGAGTAGGCACTCGAATTCCCCCTAGGATGAGGGTGGGATTCCCGCTCGAGAACACCCTTGTGCTAACCAGCACAACAAACTCTACTAAACACCTGAAGTGTGTAAGAAGTCATAAAATACCAAGACATAAACAATAATCATAATGCCCTCTATGGCTTCCATCCCCTTCCTTATATGATTTGTGAGATTTCTCACCTTGGGTCCCAAACATTAAAGCCACTACTCTCATGGAGACTTCCTCCCACTAACACTGCGATGCCTCTCATTAAATATCCACTTCCTCCATACCAGCGTTGTTGATTTGGTCAAAATTGACCCTGTCCACATGCTCAAGCCCCTACTCACACCCACAAGTGCTTTATTCAGCTGCGATAATGACCCACAGTCACATTAGAAGTGGTTTATTCCTACTAAGGATATTTATGGGTCTCCCTACCCTCTTATTCATCTATCTAAAAGATAAAACAAAATTTGATATTCCAAATAGCTGAAAGCTAATTAGGAATATTACGGAAAGCGAAAGGACACTAGTTTGTGACCACTATCCAAGACTTGAGATCAGTGAAGACTCCTTATCATCAAGGCATGCAGAGGAGAAAAGGAAAGCTCTATCATGAAGACAATCAACTCTCACCGGCAGTAGTGGTCTGACATTACCATGTCAGAAGTGTCATGTCATGTCATGCCATGAGTGGTCACATGCCACATCACTATTGTACATCATATCTATTGTAATCAAAATGTATTGTAAAGTGGAAGTCCAAAGGACGCACATGAATTTAAAGAATCATGTAATTTGAAAAGTCATGGGAAGTGAAATAGTCATGAGGGTAGTCAAAGATTCACCCTTGGTTATATATACTCCCTCATTGTATCAGCAAAGGACTTTTCACCTTGCCTCCACCAACAAATCATTAGAGAGATAAGCTAGTTCTTTTGTGGAGAAAGGAGTGCCTCCAATGCTACACTATTAGAGATAGTGATGTTAATTGTACATACGTGTCTTGGAAATTCTACTTAATAACAAAATCCTTTTGACGTCGGCACATTCTTCATGCATGGACTATGAATGTTTGTAAGACTATTTTGTGGTTGTTTATATTTCATGTTTGCTTTCACATGTACTAAGATAGTTGAACTATCTTGGTTGTTTTAGTGCTTATCTTGTTGAGAATGTGTTGTAATGGTTGTTACTATTGTCTCATCCTTATGGACTATTAAACATGATATTAGGCAGTTATTTCTCAATTATTGGTCGTAATGACCTTCACATACCTTATGGACTATTCTGTTGGATGTTAGATGAATCCTTTGTTAGAAAATTATATATTACAGAGAAATGGAACACATAAAATATGCGGAAACACAAACACATAAAATACATAAACAAGAGAGACATAGATATACATGGTTCACCCAATTTTGGCTACGTCCACAGAGAAACATCTAGTTCTTCCTTTTATATTATCCATCAAAATGAAGAGATACAACCTACAGCATATCCATTTTAATTTCCTCTTCTCTCTCATACGGTCTCCTCTCTCTTTCTCGCTAACAATACACATAATGTAGAGCCACAATAAAATTCCCTAATATAAATAAAGAGGTTTCCTTCTAGGGAAAAAAAAATCCTAAATTACACATAACTTCTATCGTCAGATCATGAGCCTAACGAACGACCGAGATTGACTATGAAATTACAATATTTTACAAGGAAATTTAACATCTATTTTTAGTTGGGGGGCTCTGGCAATTAAACGGGCAGAGTTTCCACACCGTTACAAGCTGGGGTCCAACACAAAAATACCTCTGAATAAATAATATAATCAAGATCCACATCCAACAATCTCCCGCTTGGAGACAGATTGTAGCAACTCCACCGCTACTTCATTTGCTAGACAGTGACTCAAATTTGGACCTAGATGTTTCTCATCTTCATCATCATACTTTAAGACCAATTAAAATTGACCGGAATCTCAATTTCTCCTTGGTTATAACTTTTTTTAACGTATCTGTAGGGTTCTAGCTGGTGTGTCTCTTTCCCAGCTGCAACTGTCCATCTTTCAACAATGACCATATGAAATGGTACTTGAGTTGTATATTTTTTGTCTTGGAATGAAATGTTGAGTTCTTTGCAATATGAATGGAACTTTGGTTGTCACTTTATAACCTTCCCATCTCCTTCTTCTTACCCAATTCATCCATAAATCTTTGTGTTAGTCATCAGTATTTTTCACATGTTAGTGATGACTATATCCATAACTGAGTTTTCTAGAAGCTGATTTCCATATGTCAATTTGTCATCTAGAAAACCCTCATGAAACTTTTTTCACCCTCTTACTTTTCAGTCTGCCCATGTCAAAGTTAAAACCCATTATCACTATTTTTTCTAGCTTCAGCCCTACTGGTCTGCCCATCAGCTCTAAAAAGCAAATCCAAGTCTGTTGCAAAAGCCTCCCCTAAGTTAGGAAGTGGCACTTTAAGGCATTTTACCCTTGGCAACCATCAAAAGGCCAAAAAACCTTCATCTGCTACAGACCAATCATGACCGACCTCCCACTCTACAAATCAAGTTGATCACAGCTCTAAGTCGCACCACTTATACCCCTAGGTCTCAGCACTGCATAAACCACAATCTCAAGCTGATTATTAGGTGTTTCACAATGTTTTATGGTTTCTACAAAGGCAGGAAATATAATTTCATCTCAGGAGAAAATTCTTGAATCTACATTCAGAAGAACAACTGCTTCTCAATGTAAACATGAGCCTGAGATATATCTGCAAAACAGAGAGTCACTCATCAAAGACCTTGCAGCCTCCTTCCAGCATGAAAATCACAGTAAGAGAAAGACACCACTGTCACAGCAAACTGATAAATTGTCATGGCCAAGAACCTCCTTCATTTACAAGCAGAGGGTTAAGGCGCCTCCTTCATCTACAAGCAGAGGGCACTGGCCAGTATTGACTTTAAGGATTGCAAAAGCCCAGGCAGAAGAAAGGGTGGTTGTTTTTCAAAGGGTGCTAACCTCCATACTTACAGAGATCATCTTCAAATGATTTGTCACAAGTTGACCAAGGCAAATGGTGACTTTTCAGTTCCCCTCAGCAAAGAGCAATACAGTGAGACAGTGACACTTTGACTAGGGTTTTTCTGAAGCACAGTAGTGATCACAAGCAGAGGTGCCAGTATTAAAGTTTTTCAAGTTTGTTTGCTTACCATCACATCCAAGAAAAACCCTTGTCAGGCAGGCTTATCAAACAATCTTCAGATACTTTGCCAAGTGAAGGGCCTCCTTCGTTCATGAGCAGATGGCCAAGGCATTGAATGTTTTTGAAGACTAATTGGTCAAAATATGCAGTGGAAAGAGACAAAGAAGGAAAGAAAAAGTCTTTACACAGGTGACAGATGGTGTTTATGTTTTAGAAAGTATTGGTTTTCCTACCCATAGGAAAATGTCTATCAAACTATACCTCATAGTGGACAGGAGGCAATTTGAATATGCAGGCCATTGATACAAAAAGGGGGCAGTTTCCCTAGGAGAAGGGGTCAAAAAACACCTCACTGTAACATGCCAAGAAGTCTAAAAGAGCTCTTTTCAAGTAAACAGAGAAATATAGTATGAATGGATGCAACCAAAATATGGCACTTACAATCAAAGAAGGAACTTATGGATCACCTGGAAGCAGAAACTGTCACCATGTATAAGAGAAAGCTTTTGTCAAAACCTACTCATCAAATAACCTTCAACAGATTAAGACAGAGGTTCTGGAAATAAGTTTCATTAGCTCTGGAGCAGCATTCAAGACCCATGAAGCACTTCACTATTACAATCCAAGTGAAAAAGAATTGTAAAGGGAATCCCCTTTTTTCAATAGACAGAGGATGATTGAACTTAAAGTCAATACAATTGTATTTTTGCATCTACAGTCAAAAGACACCTAAAAAAGTCTGTCAAACCAAGCTTAAAAGGTAAAGGGCTCTACAAGTTCCAAAGCATAGCAAATACAAGAGTACTTCGGTTTAATTCTTCAGGCTTTAAAAATCACCAAAGACAGAATCCACATACCACTGCTGCAGGAGGAGGCATTTGTTCAAAGCAAGGAACAATCAAAGTTTCAATGGACATTTTATCACAAGTCATCATCTGGGTTTTGAAGACTTTGGAAAGCATGGAAATAAAATCAGTTGGTAAGAGAAATTTGAGTTTTACTACCAAGAGACATCACCCGTGGAACTTGTGTTCATCATAGGCAAAGGATTTTTGTTTTGATAGACTGTCATTGTTTAGATGATTTGGAACAAACATAGTTTTTCATTATTAAAAAAGACAGAGATATCATAGATGATACACCTATAAGCAGGGAAGTATTTTGAAAAAGAGGCGCCTTTCTCAAATCAGAGGGCCATGATCAAGTCCAAATAGAGTCAGCAAACTTGGCATCTACAGTGGGAAAAGGGTTGAAGGAGCAAGTAAGGACCGAGGCTGTCAAAGCATGTTGACAATACAAAACCTACCCTTTCAGAAACAAAGCAGTCTTCAGGTATTTTCTTGAGAGTGTTAAAGTGGGGTTACTTTATATAATAAATATCACCAGCATTTTTAAACACAGTGGCAGAGATGATATGAAGGTTATTGAGTTATTTTTCAAAGTTTGAAGTTTGGTGTTAAAGTTGTCACCCAAGGAACAAAACTGGCAAGAATCACCCTTCGAACACCTGTGCATAAGTAAAACAGAGTTCTGGCCTTTCAACCCATTTTTGTTTTTATAAAGAAGTTGGTCCATGATTAACACGGTCTAAAAGCATAGAAAATCTCCAACGCATGCATCACTTGTGAATTCAAGTTGCAAATGCGGCGAGGGTATTGTTGCAAAAAGTCAAAAGGGCTGTGAACACCTTGCAAAGGCCAACCAAAAATTTCATTTTACATTTAAAACAAAGGTGACCATTGAAGATTTTGAAATGACATAAGAGTGAAGTCGGAAAGTGAATTTTTCATTTTCAAACTTCAAACAAAGCTCTGTGATACCCTTAGCATCGAAACAAGGAAGTTCGGGTCAAATTGCAGAAGTTTGCACCGTTTAAACACTGCGCGATGCGCCTGGAATTTTGCGCGACGCGCCTGGAAGCGATTTTGCACAGGCAGTCAGTGTATGCGCGACGCGCCTCTACACGGCGCCCGACCCCGACCCGACAGGCCACCCGAGTGGTTGTTTGCGCGCCGTTCTTTCCCTGTAGAGTGCTGCGTAGGCTTAAAGACCTCCAGTGCAACTCCAGCTCTCCCCAAAGGATTTTCATCGAATTTGAAGGTATTTTTACATACCATTCCCCTCGGTTTCAAAAGTGCTGAAGTGACATGAAGGTTTAAATCAAACTGTGGTGTGAGATTAAGGGTTGGAAAAAATTGTCAAGTTTGACCTAATGAAGCTGTGTTTGAATGATAGATTCACTGCTAGAAGTGCCTAAGAGAAAACAGTGTGTTTGACTTTTACAATTTCCTCATAACATAGCATACAGAACTTTCAAAACTCTGTCACTATACCAGAAAAATAGTGTTTTTTGCTGTGAGAGGTTTCGAGGTGTAAAGCTGTAATAAAATGTTGGATGTATTATTTAAGGCACCTACAGGAAAGAGTTGGTGTCGAAAGACTGTTTTGTTTTTCAAAGCTTACTTTGACAAGTTGATATTCAGATAGCGCAGAGGTTTTTTCTACAGAGAAAAGGGGTTTCCATATTAAAACAGGAGTTTTGATTGAGGGAAAGGGATAAGACTCCGACAGGCTTGGTTGAAACTTGCATAACACTCTTCAAAATTCTGTCACCTTGTTCCATATCAGTAAGTCTGCTTGTGTTCACACTGGGGGTTAACTCTGTATATGTATGACTCTGTTTAAATGAAGTAACACCCAAACAGAAGACAATGAAGTATAATCAGAAAAAGAAATTTGTCAAAAGAGCAGTTTATAAGTTGAAAGACCATAGGGTAAATCTGCTCCTTCTCCTCATAAAAGGACAGTGTTCACTGTGTTTGCCACTTGATTTCCTTTGATTTTCTAGCTTGTTTGATAAGTGGATGTTCAGGTAGAGCAAAAGATTTTTTCTACAAAGGCTAGGGTTACATTTATAAGGGGCCATTGATTGTTTTAAAAGGAGAAAACTCACATAGCCTCTGCCTAAAAAACTTTTGAAGTCTTTGAAACTCTATCATCTTTGCTCAGGACTGTGATATTGACTGTCTAATCATACTATGGTTGATTGCACCATATGCAAGTTTGTTGAATGTTGGCACATTAAAAAAGGCAGGTTTTAAATGATTGCAAGGTCTACCATGGGCAAAGCACTTCTCACAACAAACTCCTCCTAGCAGTCTGCCCTTCATTTCACTGTATTATTTCTTACTAAGAAGTTGTTGACTGAGATATTTTCAAGGTGGAAGGCCACTTTCTGAAGAGCAGGTTTTTATTGATTGGGAATTTTACCTTGGAGACACAGATATAGATGTGTTAATTGATCTCTTAAAAATTCACAAGAAAAAGTGATTTCTTAACACTGTGCACAGGAAATTTACCCAGCAGTCTGTCTCCTTTTTACTATATGGTATCCTATTGAGAAATCTACCTGGCTGAGGTACTTTCAAGGTAGAAGGCTACTTTTTAAGAGAGCAGAGGTTGTGTATTATAAGAAAACTTGTTGCAACCATCCAAATCACATTGTTTCTCTGTCAAAGTAGTACATTGATACAGTTTGACTCCAAAAGGGCAGTTTACACACAGTGAAGCAGTTTGTTTCTTCCAAAGCATATTCAGGTCAAAATGCCTCCAAGGCAAGACAACAGGAGCGGTCCGCATAAAAGATATGAGCCAATCTCTACAGAAGAGGTTAATGCTCATCCATTTGTCCTTTTCAACTTCCATGAAGTAGGCTGCCTAGATTTCTGCCAGAAGATAGAAGAAGTCAAATTTTTTTTGCCATTAACACACTTGTGCGCCCTGAGATTCAAAGAAAAACATTTCCAAGTGGCAGGTCTTGATTTCAAGATTTCTCCAAGGTATGTGTCCAAGGCCACCAAGATTCCGTATCATGGCGAAAAATGGTTCAAACAGGCTCATCTTGACTTAGAATATTACAAGCCTTTCATCAAGCCTGAGCATAGAGATGCTTTCACTGCTATTTTCCCTTTTTCATATCTCCTTGACAGCTATGCTCCTCTTATGAAAGTCATAATGAAATATTTCACTTGTGAAGGGAGGTTTGATCGAATTTATGCCTACCATGTCCGATTATTGATGCATTTTACTAGAAGCAGGCAACTAAACCTCCCTTACTTTTTATTCAAGAGCATCGAGAAGATGGCATCTACTATCCAGAAGAAGGCCCCACCTCTGCAAATACCTTCCCTTTTCCATCATTCTCTAATCAAGATTATTTTCCTACACCAGCTAGAGAAAAAAGAGGTTCCATGGGATGTATTCATCAGTCATCCAGATTTCTCTACTGTTCTTCCTATACATGTGTCTCCCACTCAGCCTATCCATCGCTCGGTACCTTTGTCCTGTAGGCCTACTCCTATAAGGCTCAGAGTGACTACAGGACAGCCAAGTCAACAGGAAGAAGGAGAGGGTAGTAAACAACAGCAAGAGGAAAGGGATGAGGAACAGCAGCAAATAGAAGGTGAAGAACAGCAGACAGAAGATGAGGAACAACAGAAAATAGAAGGTGAAGGACATCAGGTCCAAGATGAAGAACAACAGCTTGATATGGAAGGACAGGAACAACATCTTGGGCAGGAAATTGAGACACCTCTTGAGCCACAAATTGAGCAGGAAATCCAAGCACAACAGCAGGTGGATTTTGGCGAAGAAGGGCAGCAGTTTGAAGCACCAAATGAACAAGGCATTGATGAAGAACAGCAAGCTAATGTTGGCAAACAGGGGCAGCCAAGTGAACAGCAAGAAGAAGACATATAGCAGCTTCAGGGAGAGCAGCAAGTTCAGGAAGATGTCAAAGGTAAATCAGTTGTGTCTCCTCCTCCCAAAAGAACAAAACTCAGCACAGCAAGGAAAAGAGGGTCTAAAGCTGCCACTCTAACAGTGACAAAGGTTGTTCCTAGCAAAAGGAAATCGCCCAAAAGGACACCTACTAGCATGCCAAGGAGGAAAAGCGCAAGATTGGCCTTCAAAGGGAAAAGCAAAGTTGGAGAAAGTACAAAGCATGGAGGTGCATTGGCTGTCATCCCTATCCAAAGCGATGACAGTGATAATGAGGCCCGCCTTCTTGAAAACCTCCTAATTCATAAAGAGGGGAAAATTGAGACATTAGAGGAGGATCTTCAAAGGGCAAGGAATTTCAACCACTTCTTGGAGATTCAAAACAAACAGATGAATGTTCACACAGCTGTTCATGAAGCACGGGCGATCAAATATAAGAATGAGGCAGCTAAGGCGCAAGCAAGGATAGAAGAACTCATTGGTGAGTTTGATGAGGAAGAAGAGGAAGACCAGCCTAGGCGGAAGAGGCCTAGGACCATAGGGCTTAAAAGAGCCTTGGAAAAGCAGAAAGCAGAAGAACAAGCCCATCTCCAAGCCTTTCCTCTCACTGCACTCCTTGAGCAGGAAATTGAAGAAAACAAAGTGGCATGGCTTGAAAGAGCCAAAAAACACTTGGAGATGAAACTTGAGAGGGCGAACAGAGATCTAGAGCTACAAAGAAAGAGGACACAACACTTTCGAAAGTTGAATCAGTTTGCCCAGCGCAAACTAAAGGCAGCCCAAGAGAAATTGAAGAAGGCAAAGGGGAAGCGCCCGGTACGGAAAGGGGAGAAAAGAATATCAGCCCTTGATATTTTGGCCTCAGCTTCAGAGCATATTGCTAGGGACCCCTAAGGGTCATGCATGCCAATTTTGGGCCCATTTCGGCAAATTTTTGTTTTTTGGCATTTTTGTGTTTTTGGTCGAAAACTCATAATTTCGCCATTTCAGTTTGAGGATTTGTCAAGAGAGAAGGATGATACCAGTTGATGCCATAATTCTATGAGAAGGTCCCCAGCGATTTTCAGAGCATTCGGAGATCATTCACCCTTTCAAATTGGCGAAAAATGCTCACTTTTTGCACATTCTGCCCGTCATATCAGCAGTCTGCTATTTCCTGGCTTTTTACACACAGGTACATATTTGGAGGACTTTTGGGCATCAGATTGAGGTGATTTCAGTTGCGCCGGAAAGTAGACACAGAAAGCTTTCCAACGAGCTATCATGAGCCTTGTTTCGACATCGGGAAGGCTGCCATTTGTCTCCAGCAAGTCAGGGGACCTTTTTCTGATGTAAATTTGAAATATTTTTGCAATTTTTGAACCTCAAAAATCTGCTTTTTCCAAATGTGCGTTTAGCTATTTTTACACTTGGAAAATGATGCAAAGTCAATAAAATTTCCGTTTTTAGCATTTTTTTAGATATTTTATGGGATATTTTGTGCCTTGGGCTTTGCGAAGCCTCAAGGACAAGTTTAGATATTTTGATTAGGCCAATGGGATAGCTAGTTGCTCCATGAGGTTTTCCTCACTCAAGCCTATTTATTCCACAAGGCTTCATTGTAAAAAGAAGGCTGAAATTGAGAGAAGAATCAATATATTGGTCATATGAGCTTTGAAGAACATACTTGTGTTATGATTTTGGACTGCCTCTTGGATGCTTTTGATGAATGATGAAGGGTTGTTGTTGGATTCCATGACATGGTAGAATGGTATAGTGTTTCTTGCTTTGTTGTTGTCTTCTAGTTTTCATTCATGATACATGCTTCTTGCTGCTATAGATCAGTAGAGATTAAGTTTGAGACATGCCCATGGAGGCACCTCAAAATTCCTGAATCTTCATAGCTTTTATGTTTTCTTCTTCCTTAGTTGTACTAAAGAATTCTTAACTGCTCTTTAGTAACTTAAGGATATTGTTGCTAGTTTCATTCATAAGTTCTATGCATGTTGAGTAGGATGTATGGCGTGCCCTGCTTACCTATAAGCATGTCCATAGTTCTGTCCATGAAACTATCTCTTTGACTGATTAGTTTATCATCTTGTTGAACCAAGGAGGCCTAGTCCCGATCTAACCCTTTTCCTAAAACTATGAAAGCTTGTTTTTCAAAGTGCCCAATAACTTAAAGACTGTGTTTAGGCGTTCCGGCATAGTATTTTGAGTTGTTAGTCCTTCTTATGTGTTTTCCCCAAAGTCTGATAGCCATTTCCCAAAGTTAGAGGGTCTTATACTTCTATGCATGGCTGGAATGTTTGTTTCAAAGTGTTGATTAGTTTATAGTTACATATTGCATGATTAAGGGTTTTCTTTACCATGTTTATATTATCTACTAAACCAGTGATGCTTGAAACTCTTTGTTATTCACAAACTTGATGTCCATTTACTCCATTTTGCCCAAAGATCCTTTCTACCTTGAATCAAATCGGCCCTACAGCAGCCTTGCATCATCATCTCATAGCTTCCTTGACATTTTTGACCCCATAGCCCAGTTGATCTAACTTCTTGTTACCCATTTTATATCTTTGATCAGTTTTATCCCTCACAAACTTAAAAACAAAAAAAACTAAAAACATACTTCATAACTAGCCTAATATCAGAACACCACAAGCAAACACACCGATATCTTTCATATATAATAGAGAGATCCCTCTCTGAGTCCGGGAAGGCTAGGTCCTTGGGCTCCAAAGCTTGGTTTGATGTTACATCGTCATTTGGCTCAACAATCGGCCAAATCACGGGACCCTAACATAATGGCGATCACGGTGGGACATATTGAGTTCATGATAGTTTAGCAAACTTTATAGACTCCTTAGTCCTTCAAATTTTAACTTAAACCATCAGCCTTTAGAATCATTTAGTGTAAACTCTCTGCTTCACCATCTTAGCAAAGTGATGAATCAGGTTTATAACACTCTTACATCCTAGGCTGCACATAAAACTCAGAAAAAACCACAAAAAACTCCCTTAGATTGGCTTTTGACATTACTGGTGGTGGACCATACAAATATACCTCAAGACAATTGACATTCCACCTGGCGACTCCACTAACCTCTAGTAGGCCTTACTATTTTACCAAACTCTAGGTTACTATCCAATAGACCTACCCCATCGCTCACTAACATAGCGGGAGATGGTGGAACACTGAGTACATAATAATCTAGCAAACTCTTATAGACTTTTTGGTCTTTTAGATACTTAAACAAGCAAGCAGTGCATAGACCCATTTAGAGTAAACTCTTTTTGTTCTCATCACCCTAGCAAAGTGTTGAAACAAGTCTAGGATACTTTAAACCATAGGCTGCACATAAAACTCAGAAAATCCAAAAACATTCCCAGATTAGTTACTAGCGGTGGACCATAGCTATCTTCACAAAAACAACCCAGTTCCACCTGGCGACTCCACTAATCCATTCCTTTTTATTTTGACCATCCTTCACCTTAGTAGAGCTTTAGAGAAACCACTCATCCAGAGCATTCACTAATACCATTCTCTCTAAACTTTGGTTCCAAAATCTGGCTTCACGAAGAATTAACACCAGATCCCATCCAGACCCAAATCCCCCTATTATAGTAGATGACCCAGAGAAGATTCTGTGGCAAGCTTCCGAAACTGATCATCTAGCTACTGGTAGATCCATCCGAAAAACAAGATCTGTACCTAAACATCTCACTATCCTAACAAACTCACCTTTTGAATTAGAGTCATCACAAACTCTTCCCAAAAGCAAATCATATAGTAAGATAAAATTTGACGATCTTGAACCCCTAAACCCACCACAGAGTCCTAGTAGAGAAGCTTCACCTACCACTCCTCCTGATTTCCAGCTTCTCTATCAGTTTGGCTCCTACCATCCCAGTTCTGCTCAAAACCAGATCACTAGTCCAAGTTCATCCGCCACACCTGGTCAAACAACCACGATTCAAACCACTTCATCTCAGCCTACTAGTCTTCATCTTGTACATCATCCATTAGCTCCAGTCATGGCAGCCTGGTACGCACCTTTGGTGTTGCCACCGCCCTTGGCTCCTCTCCCAAATAAATATCAAGACAAAATCCCACACTTTACTGGAGAAGATACCACTACACCTCAACATCATATAAGTAGGATGACTGATGCTTATGAATACCTGGAGGTACAAGACGAGACCGTCAGAATGAGAATATTCGCCCAAAGTCTTGGTGGTGAACCCAAAACATGGTTCAAAAGCTTAACTCCAAACATTATCCATGATATCCCAGAACTACATCAAGTCTTCAGAAATAGGTGGGAAATCCGAAGAAACCCCATTCAAATCCTGTCAGAATATAACAACCTAAAACGGGAAAATGGTGAAAGTGTCCAAGCTTACTGTACTACGTTCAACAGTGTATATAACTCCCTCCCACCTCATTTCAAACCCCCACTTGGTTTAGCCTTGGCAAAATTCCCCAAGGGTTTCGATCCGGACATGACATATCATCTAAGAGACAAAGATCCCCCAACCCTAGAGGAAATGCAACAAATAGCCATAAAAGCGGATGCCAACTTAGCAGAAAAAAGGGCTAGGACTAGATCGGAAAGAAAGGTCACATATAAAGACGAGGTTTCCACTTCATCACCTTCCCTAGATCCTAGAATAGATGACTTAGTCAAAACCATGGCCAAAATGTGGGAAAGAATAAATGAAAAGGCTCCTGTTAGGGACAACCAGCCAAACCCTCCAAATAGAAACCGAAATCAGAACTTTAGGAGGGAGCAGCCCCAAAACAGACCAAGGGAAAATGACCAACAGATTAGGCCACCATTCAATGAAAACTATGTGGAAGAGGATGACAGGGATTCAGAACCTCTTGATGAACATCATTTAAACCTCATAGGATCTGATAATGAGAGTGAGGTATACCTCACAGAAGAAGAACAAGCGTTCTTTTCTCCTAATCAGGATGAGACCAACTATGAAGATCTCGATGACCCTGCCATAGATTTTCAGAATGCCATTATGGAAGCCCACAGGTAGTATGACCTTAGAAGCAAAAGAAACCAAGATAGTTCCAGTAAAGGTAACTCAGATACTGCTAAAGCCCTTGATACCATCCTCAAGAAAGCATCAAGCATTGACAAAATCAAGGTTGAGAAAACTGACCAAAACAAAGCTAAAGTTACCCAAACTAGGCCTCTCTCAGATACTCCTGGTACTTCTACAAAGGTCATCGAAGCAACTATGGCCAACAAAATCCCGAAACAAGGTCAACAAACTCAGAACATAGAGAAGGTCGTAGCTGAAAAAACTGAAACAAACGTATCTAAAATTCAGCTGCCTTTCAGCTTTGAAGGCGAAATCGCCAAGATTAAGATCACCATGCCTCTTACTGAACTCATTGCCCAAAACTCTTATAAATCCCAAGTACTAAAAGTCTTAAATCTAGAGAATGATGCAAACACTGTTAATCTAGCTGATGACACTCCTGAAGTTTTGTTTGGTCCAAAGATAGAGGGAAAATTCCAAGAAGGAAATACTCTTCCATTTTACATTAGCCTAAACATCCACGACCAAATCCTCCACAATGCCATGCTAGACTTCGGCGCCTCGCATAATCTTATGCCGAAGGTAGTAATGGAAAGATTAGGCTTGGAAATCACAAGACCATACAAAGACTTGTATTCATTTGATTCAAGTAGAGTCCAATGCTTGGGTTTGATCAAAAACCTTTGTTTTAGTCTGGCCCAAATACCTGTGAAACATCTAATCATGGATATAGTAGTGGCAGACATTCCTCCCAAGTACGGGATGCTTCTATCAAGATCTTGGGGAGCCAAACTCCAAGGGAATATCCAACTGGACATGTCATATGCCACCATTCCTGTGTTCGGCCAGACCAGAATACTCTACCGAGAATCACACATGAAATACATGATCAGCAGTCAAGATAAGCCAGATAACATTCCAATGTGTTCCTTGCGTTCCGACCTGAACTCTTTCATTATGCATATTGATGAAAACATGGAGGAAGAGTCAGGAGAAACTGAAATAAACTTTGATCCACCACATCAGTTGCCCTTGATTCCTTATGATGAACTAGACACTCAAAACTATCATGATCATGAACAGCTGTGTCTTGAGGAAAATAATTTTTCCCTTTCTGAAGTAGGATTAGAGCAAGAAGTGCAAACCCTTATGTACTATCAAGCAAATTGCTCTAGCTTTAGTCAAACACCAGCAGTAACTTGTGGAAATTTCTTCCGAGTAAAGGCTTTAGAAGACCTACACATCATAAACCTGTTTGGAACCCGGGAGCAAGGGAGTTTAATGTTTCTACCATACCTCAAAGATTTACCATCATGTAACCCTCCTACTGCAAATGAAACTTTAACTATAGCCTCAACAGCTCAAAATCTAGAGAAAATGCCAGATAAACTTCTTATGAGTAAGAATTATAGTTGCAATCCTAGCATACCTGAACTACTAAAATTGGCTCATCTTCTGTCTTTTCATGAAGAACTCAGAAAAGCTAAAATCAGAAGCCTCATGCAGAATACCAATTTCTACAGGAAAAACAAGGGAAAATACTGTGTCACTACCTTTCCCTCAAAGAATAACTTTGACAAGAGAAAACACGACAATTTGAAACAAACTGAAATAATTAGGGATAAAACAGATGGCCATAGAATCTGCTTTGATTTTAGAAATAATACTGCATATCCCTATAGCAGAAATCATGTTTTTTCTACCCGAGACCATGATTCACCAATTAAAAGTGCTTTTAATCATGTATTTTCGCAAGATGATGTTTCAGGTCATGGTCATAAAATTCCTTTGCAAAGTAGACAACTTAAAGATTTTTTCCAGTTTGCAGGAGGTAGATCTGATTTCAAGTTCAAAATTGCAAAACCACCCAATATCAGAAATCTGTTTATGAAGGCCATGTTCCCAGTTTTAAATTTCTGCATTTTTGCATACCTTGATGATGTCATTATCTATTTCAAGAATGACCAAGAATACATGCATTACTTGAGGAAGATGTACAGTAAGGAAAGGAGTGAAAATCAGATATTCAAAGAGGTATAGCGGGAAGATACCGGGTTGTTCAGAGATTCTTGCATGAATCCCTGTGTCATGTTAGAGAGATAAAACTTCCCAAATTTTTCTTTTCAGGAGTTGAGTGGGCCAAGGGTGAGAGGAGATCCTTATGAGGATAAGATGCTTAAATTCCGTCATTTCCAAGATTTTTGAGTTTGGAACATTTTCATTCATTGTACATACCATTGTTTGAAATATTGGAAAGATAGAAAAACCAAAAACAGTAAAAGATAGAAAAGTCAAAAACAGTAAAAAAACAGAAAACAGGGCGAGTGAAGATAGAACAAAGGCCCCATGTTCCAAAAAATAGTCTTTCAGAAAGCGAGCAAGTCTAAATGCCGCTACTAGTGCTTCAAAGTCTTGTTCAGCTATCTAGCCTAATCATAGCTGAGCATGTTTAAATTTATTTACTGATAATTTAGTGAGTACAAAGATAGTCAACATTGTGTAAGATTGACTTATCACAGAGCTTAGATTAGGGAGAGATTCTGGTTCCACATGCCTAAAACAGAACCAAAGAGAGAAGCGAGGGATGAAAAAATACATTGTACATCTTAACCCCGCTTGTCTAGTTTCCCTTTATTGCAAAATAACATTTGTGTGCAGCTTGTCTTTTATGCCACAAATGCATGACAAATCAGACTGTCTAATCCTGATTTGATCATTTTTGAATTTCATGTTGTAGATTAGAGAATGAAATCCTGTCAAACTGCTTAATCTTGACAGTTGATCTAGCATAGGTAGAGCAATGAAGGAGTTCATCAGCTTAATCTGAACTCCCGGCAGATATAAGAGTAGAAATAGATAGGTTCATTTTGCAAAAAAAAAAATATACATTGTCAAAAGGCTGCTAGTTCAAATGCGCCAAAGAGAAGAAAAAATGTTAGGAAAGATAGTGGGGTAGGTAGAAGTATCATTGATGTTAATCATGTTGTCATTTTTCAGAAATAGCATCAAAGAAAGGTGAATTTTGCACCAATGGATAAGGCACTGGTCTTCATAAGCCAAAAATTTGAATTCTAGACACCTCCTGACGAGGAGCTGCCCTCCCCAAATGGAGCCACTGTTAGTCATCAGTATTTTTCACATGTTAGTGATGACTATATCCATAACTGAGTTTTCTAGAAGCTGATTTCCATATGTCAATTTGTCATCTAGAAAACCCTCATGAAACTTTTTTCGCCCTCTTACTTTTCAGTCTGCCCATGCCAAAGTTAAAACCCATTATCACTATTTTTTCTAGCTTCAACCCTACTGGTCTTCCCATCAGCTCTAAAAAGCAAATCCAAGTCTGTTGCAAAAGCCTCCCCTAAGTTAGGAAGTGGCGCTTTAAGGCATTTTACCCTTGGCAACCATCAAAAGGCTAAAAAACCTTCATCTGCTACAGACCAATCATGACCGACCTCCCACTCTACAAATCAAGTTGATCACAGCTCTAAGTCGCGCCACTTATACCCCTAGGTCTCAGCACTGCATAAACCACAATCTCAAGCTGATTATTAGGTGTTTCACAGTGTTTTATGGTTTCTACAAAGGCAGGAAATATAATTTCATCTCAGGAGAAAATTCTTGAATCTACATTCAGAAGAACAGCTTCTTCTCAATGTGAACATGAGCCTGAGATATATCTGCAAAACAGAGAGTCACTCATCAAAGACCTTGCAGCCTCCTTCCAGCATGAAAATCACAGTAAGAGAAAGACACCACTGTCACAGCAAACTGATAAATTGTCATGGCCACGAACCTCCTTCATTTACAAGCAGAGGGTTAAGGCGCCTCCTTCATCTACAAGCAGAGGGCGCTGGCCAGTATTGACTTTAAAGATTGCAAAAGCCCAGGCAGAAGAAAGGGTGGTTGTTTTTCAAAGGGTGCTAACCTCCATACTTACAGAGATCATCTTCAAATGATTTGTCACAAGTTGACCAAGGCAAATGGTGACTTTCCAGTTCCCCTCAGCAAAGAGCAATACAGTGAGACAGTGACACTTTGACTAGGGTTTTTCTGAAGCACAGTAGTGATCACAAGCAGAGGTGCCAGTATTAAAGTTTTTCAAGTTTGTTTGCTTACCATCACATCCAAGAAAAACCCTTTTCAGGCAGGCTTATCAAAAAATCTTCAGATACTTTGCCAAGTGAAGGGCCTCCTTCGTTCATGAGCAGATGGCCAAGGCATTGAATGTTTTTGAAGACTGATTGGTCAAAAGATGCAGTGGAAAGAGACAAAGAAGGAAAGCAAAAGTCTTTACACAGGTGACAGATGGTGTTTATGTTTCAGAAAGTATTGGTTTTCCTACCCATAGGAAAATGTCTGTCAAACTATACCTCATAGTGGACAGGAGACAATTTGAATATGCAGGCCATTGATACAAAAAGGGGGCAGTTTCCCTAGGAGAAGGGGTCAAAAAACACCTCACTGTCACATGCCAAGAAGTCTAAAAGAGCAATTTTCAAGTAAACAAAGAAATATAGTATGAATGGATGCAACCAAAATATGGCACTTACAATCAAAGAAGGAACTTATGGATCACCTGGAAGCAGAAACTGTCACCATGTATAAGAGAAATCTTTTGTCAAAGCCTGCTCATCAAATAACCTTCAGCAGATTAAGACAGAGGTTCTGGAAATAAGTTTCATTAGCTCTGGAGCAGCATTCAAGACCCATGAAGCGCTTCACTATTACAATCCAAGTGAAAAAGAATTGTAAAGGGAATCCCCTTTTTTCAATAGACAGAGGATGATTGAACTTAAAGTCAATACAATTGTATTTTTGCATCTACAGTCAAAAGACACCTACAAGAGTCTGTCAAACCAAGCTTAAAAGGTAAAGGGCTCTACAAGTTCCAAAGCATAGAAAATACAAGAGTACTTCGGTTTAATTCTTCAGGCTTTAAAAATCACCAAAGACAGAATCCACATACCACTGCTGCAGGAGGAGGCATTTCTTCAAAGCAAGGAACAGTCAAAGTTTTAATGGACATTTTATCACAAGTCATCATCTAGTTTTGAAGACTTTGGAAAGCATGGAAAGAAAATCAGCTGGTAAGAGCAATTTTAGTTTTACTACCAAGAGACATCACCCGTGGAACTTGTGTTCATCATAGGCAAAGGAGTTTTGTTTTGATAGATTGTCATTGTTTAGATGATTTGGAACAAACACAGTTTTTCATTATTAAAAAAGACAGAGATATCATAGATGATACACCTACAGGCAGGGAAGTATTTTGAAAAAGAGGCGCCTTTCTCAAATCAGAGGGCCATGATCAAGTCCAAATAGAGTCAGCAAACTTGGCATCTACAGGAGGAAAAGGGTTGAAGGAGCAAGTAAGGACCGAGGCTGTCAAAGCATGTTGACAATACAAAACCTACCCTTTCAGAAACAAAGCAGTCTTCAGGTATTTTCTTGACGGTGTTAAAGTGGGGTTACTTTATATAATAAATATCACCAGCATTTTTAAACACAGTGGCAGAGATGATATGAAGGTTATTGAGTTATTTTTCAAAGTTTGAAGTTTGGTGTTAAAGTAGTCACCCAAGGAACAAAACTGGTAAGAATCACCCTTCGAACACCTGTGCATAAGTAAAACAGAGTTCTGGCCTTTCAAGCCATTTTTGTTTTTATAAAGAAGTTGGTCCATGATTAACACGGTCTAAAAGCATAGAAAATCTCCAACGCATGCATCGCTTGTGAATTCAAGTTGCAAATGCGCCGAGGGTATTGTTGCAAAAAGTCAAAAGGGCTGTGAACACCTTGCAAAGGCCAACCAAAAATTTCATTTTACATTTATAACAAAGGTGACTATTGAAGATTTTGAAATGACATAAGAGTGAAGTCGGAGAGTGAATTTTTCGTTTTCAAACTTCAAACAAAGCTCTGTGCTACCCTTAGCATCGAAACAAGGAAGTTCGGGTCAAATTGCAAAAGTTTGCACCGTTTAAACACCGCGCGATGCGCCTGGAATTTTGCGCGATGCGCCTGGAAGCGATTTTGCACAGGCAGTCAGTGTATGCGCGACGCGCCTGTACAATTGTGCGACGCACCTGTACACGGCGCCCGACCCCGACCCGACAAGCCACCCGGGTGGTTGTTTGCGCGCCGTTCTTTCCCTGCAGAGTGCCGCGCAGGCTTAAAGACCTCCAGTGCAACTCCAGCTCTACCCAAAGGATTTTCATCGAATTTGAAGGTATTTTTACATACCATTCCCCTCGGTTTCAAAAGTGCTGAAGTGACATGAAGGTTTAAATCAAACTGTGGTGTGAGATTAAGGGTTGGAAAAAATTGTCAAGTTTGACCTAATGAAGCTGTGTTTGAATGACAGATTCACTGCTAGAAGTGCCTAAGAGAAAACAGTGTGTTTGAATTTTACAATTTCCTCATAACATATCATACAGAACTTTCAAAACTCTGTCACTATACCAGAAAAATAGTGTTTTTTGCTGTGAGAGGTTTCGAGGTGTAAAGCTGTAATAAAATGTTGGATGTATTATTTAAGGCACCTACAGGAAAGAGTTGGTGTCGAAAGGCGGTACACTGTTTTTCAAAGCTTACTTTGACAAGTTGATATTCAGATAGGGTAGAGGTTTTTTCTACAGAGAAAAGGGGTTTCCATATTAAAACAGGAGTTTTGATTGAGGGAAAGGGATAAGACTCCTACAGGCTTGGTTGAAACTTGCATAACACTCTTCAAAATTACGTCACCTTGTTTTCCATATCGGTAAGTACGTATTCCTGCAGGGGTTAACTTTACGCGTATATGTATGACTGCGATTTAAATGAAGTAACACAGAAAAACGGAGAACGGTGAAGTATAATCGAGAGAAAAATAAATTTGTCGAAGCGTTTATAAGTTGAAAGACCACGGGGTAAATGTTTGCTCCTGCTCCTCATAAAAGGACAGTGTTCACTGTGTTTGCCACTTGATTTCCTTTGTTTTTCCAGCTTGTTTGATAAGTGGATGTTCATGTAGAGCAAAGGATTTTTTCTACAAAGGCTAGGGTTACATTTATAAGGGGCCATTGATTTTTTTAAAAGGAGAAAACTCACATAGCCTCTGCCTAAAAAACTTTTGAAGTCTTTTAAACTCTATCATCTTTGCTCAGGATTGTGATATTGACTGTCTAATCATACTATGGTTGATTTCACCATATGCAAGTTGGTTGAATGTTGGCACATTAAGAAAGGCAGGTTTTAAATGATTGCAATGTCTACCATGGGTAAAGCACTTCTCACAGCAAACTCCTCCTAGCAGTCTGCCCTTCATTTCACTGTATTATTTCTTACTGAGAAGTTGTTGACTGAGATATTTTCAAGGTGGAAGGCCACTTTCTAAAGAGAAGGTTTTTAATGATTGGGAATTTTACCTTGGAGACACAGATATAGATGTGTTGATTGATCTCTTAAAAATTCACAAGAAAAAGTGATTCTTTAACACTGTGCACCGGAAATTTACCCAGCAGTCTGTCTCCTTTTTACTATATGGTATCCTATTGAGAAATCTGCCTGGCTGAGGTACTTTCAAGGTAGAAGGCTACTTTTTAAGAGAGCAGAGGTTGTGTATTATAAGAAAACTTGTTGCAACCATCCAAATCACATTGTTTCTCTGTCAAAGTAGTACATTGACACAGTTTGACTCCAAAAGGGCAGTTTACACACAGTGAGGAAGTTTGTTTCTTCCAAAGCATATTTAGGTCAAAATGCCTCCAAGGCAAGACAGCAGGAGCGGTCCGCATAAAAGATATGAGCCAATCTCTACAGAAGAGGTTAATGCTCATCCATCCATCCTTTTCAACTTCCATGAAGTAGGTTGCCTAGATTTCTGCCAGAAGATACAGGAGGTCAAAAGTTTTTCGCCATTAACACACCTATGCGCCCTGAGGTTCCAGAACAAGCATTTCCAGGTAGCGGACCTTGATTTCAAGTTTTCTCCAAGATCAGTGTCCAAAGCCACCAAGATTCCATATCATGGCGAAAAATGGTTCAAACAGGCCCATCTTGACTTAGAAGATTACAAGCCTTTCATCAAGCCTGAGCATAGAGATGCTTTCACTGCTATTTTCCCTTTTTCATATCTTCTTGATAGCTATGCTCCTCTTATGAAAGTCATAATGAAATATTTTACTTGTGAAGGGAGGTTTGATCGATTTTATGCATACCATGTCTGCCTCTTGATGCATTTTACTAGAAACAGGCAACTAAACCTCCCTTACTTTTTATTTAAGAGCATCGAGAAGATGGCATCTACAGTCCAGAAGAAGGCCGCTCCTCTGCAAATACCTTCCCTTTTCCATCATTCTCTGATTAAAATTATCATCCTACATCAGCTAGAGAAGAAGGAAGTTCCATGGGATGTATTCATCAGTCATCCAGATTTCTCTACTGTTCCTCCTATCCATGTATCTCCCACTCAGCCTATTCATCGCCCTATACCTTTTTCCAGCAGGCCTACTCCTAGAAGGATCAAAATTACCATTGAACAGTCAAGGCAGCAGGAGGAAAGAGATGAACAGCAGCAAGAGGAAAAGGATGAGCAGCAGCAGGTACAAGATGAAGGTCAGCAACAAACAGAAGGTGATGCACAGAAGGTACAAAATGAAGAAAAACAGCTTGATATTGGAGGACAGGAATAGTAGCTTGGGCAGGAAATTGAGCCACATCTTGAGCCACAAAAAGAGCAGGAAATCCAAGCACAACAGCAGCTTGATTTTGGCGAAGAAGGGCAGCAGTTTGAAACACCAAATGAACAAGGCATTGATGTAGAACAACAAGTTAAGGTTGGAAAACAGGAGCAACAAAGTGAACAGCAAGAAGAAAACATCCGGCAACCTCAAGAAGAGCAGCAAGTTCAAGAAGATGTCAAAGGTAAATCAGTTGTTTCTCCTCCTCCCAAAAGAACAAAACTCAGCACAACAAGGAAGAAAAGGTCTAAGGCTGCCACTCTAACAGTGACCAAGGTTGTTCCTAGCAAGAGAAAATCGCCCAAAAGGACACCTACTAGCATGCCAAGGAGGAAAAGTGCAAGATTGGCCTTCAAAGGGAAAAGCAAAGTTGGAGAAAGTACAAAACATAGAGGTGCATTAGCTGTCATCCCAATCCAAAGCGATGACAGTGATAATGAGGCCCGCCTTCTTGAAAACCTCCTAATTCATAAAGAGGGGCAAATTGAGACATTAGAGGAGGATATTCAAAGGGCAAGGAACTTCAACCACTTCTTGGAGATTCAAAACAAACAGATGAATGTTCACACAGCTGTTCATGAAGCACGAGCGATCAAATATAAGAATGAGGCAGCTAAGGCGCAAGCAAGGATAGAAGAACTCATTGGTGAGTTTGATGAGGAAGAAGAGGGAGACCAGCCTAGGCGGAAGAGGCCTAGGACCATAGGGCTCAAAAGAGCCTTGGAAAAGCAGAAAGAAGAAGAACAAGCCCATCTCCAAGCCTTTCCTCTCACTGCACTCCTTGAGCAGGAAATTGAAGAAAACAAAGAGGCATGGCTTGAAAGAGCCAACAAACACTTGGAGATGAAACTTGAGAGGGCGAACAGAGATCTAGAGCTACAAAGAAAGAGGACACAACACTTTCGAAAGTTGAATCAGTTTTCCCGGCGCAAACTAAAGGCAGCCCAAGAGAAATTGAAGAAGGCAAAGGGGAAGCGCCCGACACGGAAAGGGGAGAAAAGCATATTAGCCCTTGATATTTTGGCCTCAGCTTCGGAGCATATTTCTAGGGACCCCTAAGGGTCATGCATGCCAATTTTGGGCCCATTTCGGAAACTTTTTGTTTTTTGGCATTTTTTGGGTTTTTGGTCGAAAACTCATAATTTCGCCATTTCAGTTTGAGGATTTTTCAAGAGAGAAGGATGATACCAGTTGATGCCATAATTCTATGAGCAGGTCCCCAACGATTTTCAGAGCATTCGGAGATCATTCGCCCCCTCAAATTGGCGATAATGCTCACTTTTTGCACATTCTGCTCATCATATCAGCAGTCTGCTATTTCCTGTCTTTTTACACACAGGTACAGATTTGGAGTACTTTCGGGCATCAAATTGAGGTGATTTTAGTTGCGCCGGAAAGTAGACACAGAGAGCTTTCCAACGAGCTATCATGAGCCTCGTTTCGACACCGGGAAGGCTTCCATTTGTCTCCAGCAAGTCAAGGGACCTTTTTCTGATGTAAATTTGAAATATTTTTGCAATTTTTGAACCTCAAAAATCTGCTTTTTCCAAATGTGCGTTTAGCTATTTTTACACTTGGAAAATGATGCAAAGTCAATATAATTTCCATTTTTAGCATTTTTTTAGATATTTTATGGGATATTTTGTGCCTTGGGCTTTGCGAAGCCTCAAGGACAAGTTTAGATATTTTGATTAGGCCAATGGGATAGCTAGTTGCTCCATGAGGTTTTCCTCACTCAAGCCTATTTATTCCACAAAGCTTCATTGTAAAAAGAAGGCTGAACTTGAGAGAAGAATCAATATATTGGTCATATGAGCTTTGAAGAACATACTTGTGTTATGATTTTGGACTGCCTCTATGCTTTTGATGAATGATGAAGGGTTGTTGTTGGATTCCATGACATGGTAGAATGGTATAGTGTTTCTTGCTTTGTTGTTGTCTTCTAGTTTTCATTCATGATACATGCTTCTTGCTGCTATAGATCAGTAGAGATTAAGTTTGAGACATGCCCATGGAGGCACCTCAAAATTCCTGAACCTTCATAGCTTTATGTTTTCTTCTTCCTTAGTTATACTAAAGAATTCTTAACTGCTCTTTAGTAACTTAAGGTATTGTTGCTAGTTTTATTCATAAGTTCTATGCATGTTGAGTAGGATGTATGGTGTGCCCTGCTTACCTATGACTGTCCATAGTTCTGTCCATGAAACTATCTCTTTGACTGATTAGCCTATCATCTTGTTGAACCAAGGAGGCCTAGTCCCGATCTAGCCCTTTGCCTAAAACTATGAAAGCTTGTTTGTCAAAGTGCCCAATGACTTAGAGACTATGTTTAGGCATTCCGGCATAGTATTTTGAGTTGTTAGTCCTTCTTATGTGTTTTCCCCAAAGTCTGATAGCCATTTCCCAAAGTTAGAGGGTCTTATACTTCTATGCATGGCTGGAATGTTTGTTTCGATGTGTTGATTAGTTTATAGTTACATGTTGCATGATTAAGGGTTTTCTTTACCATGTTTATGTTATCTATTAAACTAGTGATGCTTGAAACTCTTTGTTATTCACAAACTTGATGTCCATTTACTCCATTTTGCCCAAAGATCCTTTCTACCTTGAATCAAATCGGCCCTACAGCAGCCTTGCATCATCATCTCATAGCTTCCTTGACCTTTTTGATCCCATAGCCCAGTTGATCTAACTTCTTGTTACCCATTTTATATCTTTGATCAGTTTTATCCCTCACAAACTTAAAAACAAAAAAACAAAAACATACTTCATAACTAGCCTAATATCAGAACACCACAAGCAAACACACCGACATCTTTTACACTTATAGAGAGAGCCCTCTCTGAGTCCAGGAAGGCTAGGTCCTTTGGCTCCAAAGCTTGGTTTTATGTTACATCGTCATTTGGCTCACCAATCAGCCAAATCACGGGACCCTAACACTTTGCAACAAAATATTTTCTTTACTAGCCACTATATAAGCAAGATACTTTTCTTCCATTATTGAAAGTGCAACAACACTTTCCATTTTTTAAACCCAACTGACAGTTGTTTCAGCTACAATAAATACATACCTATAGTGATCCTCCTATTATCTATATCACCTGCCATATCTGCATCAACATATCCTTGTAGAGAAATTTTTGAACCACCAAACCATAATGCTTGATTTGTGGTACCTATCAAATACCTCAGAATCCATTTCACTGCCATCCAATGTTATTTTCCTCGATTTTTCATGTACCTCCTTACAAATCCCACTGCATGTGCAATATTAGGCCTTGTGTAGACCATTGCATACATTAAGCTTCCAACTATTGATGCATATGGATATTTAGACATATAATACATTTCTTCTTGAGTTTGAAATGGCTAGCAAAAGGTGTAGTAACTAGTTTTGCATTCTGCATATTAAATATTTCCAACACCTTTTGTATGTACTCATTCTCAGACAACGTTAATTTTCTATTTTTCATGTCTCCAGTTAATCTCATACCAAAAATTTGTTTTGCAACTCCTAAATCCTTCGTTGCAAATGAATTCTCCAATTTTCCTTTGAGCACATTTATTTCCTGCATGTTAGACCCTACAACAAGCATGTCATCTACATACAATAAAAATATAATATAGTTTCCATAATTTTGATTTTTGAGATAAACGCAATGATTAGAGTGACATCTAGTATAACCTTGTTCAGACATAAACCTATCAAATTTTAGATACCACTGCCTTGAAGCTTGTTTTCAGACATACAATCTCTTCTTCAACCTGCACACTAATTTCTCCTTCCATTTGACCTCATATCCTTGTGGTTGTTGCATATAGAACTCTTCCTCCAAATATCCATGGAGAAAGGTCATATTTACATCTAAATATTCAAGATGAAAATATTATGTTGCCACTAGACTTAAAATAGTTCTGAATCAAGTCATTTTAACAACAGGATAAAATATTTCATCAAATTCTATACCTTTCTTCTGTGCAAACCCATTCACCACTGAATATATCCTTGTACCTCTTTCTACCTCCGTATTCTTCCTTCAACTTATAAGCCCATTTATTCAGAAATATTGTTTTACCTGCAAGCAACCTAAGTAAGTCCCAAGTTTGGTTATGTACCAAGGATTCCATCTTTTCTTTCATTGTTATCTCCCACTTCTTCCTAGTTTCTACCAACAGTGCTTCTTCATAACATTCTAGTTCCCGAGAATTAGTAAACAATACATAATATAATGAATGTATCATTCAGGATGTATACTTATCCTCGTATATATTCTGACATCACTTTCAGGTGTTTGAGGTGCCTGTTTCTATTTATGTTTCTGTTCCCCCCCCCCAACAGACCTATGGTCAACGGTGGCGTTGCCACCCCGTTATGAACTGGGGTCCAACGTAGCGATACCTCTAAATAAAAAATATAATTAAGATCCACACCCAACATCCTTCAGTTCATGTGTGTATCTTCCTGTCGTGGTACTATTACCTTTCTCTTATAGGCTCACTTTTTCTCTCTCCCCCCGCAGTAGAATAACCTTGACATACTTGCAATTGGAAATTCACCAGGAAAACCACCTTACTTTTCAAAATTACATTTGCATCCCTCTCTCTTGCTGAGAGTCACAACTAAGAAAAATCTTTAAGAATATGGAAAATGGGGCTTTATTCTAGATGGGACTTCTACACCAAAAGGTGTGAGGTCAAATTGGGACTTAATATCGAGGAGATCCCTTGAATGTTGTTGTGCCTAGCACTGTCAATGTTGGGTGTGTGTTATATTCTTCCCATGAATAGTTGCACATGTGGGGGGGTCACAAGGGGGGCAAGAGGCCCTCCTTGTTCGTTGCGCTGGGCACAACAGGGGGGTCAAAAGGGGGGTGGTTGCTGCCCATATCTAGGGGTTTACAAGGGGTGGGTAGCCCCCTGCAAAGGGTCTGGGGTAGCGCCCCGATTTTTAAAAAATAAAAATAAAATAAATAAATAAATAAAATAAAATAAAAACAAAAAACAAAAATAAATAAATAAATAAATTGGACCCTATTTTAGGTGGGTGGACCCGCCTATGGTTTTATGCATGGGTTTGCACATGGTTTTGGGGCATGATGGTTTTATGCCCCTCTTATTCTGTAGATCCGGACAAGGGAACTACGATTATGTTCTAATCTAGGGTTAATGGATTTGAGTTTATGAATGCTTCAACATGTATATATATGTGTTGTAACACTAAAAAGAATATAATGAAAAATCAAGCTGGCAGTCTCGATTTGGGATCCAGGGAAAAATTTTCTGTGTATATCTGTTTTATGTGTTATGCTCTTGTTATTGTTTATTTTCTGTTTTTAAGAATTCGTTTGCAGATAATTTATTTACAAGGTTAAAACCTATAGTCAACACCACCAATTCAACTTACATGTGTGTGTTTACAGATTTTTTGCTTAATATAACCATTGCTCGAGCATTATAAGTATTGCAATATTTATTAGAACGAGTAGTGTTAGCAAGCATCGTGGGTGCTTGCATCATCCTGAGAGCTCAAACCTATTAATAATGAAATATGTACACTAAAGAATCAAGCAAGATAAAAAGAGCGAGAAGATGTGGAAAGGGAAAAGGCCAACCATCCAATGGGAAAGCGAAGAAAGAGATATGCATGTGGGAAACAAATGATGAGTTGTCCCGACAAATACGTCCCGATTCTTTTAAATGAGTGAACACAGGTAAGTTTTGGGGTAAGAAGGATGGGATAAAGTGGAAAGGGAGTGTAAAAAAGGGAAAATAAATGATATCATGCAGTAAAAAGGGGGGGACCATGAACAATGTGTTACACTGACACTTCATATTCTAGTGCCTATTAAAGTTGTAAACAATGTAACTGTTGGAACAGGGTCTCCTACGAGCTGCGAAAATGGTCCGATTTGATATATTTTTTATTATATTTATTCTAATGCAGGGGTTTTGGGGTGGGTCAAAGCCCCGAAAGCATTGTAATGGGCAAAAGGGTAAACCAGGGGTCCGCAAACCATGGTTTGCGGACCATAGGAAAGTTTAGGCTATATTATTATAAATAGAGGAACATTTTGAATTGTAAGGTAGGCAATGAAAAGCTATTGATGCGAACTGTGGTTTAAGATATCTATTTGGGTTTTGGGGAAAGGACTCCTGCTGGCTATGTGCACGGAGATCCAGAGTCCAGCTGTGTGCGGACCCTGCTGCTGTGTGCGTAGGCTGGGATAAGTATTGTAAGAAGGAATTGATGAATTGATGAATAAGAAAGGTTGCTTGAGAACCGAATCTCCGTGTAATGTCTGTGTGAATCATTGGTAATTACTGTATTATGCGCATTCAGTATTCAAGATGTGAAAGATCTGTGTAAGTGTGTTTTCTGTATCTAGATCTATTCTATTTTATTTTATACAATATTGTGCTACTATCATAGAAGTATATAATTATAGATCTAGCATACGTGGATGCGGAAAGAGACCTATTGACCCTGCACAGAGAGAGGCGATATGGGTATCATAGGGCCGGACGCAGCTCTGCTTGCCTTACCTATCCTTTCTCAAGGTGCAGAAACCTGGTTCCAGCACCCACCCATACTACTTCGGGTGAGACTTTGACCTGCACAAGTAGGTCACTGCTGAAAGGGCTAGTAGTATAGGGGTTTGTTAGTAAACCTTGAACTCTGAACCTGGGTCAAGACCCCTTACGCCAATAAATGGTTTTGTTGCCGGGACCTGGAGAATTTTGAGGAAGGGATCAGGTAATTACAAGCGAATACTGGAAACCTGAATGAGCGCCACTTTGGATGAAAGTAAAACACAGAGCGGTAAGTACTATCGAACCAATAAAGAAGGGGATATCTCTGTCTAAAGCTCGCTGAAAAGCGCATCTACGCAAGACCCGCCAGTTACACAACCGTCAGGACCATGGAAGAATAAACCCTCGACCGAAACCCCGCTAGAAGGAGACATGGCAATGCACTTGAAATTACCTACTTTTAAAGGTGCGGCCGATGAGGATATGGATTGTTTTTGGTTTGTGGCAGACTCGGTGTGGACTACGCAGGGTGTGGTAAGCGATACTGTGAAGAGAGCACAAATTTCACTAGCCTTCGAAGAGAGAGCTCTGGACTGGTACATGCGGTACATATCTCAAAACGGGAGCACATATATTCAAGATATTAAGGACGCCCTAAAACAACAATTCTAAAAACCTAAATCCTACTCTCAGGCTGTAGCAGATGTGAAATATTTCAAGCAAGAAGTGATTGAGTCTGTCTGGGAAGCTGACTAGAGACTAAAAAAAGCAATCAGAGAAGGAGGATTTAAGTATGACGACAAACAACACACCGAATGGTTCGTTGCTATTCTTCTACCTCATTTGCCTATACTAATGGGCCACCAGACCTTCGAGTCGCAGGAAAAAGCTTTGGAAACCACCATGAAACTAGAAGCTACACCCAAAGATGATGCTTTAGGAGGAGTATAGAAAATTCAAGAGCAACTTGGAGCCATGCACAAGGAGATAAAGAACCTACCGAAGGAACGGGGAAAAGGAGCTAGCGTAGAGCTCTGGTGCATACGATGTCGGGTATCTAGCCATACGAAGGATCAGTGCCCTCTATTGGCATATTACATGTAGGTAGGAGGACCTATTCTGCTACGTCCAGGCTCAAGCGGGTCTGCGTTATGGTGCGATGATTGCCGGGTAGCGGGACTACACGATACGACCCAGTGCCCTCAACTAAGTATGGGCGAAATGAAGCAACAATGGTGCAAGTTATGCCGGTTGGTAGGACACGATGAGCAGAATTATTGAACGTATGAATTGATGATAGATCATGGGAATTTGTATAGGGTACAATAAGACCCTACGTTGCCAAGATACCCCGCGAGCTTTGGTGGCTCCCTTGCAAGGGGCAGGGGAGGTCGGGGAGGAAGCGCAAGACGAGGACGTGGGCAGCTAATCTATTATAACTGTGGAGAGGTAGGACACTTCGCCAAGGGCTGCCCAAACCCCACCAGGAAATCCTTCAAATATTTCCCACAGCTAGACCATGATATTGAAGAGTGCCTGATCCTGATAGCAAAAATGCAGGAAAAACAGTCCACCCCTACACAGAATGTGCAAAGAGTTAAATCTGAGCTAAGAAACATAGACCTGAGTGTGAAATTCATAACACGTAGCGGGATGGTCACCCAAGGAACAAAGGAGGCACCTACCATGGATCCTACGACCTTGCAGGAAGGATCGAACATCAGCAAGGGACAAGAAACAGTAGTAGCTACTGCGCAGATACTGACACACCTCAAGATAGGGGAGGGGGTTGAGCCCTTTCTGCAGGCATGTCTGAAGCTACTACGTAACCCACAAGCTGTAGAGAACCTTCAAGCATTAATGCATAGCTGCGGAGCTCGGCCCGATCCGATTCCTAGGATCAAGGATGTACACAAGATATACAGATATAAAAAACGCACTAGAAGAGAAATGTGGTTGACTGCGGAGATTGGTGACCAGGAGATGGATCAAGTTATTTTAGACCTTGGATCAGATGCGAACGTATTACCAAAGGAAACATGGCAACGAATGGGAGAGCTTAAATTGGAATGGTCCACCATCCAACTGCGCATGGCAAATCAATAGAAGATCATCCCTCTCGGAAGGCTTCCAAAAGTCATGGTAGATATCGCAGGGGTAAAAGTCCTAGCTGACTTTGAAGTAATATAAATTACGGAAGATGTGGATCCTTACCTTGCACTCCTTGGACTAGACTGGGCTATAGATAGGGGGGTGTCATCAATCTAAAAAAATGCAGCATGGTGTTTGAAAATAACGGTACGCGCGTAATAGTACCACTGGATCCCACAGAGGGTGTGCGGTATACAAAGCCAACACATGACGAGGAATAAATATATTACATTTACAAATTGACTACGCAGGACCAAGATTGGATTAACCCCATAGCGGAAGGAGTACTCTGCTGGGAAAAGGACAGTGAATGCTTTTCTGACTCTGATGGGGAATTGGAGAATTAGAAAAATCAGTTGCACGATGTCTCGGTACTACAATGGCCTCAAGTCGCGAGGGCCCTCTGCTGCATTTCTTTATAGGTAAGAGATCTACCCCATTTTGATGAGTCTGGTAGCGTCCAGGAATTCTAGTCAACACTGGAAGCTACAGTTCCAAGAGAATGACGGCTCTGGGCCCTGAATCTAGCTATGAGTAGGACACTTGCGCGATGGTGGGATACCCACAAGGAAGCGTTCCCGGACTGGGAGACGTGTCAGGATATGATGATCCTACAGTTCGCTCCCCCAGCTGACATATGCACCAATATATTTATCGGACCCGAGGATCCCCACGCACATCTGCTCACCTAGATCGGCAAATGGTCCGACCGGACTACAGAAGAATGGGTTCATATATTTTTTCATTCCTTGGGCCCTATCCATGCTTCATGGTATTTAGATGCAGAGCTACATCAACACACCCGCCACTGGGAAATACTAAAAGATGACTTTATAGGAAGGTTCGGACTAATTGGAGGGATGGAAACGCTCTACAGGACATCGATGCATTTGTATTTAATAACTCGCACCATCACGCCGCACCAGAGGTCCTGACATGGGAAGTGCAGATGCAAGACATAGTCAACTGCCGAAGCTTGGAAATACATGAAGAAGAAGACAATCCTCAGAATGTCTCTGTTCCAGAATCTGAGGGGGAACACACACCGTTATTGGACTTCCGCTGCAGAATATTGATGTGACACAACCTATCAAGCTGCGCGAAGTTAATATTGGGATAGAAGAACACCCTAAGTTGGCTAAAATTGGGGACTATTGGGACGAAGGAATCGTAGGAAAAATTGCAGAGCTACTTACGGAATATCAGGACTTATTTCCAACAAAGTTTTATGAGCTCAAAGGAATCACAGGGGACCTAGGCGTTATGCACATCACTCTGAAACCTGAGGCGCGCCCCGTAAAGCAGCAACCTTACCGACTAAATCCTAAATATAAGCAAAAGGTTAAAGAAGAGTTGGACAAAATGCTTGCTGCATGTATCATTGAACCAGTTGAAAAATTAGATTGGGTAAGTCCGATGGTCATCCAGGAGAAGAAAACAAAGGGGGAAATATGAATTTGCGTAGGTCTACGCAAGTTAAATGATGCCTGCGTCCATGACCCCTTCCCTACACCCTTCTCAGATGAAATCCTTGATAGCGTGGGCAGACAGGAAGCCTATTCTTTCACCGATGGGTTCTTAGGGTACCACCAGATCCAAATTGCACCTGAAGATCATAGTAATACTACATTCGCAATAGAATGGGGATCCTTTCAATATACGGTCATGCCCTTTGGTCTCAAGAACACACCCGCTATTTTCTCAAGAGTCGTAGTTGCTGTATGTAAGGAGTTTATTCATAAGTTCCTGGAGGTTTATTTCGATGGCTGGATGTCTTCGGCCTGGTAAAGGAGCATGTCTCTAACCTGTGATTAATGTTGGATGCATGCTGGAAGCACCATATTTCCTTGAATATCAAGAAGTGCATCTTCTGTGTACCTTTCGGAATCTTGCTCGGGCACATAGTATGTCCGCAAGGGTTGATGGTTGATCCTGCGAAGGTGGCCGTAATTATAAACCTTGCAGCCCCAACAACAGAAAAACAACTGCGTTCTATTCTCGAACACGCGGGCTATTACAGGAAATTCATTCAGGGGTATGCACTGATCACAACACCCATGGGAAAACTGCTAAAAAAATATGTTTCCTTTTTTTGGAACGATGAATGTCATAAGAGTTTTGAACTACTCAAAGAGAAGATGATATCTGCACCCATACTGATATTTCCTAATTGGTCGAAGGAATTTCATGTACATGTGGATGCATCAAGCATCGCCTTGGGTGATGTCCTCACTCAACCTGGAGAGGGAGATATTGATCACCCGGTTGCCTTTGCGAGTTGGAAACTCTCGGGTGCAGAAGACAACTACTCTACCACCGAGCGAGAGGGACTGGCTATGGTATACGCATTACAGAAATATTGACACTATCTACTGGGTGGGCACTTTAAAATGTTCACCGATCATTCGGCGTTGAAATACCTTGTCAACAAGCCTGTGTTGGGGAGAATATTTTCCACTGGATGTTGCTATTTCAGGAATATGATTTTGAGATCATCGTCAAGCCCGGAAGGTTGAATGCGGGTCTAGATCATTTGTCCCGCATCGAGACAGGGGAAGAGCCTACTAACTTGGAGGAAGGATTACCAGATGCGCAGCTATTCACCATTAAGGTTGTTGACGCACACTTCATTGATATCATTCAGTTCCTAACTACAGGTGTAGCCCCCGTAGAATATTCGGTGCAACAGAAGGAGGATTTGGTTACTCGGGTAGCAGACTTTACTATCATCACTGACTAGTTATACAAGCTAGGCACTGATGAAATACTACGCAGATATGTCGTGGAACATGAACAACCTGCCATTTTGGCGGAGGCACACGAAGGCGTCACAGGAGGCCACTATGCAGGCAGAGCAATGACACAAAATATTTTTAGAGCTAGGTTATGGTGGCCTACCCTGCATTAGGATTCTTACACCTATTGTAAATCATGTGATACGTGCCAGCGAACTGGACAAACCTCACTCCAAGATGAGATTCCATTACAACCTCAAATGGCTTTACAGGCTTTTGACAAATGGGCCATTGATTTTGTGGGACCCATTAATCCACTAGGCAAGAAGACAGGTGTGCGCTACATTATTACCGCCACTGACTATGTTACTCGATGGGCTAAGGCACAAGCGGTGAAGGATTGTACTGTGGATACTGCTGCACCCTTCATCTTTGAGTAGATTCTCACCAAGTTTGGCTACCCAAAGATCCTAATAAGCGACAGAGGTACACACTTCGTTAACGAAATGATTCAAGACCTGAATGAGGAATTTCGGATCCATCATGTGAAAAGTACACCATACCATCCACAGGAAAATAGGGAAGTTGAATATTTTAACAAAATATTGGAACAGGCATTAACCAAGGTCTGCAATGCCGATCATAGTGACTGGGATGTTTTCATCCTCTCTGTGCTGTGGACCTACCAAACGACCTGCAAGAAGCTAACAGGAAGGACCCCCTTCCGAATGGTCTATGGCAAGGAGGCCATTATGCCCATAGAATACATTGTTCCTAGCCTACGCATCGCAGCATTTACAAATATGGAAGAACCGGATATCATGGACGTGCACCTTGTGCAGCTTTTGGCATTGGAGGAAGATCGGTTTATTGCTAACTTTCATCAGAGGTTTAGAAGGCTTGTGATAAAGCCTGGCATGATCAACATATTCGCCAAAATACATTCATAGCAAGTGACCTAGTCCTCTTATACGATAGCTAGTTTGTGAAACACCTAGGGAGATTTTGGTAGCACTGGCTTGGTCCCTACATCGTTAAGGAAATCACGAATGGTGGAGCAGTCTGGCTAGCTACCCTATGCGATGACATGTTACCTGGATTTGTAAATGGTAGTCAACTCAAGCCATACAGGGATAAATGACTATATGGCCGGAATAATTGTCTCAAGCACGGTTGACCCACCAAGGAGAGGCCGCTGACGCACCTAGGGGATACGTGCGCTGGTCATCCAATCACCCCAGAGGCGCTTCGCAAACTTGCGGCCATAGTGACTTGGGACGAGTCACAAGATTGTGTTGGGGGACTGTTGGAACAGGGTCTCATACGAGCTGTGAAAATGGTCCGATTTGATATATTTTTTATTATATTTAGTCTAGCACAGGGGTTTTGGGGTGGGTCAGAGCCCCGAAAGCATTGTAATGGGAAAAAGGGTAAACCCATAGGAAAGTTTAGGCTAAATTATTATAAATAGAGGAACATTTTGAATTGTAAGGTAGGCAATGAAGAGCTATTGATGCGAACTGTGGTTTAAGATATCTGTTTGGGTTTTGGGGAAAGGACTCCTGCTAGCTGTGTGCGTGGAGATCCAGAGTCCAGTTGTGTACGGACCCTGCTACTGTGTGCACAGGCTGGGATGGGTAATGTAAGAAGGAATTGAAGAATTGAAGAATTGATGAATAAGAAAGGTTGCTTGAGAACTGAATCTATGTGTATTGTCTATGCGAATCATTGGTAATTACTGCATTATGCGCATTTTGTATTCAAGCTCTAAAAGATCTATGTGAGTGTGTTTACTGTATGTAGATTTGTTCTACTCTATTTTATGAAATATTGCGCTACTGTCATAGAAGTATATAATTATAGATCTAGCGTACGTGGATGCAGAAAGAGACCTATTGAACCTGCGCAGAAAGAGGCAATCTGGGTATCACAGAGCCGGACGCAGCTCTGCTTGCCTTACCTATCCTTTCTCAGGATGCAAAAACCTGGTTCCAACACCGACCCATACTACTTCAGGTGAGACTTTGACCTGCGCAAGAAGGTCACTGCTGAAAGGGCCAGTAGTATAAGGGTTTGTTGGCAAAGCTTGAACTCTGAACTTGGATCAAGACCCCTTGCACCAATAGTAACTGTCTGGGCTCAAAGTAGCAGGTTGATGTGTAAAGTGTAACGTGCAAAAATCTAATAAAAAGAAATCAAAATACGCATGAAATAAGTTCAGTAGCCTCGCTAGGGAAATCCTAGAAGTATGCGGGAAATGCAAATGAGAAGCAACCTAGGCTAATATCTTCGCGCTACGTGGTGGAAACAAGAAAGGCACTTGAAAAGAGAATAAAATGGAGAAAAGGGGCCCATTCATCTAGATCATACCAAAAATATAAAATCTCATAATAAATGGAAGAAGCTTAGAAAAAAATATTGTTGAGGAGAAAAAAAAAGTAGGATGATGAGGCATGTGGGCTAAGCCAAACGCGAGAGAGCGATTATTAAGAGAATCCATGTGGAGAAGGGCATGTGCCTTGTGCCCAGATCATCCCAAAAACTAAAACCCAGATAATACAAATAATGATTATTAAAGGATATTTAGGAAGATAAAGCGTCAGGAGCATGTGGAACGTAAAAAGAAGATGACCAATGGAAACACAAGAATTGGGACCCATTTATGATGAATTGTCCTGCTAGCTTAATCCCAACACTTATAAAATGAGTGTAAAATAAATATTATGGGGCCTCAAGACATGGATGACATGTTAAATCATTTGAAAAGAAACCAATTGATTTTCAAGTGTGCTTATGATCAGATTTGGATATGGACCTAAGTGATAGCTCAAATTTCAAAGTGTTCAAAAGAGTGCCAAACCTAAGCGACCGAATAGATCTTGTCTCCCTGATTCTAGTGCCATGAACAGTTCGAAAAACTAACACTGTATGAAGAAGTTATCGCGATTTGAAAAGGTCAGTAAACTGCAAATTTTGACATTTGACCAGGGTTGACTGGGCAAAGGTACATTAAGCAAAAAGAATATTCTAGGGAATATTCCTAGAATATTCCTCAAAATATTCCCCAGAATATTCCTTCCAGGCCAGTCGTATGGTGACAAGTGGCAGGGTATTATTGGGCATATGGATTTTTTGGGCCATTGAAAAGGTGCCACGTGGCTGGCCCCAAGGCCGCCATGTGGCCCTTGAACTACTGTGTAAAATTTTGGGTTGAGGCTGCAAGAGTCGACCCTGCGACCTACTGTTGAGCGCACATACAAGTTTACCGTCTCCGCTGAATGTGTTACTTAACCATCATATTGCGCAGGTTTAATTTACGGTTTAACATGGCGGCGTTTGGGGGTTGGGGACCGCCGACGGTCCCAACCCGCCAACAGTCTCTTGTGGACTGTTCACATGACTTTCCAACGAAAACGTTACGTAAAACATCAACACCAACCGCCTATCTCAAAATCCACCCGTTTCATATTTAAGCCTTGTCACATGCAAGGTTACCGCCATATCCTCCACATGGTTAGTTCATTGATGGTTCCGTTACCACATCTTCTAACTCCGGTTTCATTGCTATTACCAATGATTTAAGCGAAGTTTCGCTCCACCAAACGGTAACCGCTGGTTTTGGGGGTTGGCATGTGGCCACCCCCTACCCATAACATTAAATTTTCAGTTAGCCATTGGCAGAAAATTTCGAGGCGTGCTTTATGTGCAGATTTTTGCCAAATTGACTCCAATTAAGTGGAGTCCTCCACAATTAGTGGAGCTTTTCTAGGTGTTACTGGGAAAATGAGTTGGATACTCATTTTTAGACCATTTTGAGTGAAAATAGAGTCATTTTTAGCTAATTGGAGCATTATAGAACCATTGGTGAGGATTGAAGATCCATCAGAGAACTTCTGAGCATGATTTTGCTTCAGAGAAGTTCCAAGGGCCACTAGGAGCTAGCAGCAGAATGAGGCCTAGCCAGGGCAGCTAGAGGCCTTACTAGGAAAGAAATAGACATTTTTGGATGTTTCAGACATTCTGGAGCCATTGGTGAGGTTTTCAAAGCCATCTGAAGACTTCTGAGCATGATTTTTCTTTAGAGAAGTTCCAAGGGCCACCAGGGGCCAGCGAGAGAATCAGGCATATCCAGACCAGCCAATGACCATTCTCAGCAAACCAACAATATATTTTGACTATATTGAACCTTATGAATCCAATGGAATTATTTTTAGAAGAATTTTGAGACTTCTTAAGGCCTGTATGCTTCAAATAAATTTTCAGTGCACTGAGAGCCACAAGGTGCCACCAAGTGTTAGGGGCTTAACCAGAGCAACCAAAGGCCAATTTCAGCAAGTGAATAGTCTATTCTAACTATTTTTGACATTTTGAATCCAATGGAAGTATTTTTAGAGCCATTTGGATACTTATAGAGCTAAATAAGCCACAGGGAAATTTTAGGGTGCCTAGGGCCAACAGGGGTTGGAGGCTTATATTGGGGAGCCAGAGCTCATTTAAAGCAAATTAGCAGTTTATTTTGGATGTCTGATATATGCTGGAGATAGTAGAAAATATTTTATGGATAGAAAAGGACTTATAAGGGATTTAGTGCCATAGATACCCTCAAGGAAGCTTAAGGGCACCGATAGAAGAGATCAATTCAAAGGGAGCCTAGGTCCATTTTCAGAGAGGTAGCAGCCATTCCAGAGGTATTATGGTATTATAAAACCATTGGTACATTTCAAATAACCATTGGAGTTGAGTATGATACTTGTAAAAGAAATTTTCTGTCATAATCCCAAAGAGCCAGGTCAATTGACAAAGGCTCAAGGAGACGTATCCCACGACATTCAGGTGAACTCCTTTATTAAATTTTTTGTTTGTGTTGATGCTTATTTGTTGCAATTTATGGTTATTGTACATGCTTATTATCATAAAAAACAAATGTTTAATTCCTCACACTTAAAGCATTAAAACAGTAAAAAACACATACACCTGATTCAGGTATTCAATTTTGCACTATCAAGTATAAGCAAGATCTTAATTTGTTTTAACTGAGTGGGAGGTGCTTGCATAACATAAAAATTTAGCCACCCATTTCAGATCAGGTGGTATCAGAGCACTAGGTTGCTTGCTTGACAGAGCACTAGGTTTCTTTCTTGATAGAGCCATAGATTGCTTATTTGACTTGAAAGGTGTTTAACAATGCAAAGAATTTAACTGTTTTCAAATTGACTAATTCTTACAAGTTTTGAGTTTGCTAGAGGTGAAGGGGAGCTAATGTTAGCTAAGTCTAGAAGAGGAAAATAAGTAAGAAGGCTAAAAGCATTATCCTTACACAAAGGACCTCAAGGAAACCCTTGAAGCACAAGAGGGATTGTTTGCAAAAGAGACTGCTTGAAGAAGAGATACAAGCTGTAGAAAAGAGCTTGAATCTATAGCCAAATTGTTAAGAATATTTGTTAATTTTTTTTGAAGCTTTGTGAATTATTGTTGAAGTTATTTAATTCATTTACATAATGATGAAAAATTCTTCATGTGAGGTTTCTAAATCCTCCTTTACAAGAATCCTTGATGAAGAAATGAAGCGGGACTTCTACATCCTGAAGGATATGGTGCAAATTCTATATGAAGATGGAAGGGAAAGCACTAGACTTCATGAGAAGTTTGTTGCTATGAAGCAAGAGAAATAAGGACTTCTTCAAAGAATTCATGAGATGTAGATGCAACTCCATCATGCCCAAAAGGCCTTAACCAAACACCTGCTTGAAGCAGAGGTAAATCATTCAAATTTGTCTTCCATTTCCTCTTCAAACAGATGTGTAGGTTCATTTGAAAATCACACAAGAGGTATAGGGTCCAAATTGATGTTAAAAATGGGCTATGAAGGCAAGGGTCTAGGAAAACATGCAAAAGGCATGATTGAGCCTATTATGGTTAAGGAGAGGCCTAAGAAGTTTGGTCTAGGATATTTTCAATCTTATGGTGAAAACTCTACAGCCATGAAGGAAATTGAGGCATTTCCAAAAATAACTTTTGTTGCAAGTTCAATCCACAAACATGTCAAGTTTGTTTTCAAGTTGAATGTCATTGTTTGAAGCCTATGTTGCAATAGGATGTTTTTCGACATATAGCTTATGGCGAGAAAGAGAGTTCTGACAACTATCATGACATGAACACTAATGTTAACCTTCAAAAGAAAGTTGGAATCTCTTCAAGTTCATCTCCTAAAGAAGGTAAAAAATATGGACATGCAAAGCAACATTTGAGGTATAATTCTTCCCATAGTCAAGTTGATTATTTTTATGTTAAGCATGACAATTATGCATGCATGAATGGAAGAAAGCATTGATGTTCCTATTGTGGTTTGTGTAACCATGAAGTTTCAAGATGCTAGAAGAGGATGAAGTCATACAGGAAATAGTCGAAGCTAAGGCAACTTGCACAGAAGATGCAAAATACTTGCACACATTGCCAGAAGAAGGGACATCTTATTGCCCAATGTTGGACACTGCATCCAACCAATCATCCCAAGCATTTGAAGCAAGAGGATAAAAATACTTGCGAAAATGGAGCCAAATATTCCATCATCGATGTGATTCCAGATGATTCACTAGAAGAAGATTTTCAGCAAGAAATCACCATGGAAGTGGCTTGGTAAGAAGTGGTTTGACTTCTTGACCCAACAAGACATACATTCAGTTGTACATATGAAAATTTTAGTAATGTACGCATGTATTTCTGTTGAAAACTTACATTTTTATGAGTCACCTTTGATTGATGATCAAGGGAGTAATGTTCAACTACCTTCAACTGAATATTTCTCGCCAGAATTTTCTGAATGATTTCAAGTAAGATACAATTCTTGACAGGAGGACAAGAGCATCCAAGAGGGAAAGTGTTGACTACCTTCAAGTTGTATCTCAAAGGCACTAAGCCAAGCAAGGAAAAATTAATGGAGGTTGGAAAGGTGAGGGAGTTGTACTCTCATCTACTGAACAAGTAGTCAAGCCTTTTGGGGTCCAAAATATTCCTAATGGGGAGGAGTGATCAGATTTGGATGTGGACCTAAGTGATAGCTCAAATTTCAAAGTGTTCAAAAGAGTGTCAAACCTAAGCAGCCAGATAGATCTCATCTTCTAGATTCTGAAGCCATGAACAGTTCGAAAAATCGACACCATATGAAGAAGTTATCGCGATTTGAAAAGTTCAGTAAACTGCAAATTTTGACATTTGCCCAGGGTTGACTGGGAAAAGGTATAGTCAGCAAAAAATAATATTCCTCAGAATATTCCTTCCAATCCAGTCACATGGTAACAAGTGGCAGGGTATTATTGGGCATATGGATTTGTTGGGCCAATGAAAAGGTGCACGTGGCTAGCCCCGAGGCCGCCACATGGCCCTTCAACTACCGTGTAAAATTTTGAGTTGAGGCCGTCGGAGTCGACCCGGAAACCCACCACTGAGCGCATGCATAGGTTTACCATCTCCACTACATGTGTTACTTAACCATCATAGTCCGCGGGTTTAAATTATGGTTTAACATGGTGGCATTTGGGGGTTGGGGATCGCTGGCAGTCCCAACCCGCCAGCGGTCCTGTGTGGACTATTCACGTGACCTTGCAACAAAAACGTTACATAAAACGTCAATTCCAACCGCCTATTGCAAACTCCACCCATTTCATATTTAAGCCTTGTCACATGCAAGGTTACCACCATATCATCCGCACGATTAGTTCGACTCCAGTTTCATTGTTATTACCCACGGTTTAAGCGGATTTCTGCTCCACCAAACAGTAACTGAAAATTTTTGGGGTTGGCATGTGGCCACCCCCTACCCATATCATTAAATTTTCATTTAGCTACTGGCGGAAAAATTGGAGGCGCGCTTTATGTGCGCATTTTTTCCAAATTGACTCCAATTAAGTGGAGTCCTCCACAATTAGTGGAGCTTTTCTAGGTGTTACTGGGAAAATGAGTTGGAGACTCACGTTTCGACCATTATGAGTGAACAAAGAGTCATTATTAGCTAATTGGAGCATTCTAGAGCCATTGGTGAGGGTTGCAGAGCCATCTGAGAACTTCTGAGCATGATTTTACTTCAGAGAAGTTCTAAGGGCCACTAGGAGTCAACAACAGAATGAGGCCTAGCTAGGGCAGCTAGAGACCTTACTTAGGAAACCAATAGACATTTTTGGATGTTTCAGACATTTTTTAGCCATTGGTGAGGTTTGTAGAGCCAGCTGAGGACTTCTGAGCGTGATTTTGCTTCAGAGAAGTTCCAAGCGCCACCAGGGGCCAGCAGGAGAATGAGGCATATCTAGAGCAGCCACGGACCATTCTCAACAAACCAATAGTCTATTATGACTATCTTGAACCTTATGAATCCAATGGAATTTTGTAAGGCCGATATTCTTTAGAGAAGTTTTCAGTGAGCCGAGAGCCAGAGGGTTCCACCGGGTGTTGGGGGCTTAACTAGAGTAGCCAGAGGCCAATTTCAGCAAGTGAATAGTCTATTCTGACTATTTTGGACATTATAAATCCAATGGAAGGAATTGTAGAGCCATTTGGAGACTTATAGGGCCTAAGAAGCCACAATTAATTTTCAAGGTGCCTAGGGCCAACAGGGGTTGGAGGCCTAACTTGGGGAGCCAGAGCTCATTTGGAGCAAAGGAACAATCTATTTTCGATGTATGAGATATGTTGGAGACAATAGAAAAAATTTCAAGCACAAAAAAGTACTTCTAAGGGAGCTAGTGCCACAGAGAAGCTCAGGGAATATTAAGGGCACCGATAGAAGAGGTCAAGTCAAAGGGAGCCTAGGTCCATTTCCAGAGAGATAACAGCCATTCCAGGGTTATTATGGTATTCTAAACCCATTGATACAGTTCAAATAACCATTGGTGTTTAGTAGGAGACTTATAAAAGAAATTTTTCGTCATAATCCCAAAGAGCCAAGTCAATTGACAAAGGCTCAAGGAGACATAACACGACATTTAGGTGAACTCATTTATTAAATTTTTTGTTATGTGTTGATGCTTATTTGCTACACTTTATGGTTGTTGTACATGCTTATTATCTACAAAAAAAATGTTCAATTCCTCACACTTAAAGCATTGAAACAGTTAAAAACACATACACATGATTCAAGTATTCAATTCTACACTATCAAGTATAAGCAAGATCTTAATTTGTTTTAACTGAGGGGTAGGTGATTGCATATCATAACAAGTCAGCCACTCATAACTAGAATATAAACAATATATATAACAAGGATACAACAACCATAAATTCCACATATAATACCAAGGAAACTCTTATTAATGAATGAAAATCCAACCAAGTTTCTTACTTCCACGTACCACTCGACCATAGATTAGTTGAACCAAATATTTGTTTCATCAAATCACCCTTGTGCCATATTCCAAGCATGAATGTGGGAATCATAACCAAAATCAACCAGGGATTCCTAAGGCTAAACCACCTCACCCTCATCAATAGAACCAGTCTTTACCGTAATCCCCATGGGATCACTGGGTCCTAAACAAGAATGGATTCCACCGGATTTCTCCACCTACACCATGAATAATTTTCCTATCTCTTAGTCTCTAGGCTTTACCGTATATCCCACCATTCATTGATCGAGATTCCTAGGCCTAATCGAGACACCACCCTCCATGATTTACCATATATCCTATCAATCACCAGTCAATGATTCCTAGGTCTGGTTTAGGACACCCACTTCTAAGCTTCATATTATCTTCCACCATTCATCAGTCGAGGATTCCTAGGCCCACCGAGGTAACAAAAAATCTGGCTTTACCACAACCCATAGTCTGGTTTAAGGGTAACTAGGCCAAGGATTTACCACAATCAACACTATGATTCAGGTATCACTAGGCCATGTATTCTTTCTTTCAGATACCACCTCACTCATTTTCAAATCCATATTGCAATACAGATCAATAAAAACATGAAAATACCATCACACCATGGCTATCTAGAAATGGTAAGGCAAGGCTGAAGAAGGTTGTCACACCTGGAAAAACCCATGCCAATGAAAACAAGAGAACCAAGAACACACATGCAAAATTGTGCATGTCAAAACTAGCAAGGAAATCATACATGCAACTTGATACCTACAAATAATCCTGTTGTAGTTGCTTAATCTTGCTCTTATTTTCTATATATTTTCTTCCTCTTTGCCTTCTTTTCTTTTCTTGATCCACTGTTGAAGTGCTCCAAGAAAAATCTACGTGTCCAAGAGTGTGAGAAAGAAAGAATAGAGAGAGAGCTTCAAAACTGAACTAACAAAAGGTACCAACTGATCCTCAAAAGAATTTTTATAAATTTGGCCTCTATTTTCTTTGAATTTTCCATTATTTTCCTTCATTTTCCTCCTCACATGCAACATGTGACCTTTCACCTTCCTTTTCTCCTATTTTACATTATTTTCATAAATAAATTTCCAAAAATTCAAATTTTCCTTTCCAAAGCCTTTTTCATTGCCTTTGCCAATTTCCTTTGCCATGATAAACCAAATGAACACCCGTACTAGGATGTTTTTCCCAACATTCAACTTGGCATAAGTGTCCTGTGACCATGGTTATTATTTTTTCATTATTAACTTTATGTACATGGAATTTTCACAAGGGCTATTACAGAACCCTTCCCCTTAGGGGAACACTATCCTCGATGTTCAATGACACCTACAACCAACAAGACTGTTGAAAGCAAAACATATTTCCCGTGGAGATTTATAACTTAGTTTGTTTCAATATTTGCCATGATCAACCTTCTAAGAAGAAAACCAACATAAAAAAATAACAACATGGTAACTATAATGACATGACACTCATAATGCTTATTGGAGCTTTATAACACAACTCATGGTTGTATTTACATCCATATAAATATGTAAATATACCAAAAAATCACACCAAATCATATACCAAAACATGTATCAAGGACTTTCACTCAACCATTAAATAGAGAAGGATACATAGCCCGCATCTGATCCACCATCTCCCATGTAGCTTCGTTAGGCCCAAAATGCTTCCATTGCACTTTAACCTAATATATTGCTTGGTTCCAAATCATGAGCATATTTCTCTGCAAAATACACTACGGTTTCAACTGGAACTATCCTTCAGGCTCCACCTGTAATACAAACTAGTAAATCACATGATCAACATATTTAACATAATTCTCAAGTAATGACACAGGGAAAACATCATGGACTTTCACTGTCAGAGGTAGTTCAAATCAATAGGCTACTAGTCTAATCCTTTCAAGAATCTTGAAAGGTCCACAAAAATGAGGTGCCAACTTGGCACATGATCTGATCCTCAAGGAGATCTTCTTGGGCTTGATGTGCAAGTACAAATGTTCCCCAATTTGAAACTCCTTAAACATCTTGTTTCGATCTGCAGAAATTTTCTACCTATCATGTGTTGCCTTTAGATTCTTCTTTATTACCTGCATTTCCTATTCCATTTCTTCCAACATGTCCAATCCAATCAATACCCTGTTCACTAGATCACTCCAACTAATGGGAGTACTACAATTTTGACCATATAGTGCCTTAAATGGACTCATCCTCAATGTCTCCTGGTAACCATTATTGTAAGTGAACTAAACCAATGGAAGGTACTCCTCCCATCTCCTTTATTGATGCATCACATACATCCTCAACATATCCTCCAATATCCTATCAACCCTCTTTGTTTGTCCATATGTCCATGGATGATAAGTTGTGTTGAAGGCCATTTTTGTACCCAATCTTATAAAAAACTCCTTCCAAAACTCGGAAGTGAAATTATCATCCTTTCCTAACACAATATTCTTCGGAAGACCATGCAATATCATCACATATATGATGAATACTTGTGCTACATCATTATATGAATAAGTAGAATTCGTTGGAATGAAGTGTGCTACCTTTTTCAACTTGTCTACCACAACCATGATGGAATCATGATTTCTAGATGTCCTCGACAAACCTGTGATGAAATACATGGAAATGACTTCCCATTTCCACTTTGGAATCAGATTCAGTTGTATTATTCCACATGGATTCTTATAATCTACTTTTACCTGTTGATAATCGAAGCATCTAGCCACAAACTCTACCACTTCCTTCTTCAGATTCGGCCAATGATAATGCTTATTTACTGTTGCCAATGTCTTCTGGTATCCTGGGTGACCTAAATACGATTTTTCATGAAACTCTCTCAAGTTAATATTCTTGAGCTCAGTATCATTCGACACATATATCTTGTCCTTAAATATAAGAAAAACATATGTTGTAAGACGATAATCCACATCATGATCACATGTACCCTGTTGTAACCTGTACATAAGCTCCATGTACTTGAATCTTGTTGTCCTGCCTGTAAGATCTGATCTTGTATTTTTTTCCCATAAGAACTCATAGATGTTATATGATTCACATGTATCTGTAACCATTTTCCCTTTATGTACCTCACCTCAAAGTAAAACTCACTAATTGTGGCCAACCATCTAGCTTTCCTCACATTCAGATTCAGCTGGTCGACAAGTATATCAACCCACTATGATCATTCATCAATACAAACCTCCTACCAAGAAGATAGTGCCCCACACCTTCAATGCACGGATGGTCGCTGCCAACTCGAGGTCATGTGTCGGATAATCTGCTCGTGCTCATTCAATTTATGTGATTCATAACGTACTACTTGTCCTTCCTACATAAGGACTCCACCAAGTTCTATCTTGCAATAATTTGTACATATCACAAATTATTTGTCTCGATCTGTAATTTTTAACACTGGAGCATTTGTCAGCAACAACTTAAACTATTCAAAATTATTGCACATTCCTTTCTCCATTCAATTTCTTACCTTTCCTCTGCAGTGATGTAATAGGATATGCAATCTAAGAGAAGTCCTTGATGAACCTCCTATAGTAACCTGTTAGTCCCGTGAATGATCTTACCTCATCCACATTTCTAGGAGATTCCCACTCCATGATAGCCCTTATATTTTCTGGGTCCATTGTTATGCCTTCCTTGGAAACAACATGTCCCAAGTAAATTACTTTTATCTGAAAAAAAAAACTACATTTACTAAGCTTGCAATAAAACTGATGCTCTCTTAGCAATCTCAATATTGTTGCTATATGCTTGGCATATTCTTCTTCATTCCTATAATATATCAAGATGTCATCAATGAATACAATAAGAAATGTGTCCAAATAAGGATGCAACACACGATTCATCAAGCACATAAAAGTAGCTGGAGCATTAGTCAAACCAAATGGAACTACAAAAAACTCATAATGCTCGTACCTGGTCTAGAAAGTTCACTTGTAAATGTATTTAATGGTATCCTAATCTAATATCAATCTTTGAGAACACAAATGCTCCCTTCAACTAATTAAATAAATCATCAATCCTCAACAACAAATATATGTTCTTGATGGTCACTTTGTTCAAATTCTTGTAATCCATGCATAAATTGAGAGTAGCATCCTTCTTCTTCACAAACAATACTAGTGCACCCCACGGTGATACACTTGGCCTAATATATCCCTTATTAAGCATTTTCTTCAACTGCAAGTTTAGCTCTACTAACTCTGGAGTGCCCATTATGTACGGTGCCTTTGATGTTGGTGTTACCCCTGGTACCAACTCAATAGAAAATTCTACTTCTCTATGAGGCGGAAACTCTAAAATCTATGTTAGAACACATCCTGAAATTGTTGTAAAATCAGGTACCTGCTCAATATCTTTGCGTCCTCATCCTACTTACCTTTATCACTATAAATTTGCACTGCAAATAACACACACCCTTTTTTGCGACTGTGCTTTTCCAGCATAGCTATCACCATCCTAACTAATGTTGTTTTCTTCTTCCCTGTAAGACTCTTTGTTCGTCATTTTCATCCAAGCACTCAATGGCTTTGTCATAACAATCTTCTTTGGTTCTATTAAGATACAACCAGTCCATACCCAAAAAAATACTTAATGATACCAATGGTAATACATTCAAGTGTGCAGATTTAGGCATACCATTCAATTCAAAAGCACAAGCTCTTACCCAATGATGAACTCTCCTCTTTGTACCTATAACCAATTGCACTAACCAAGATTATGCATGCACTTCTTTATTCAAATCACACTTATCCACCAAGTCAGGGTTAACATAACTATAATTAGATCCAGGTTCAATCAAAATATAAACAAATTGATCACAAATCTTACCATCCATCTCAATGATAGATTCATGGTGATCCACCTGCCCGTTATCCAATGTTGCATAGATACAAGGAATGCTTTTCCCAAAATCCCCAACAGTCTGCGCCTCTTGTGCACTATATATCTGAGGCCTACCACCATGATTCTTTGAAAAAACTCTCTTAAGATGTTCCTTACCACATATCCAACACTCCAACTAACTTGTACCATCACCTACCTCTATTTTTCTATTGTGACCCATGTCCCTATCTAGACAAGTTGAACTTCTTGCATGGTGCAACATTTTCTTTCTCTTCTGCATTTTGAGGCCTTGTTATTTTTGTCTTCCATTTACCTTTACCTTTGTATTTCCATTTCCATCCTTCCTGAGATTCATTCTTGCTCTTTTATTTCTCGTAACAATGCTTTAATTTCCCAATAAATTCCTCTAGTGACTGTTAACACTAGAAAATCGTACAGGAAAAAGACATTAGAAAATGTCAAGAAAACAATACAAATAAAGATTTTCAAGAATAAATACATTTTGAAGGAAAAAATTTTAATTATTTCCTCAGGTTCAGTCAAAATTGGTGGATAGTGCGTTAAAAGTAAAGGCTTTTTGGGCACAATGTGCTTTATCCTTTGATAGCTGCGTAGTACTGGGGATGGTGAAAATTCATCATCCGGGATCACTTGAAACACTTGGTGAATATGATTCTCTATCAATTATAGTCAACGACATTCAAATTTGAGCCACCTTAAAGAGGCATGCAGCCCACAAAGGAATATCTTGTCCTACTCTTGGGTCATTATAAACCTTGGGCCAAGAGAGGGAAGAGAGTTCAAAAATTTCTATATAAACTAGCCATGGGAAGAGAAAAGGGAGACACATTGTTATGTTGGCCAAATTGATACCATAGCAACACCAACTTGCAAAGTGTTGAAGCAAGTGATTTGAATGAAAAATGGCATCAACCCATGGTATTCATCTACACATGGGATTTACCCATGGTATTGTAAGTGGTATCTACCCATGGTATTGGCCTATGGTATCTACACATGGTATTGTAACTAAAAAAAGGCTATAAATAACAAGCCTCAGTTTGTAAAAGGACATATTTTCTGCACAATGTAGCTCCTACAATTATTCTCTGTTTTAATAAAACAAGTTTCTTTATGGTTTTATTTTTTTGTGTTCTCTCTTTTTTTAGGCATTCTAATTTTGCAGATCTTGTCAGATCCATTTCAAATTTTTAGATCTTGGTGGCCTCCCCCCAAGATCCAGATCAGTGGTATCAGATTCAGGTTACACCTCCATGGGAATAAGGGTTTGAAACATATTTCAGTTTCAATGTTTTGCAGCAATATTCAGCAAAATCCATGATTTTTTTTGGGCGGCGATTTTTCAGATCAGATCTGAAACTTATGGTGAAAAATTTACAAAAAGAATACCAGATCTGGATTCCTTGCAAAAAAATACTCAAATTCAAAAAACAAATCGGCCAAATTGGAGTTCGGATGAGGGAGATATCACTGATTCAAAATCAACAATGTTGAAGCAATTTTTCTGACGACAATTCATGGACGGCGGGTCTCCTGTGATTTTTTGCAGTTTTCAGTGAAAATTTTTAGAGATATGGATATAGATCTGAGCTCCTCTTGAAAAATCACCCAAGTTCAAAAAAAAAAATCGGTCAAATCAGAGTCCGTATGTGGGAGTTATCATTGAATTAAAATCAACTATTTTTTTTAGAAATTTTGTGACGGCGAGACAGTCCCAACGCGAATATGAAAGTCTAGAATCTCCAGATAGTGGTTTCAAACACATGATAAGATGCAGAATGATCATTCCATTTCCAAAAATAGGTTATAATAAATATTCAGAGTTATATTGATCGTTCAGAAATTTTGTGACGGCGAGACAGTCCCAACGCGAATATGAAAGTCTAAAATCTCCAAATAGTGGTTTCAAACACATGAGAAGATGCAGAATGATCATTCCATTTCCAAAAAAATGTTATAATAAATATTCTGATTTATATTGATCGAGTTATGCTCATTTTAAATCTGGAGCAGCATTCAGAGCGGGTTCCCTTTGGAGACGTGCCCTCCCACCTCGCCTTAGTAGGCACCTGCTTCACATTCATCAGTTTTAACATAGCAGCATTCGGCTTGGGTTATTTGGAGACGTGCCCTCCCACCCCCAGCTATGTAGGCACCTTCTACTTCATCAAAAATCAACATCATGGTTATGGGTCAACCGCACAAAATCATTTTTATCGAAGTCCATTTGCTAGGCCGCACATTGTTAGTCACACAGTTGGTCACAAGCATTACAGGGTATCTCTATCCTTGGATCTTCGTTTGTCATGGTTTTGGTTCATCCACAAACCCACACTTCATCGAAGTCTATTTTCTAGGCCACACACTGAGTTGGTCACAAGCATTACAGGCTATCTCTATCCTCGGATCTTCGTTCATCAGGGTTATGGATTAACTACACAAAACCCTTCTCTTTAGTGGCTCTTCATATTCAACAAAGGCTTCTCAAGAGGGAACTTCATGCAATGGGGACCATTGCTTCTTAAGGAGGGAGGAATGATCTGAATGAAAAATGGCATCAACCCATGGTATTCATCTACCCATGTTATCCATCCACCCATGGAATTTACCCATGGTATTGTAAATGACATCGACCCATGGTATTCATCCACCCATGATATTTATTCGCCCATGGTATTGTAAGTGACCCATGGTATTTATCCACCCATGGTATTCATCCACACATGGGATTTACCCATGGTATTGTAAGTGGTATCTACCCATGGTATTGGCCTATGGTATCTACACATGGTATTGTAACTCAAAAAAGGCTATAAATAACAAGCCTCAGCTTGTAAAAGGACAGATTTTCCGCCACAATGTAGCTCCTATAGTTATTATCTGTTTTAATAAAACAAGTTTCTTTATGGTTTTATTTTTTTGTGTTCTCTCTTTTTTCAGGCATTCTAATTTTGCAGATCTTGTCATATCCATTTCAAATTTTTAGATCTTGGTGGCCTCCCCCCAAGATCCGGATCAGTGAGAGGATTGAAGAGACTAAAATGTTAGTCATCCAACATCCTAGTGAATAATAGAGCTTCATCATTAGTGAGTGATCACAATCCTTTTGAGAGAGGGGGAGATACTTGCAAAGAAACCAAGGAAAGGGATGTTGGAGATGGGATCCCTGAGAAGTAAGCAACATATAAAGGCTCCACAGATCGAGATCAGAGTGTGCAATGCAGAGTCTATTTTTAGTCATAGGGGATTTGGGGTGGGTCAAAGCCCCTTATTATGTAATGGGATGGGATTATTTTGTGAACGTTGGAATCCTTCCATGGTTTTTGACCATGGTGTTGTAATTTCCAAACCTATATATGGATTCTAGATAGAGGTCATAAGTAGGAAAGAAGCTTAAACGATAGATCTAATGTTATGCATTTAGATGTAAGATTGTTTTAAGTCAAAGTCTGTGTTTTGCATTAGAGTAAAGGATCATGCATCTATGTGCGCAGAGACCTTGGGAAGTCTACAGTTGTGTGCACATACCCCTACAGCTATGTGTGCAGGTCCCAACAGTTGTGTGCACATGGTGCAACTGAATGTATGAGAAGGATCTGGCTATTAATGAAAGATTTGTTGGATAGATTTGAGTTTTATTGATGTGTTTTTCTTTTACTTATTATTTATGAATGTTTATGATGAATAAGGGTTTTGATCTTTAATTGAATGGTGAATTTTGGTTTATGGTTGTTTACTTTGTTTAATGCATGAGTAAGTAATATCATGCAGTCCGTTAGTAATTTCAATAGATGTGTTGAACAACACTTGTATAATTGATAGATTTGTTCTGCAGAGCTCTATAAAGAAGGAAAAGCCCTAAATCCACAATCCTCTATCCCTCTAGATGCAGAAACCTAGTTCTAGCATCCCCTATATTTCCTTGGGAGAATCTTTTATCTGCGCAAGCAAGTTGTTGCCGAAAGTATAGGTAATAGTGAGTTTTGTTGGAATGCGCAGACACTTTGAACCTGGGTCTAGGCCCCGTCAAGCCAACAAAGGGTTTCATTGTTGGGATCGAGATCTTACTGAGGGGTAGCTAGATGTGGAATCCATCTAAGTAAGAGATTGAAGATTGGGTAAGTCTAAAAGAACGTGAGTTTTCTATGCAAGAAAACAAAATCCCGTGCATCTCTATTGAACATTGGTTGCAGAAGTACATCCATACAAATCAATATAAAAAAATTTTCGTGTCATTTTCTAGCTAGTTGTACGAATCAAGACTAGTAGCATAGATGGGTCATTTCAATAATAAGCTAACTATGTGGACCCCGGATCTAATTGAGAAGATGAAAAATATGAATAACGAGATCACGAGAGTCGTTGATTATTGGATATAACGTATCCTTGGAGGATTTATCACTGATTTCGTGATCGATAATTCTGTGTCTTACAGCGAAGCAGAGTGCTAGTTCCTCAGAGGCCCTAGAGGTAAGTACCTGAATTCACTGAAGTTCTGGATTAAAATTATCTTGTGTGAAAAGGTTATATTGCGGATGCAATCATATCGATTTTTGAAGAAAGAGAACATGGTGCTACGCGAAGTGGTAAAATATTCAAAACAGATTGGGGTAGTTATGTTAAAATTTAATATTGTCCGTTGTTTCAGTATGAAGAAAGAAAAATCAACCCTCCTACCCCGAGAAGACTAAGATCTGAAAGGCAACAAAGCTCTGTGAATATTCCCTAGCCTTCCACCTCCATCATCGCCCCATCCCATTATGTTCCTCCACCTCCACCTCTGCCTCCCCCATTCACCATGGCCCAACCCCCAAAGATGCCTGTGTTGAAGGGATCAGATGATTCAGAACAATTTTGGTTTGTTGCAGAAGTGATATGGAGTTCGCGGGATATTACATATGAAAATATGAAGAAAGCGCAGCTAGTTACCGTGATGCAAGATAAAGCATTGTCTTGGTACATGAAATATGTTACGACAAATGCAAATGCTTATTTTGCTGAGACAAAGACCGCATTGAACATTGAATTGAAGAAACCAAAGTCGCAGTCCCAGTGTATCATAAAAATAAAAGAGATTAATTAGTTGGCTATTAAGACCGTGTGGTAGGTAGATCAGAGATTTAAGACATTGTTGAGCCAAGTTAGCTTCAAAATCCTAGATGAATAGCATAGAGAATAGTTCATTACTGTGTTGTTGCCTCATCTCATATTACCATTGTCACAGCAAAATATTGCTACTCAAGTTAAAGTGTTGGAGATCGTGATGAAGCTTGAAGCATCGCTAGTAGCTGATACGAGCATAGGAGTTAAACAAATTCAAACTCAATTGGAAAGCTTTCATATGGAGCTCTAGGATCTAAATAAGGGAAAGGAGGTTTGATCTGATATAAGGTCAGGAGTCTGGTTTATAAAGTGTAAAGCAGAGGGTCACTATAAAGAGCAGTGCCCTTTTTATAGCGACTATTTGGGAGTTGGGATGCCGAGTCCATTGAAGCCTAGATCGAGTGTTGGGCTAGGAGTAGGGCCTCATGTATAGTGTAGCTTATGTGAATTTTCATGCCAACATTCCATGAAATATTATCACATGTTGCAAAAAAATTTCAGATCATCGAAGCAGTTGTTCAGCAATTTCTGCAATTTGGTGGGACACAATGAAAAAAACTGTAAGAGCTATGATCTGATGATGCAAAATAGTCCTGGTGCATTTAGAATGCACATAGAAGGGCATGAATATTTAGTTTCATCGACTACACAAGGAGGGTTCCTAGGGCGAGGGCGTGGCCGAGGAGGAGGCATTGGTCGTGGACGAGGATAGAGCATATGTTACAACTATGGACACGATGGACATTATTCCAGGGATTGTCAAAATCCTACTGCAACTTCTTGTAAGTATTGTCAAGAATTTGGTCATGAAATAGAAGAATGTCCCATTTTTTTTAGCTAAAATGCAGGATAAGTGGAGCCAACAGTTGACTCAGAATATACAAATGATGAGGACTTAACCGCGCCAAGCACATCCAAGCATTAACATAGTAACGCGCAGTGGTGTGTGTTACACCAATTTTTGGTCATCTAACCATTTACATTTAGATGGATCGAAGTACACCATGTAAAACCAATTTTACCATAGTAAAATTTCTTTCACTACAAGAAATAATTTAATAAGCCATATTTTATTAAGTTGTTTATGGTTCAAATAGGAAACCCCATGGGGAATAATTAAATAAATCCTTATTTATTTGATTTTCCTCTAGGAATAATTAATTAAACCATTGTTTCAATAATATTCCTGGTCATATCTAGCCCAATTAATGATAAATAATTAGATAAATAATTATTTATCTTGTTATTCTCTAGGAATAATTAATTAAATCATTATTTAGTTATTAGTCCTTGTTAAATTTGACTAAATCACCTAGAAATAATCAACAAACCATTATTTGTTAAATTATTCCTTAAACCCCATTCTTGAAATGATAAATAAATAATTCATCTGTTTATTATTTATAAATAAAGATATTTAACCAATTTAAATTCCTTTTCCCCTCCAACAAATTATAATAAAATATTCCAAGCAGTAAGATCTAGATCTTGGTTAATATATAATATTTAATTATTCTTCATTATCAAGGATAACTCAATATTTTGTTATAAATAGGAGGGTTTTTTATTCATTATTCACTTTTATCACTTTCATTGTCGTGCTTTGATCATTCTCATTGTTGCTACTATTTTCTTGCTTATTGAGCTCCCATAGAGTTCGACACGTCTTGGGTTTTCTATGCCATTGAGAGAGAGAAACTTCTGGATCTGTAGCATTGAGGACAGCCAAGAACCCATCCCACTGAGGGGGGTTGGTAACATCATTCTTTTTTCCCTTCCTAGGTGTTAATACATAAAAAATTCTTTATATATCTTGTCTTTTCCATTGGATATATGGAGCATTTTATTATTTCTTTTTATTGTTTATCTACTTTACTGCATTGATCAGGTTTTTGGCAGCATTTGTTTCGACTATCTATTTCAAATCTAAGGAAATTATGCAGCCAAATTTGTTGTTAGGGTTGTTTGTCATGCGCAGCTAAAGTGAACTCTTTTCGTACTCTTGCATTAAGAATTTACGCTAACAATGTGAGTACCGGAGGAGACTGTGCATAAGGAAAAAATATTGTGATGAAGACATGGGTAAGGAAAGTTTAAGATAAGAATGTTGGATTTAATGTACAGCGCGAGAAAGAGACATTCATGGAAGCAAATAATACATTTATGACTCCTACAGCTTCACTACCTACTGGGCAGAGACAGTTGTTTCCATTGGAGAATAAGCCTAAGGAGAATGTTGAAGTAAAGGAAGTTGATGAGTATACCTTAATGTCCTTCTTAAAGATATAAATGAAATTAATAAGGGACCAAAATGATGTAGAAGGGTTGTAGGAGCTGATATATAACTGTGTTGGCAAGGAAAAGTTTCAACTGGAACCGTGCCCAGTAAATAAAGTGTACAAGAACAAGAAGAGAAATGACTGGGAGATGCGGTTGACTACGCAGATCAGATATTATGAGATGGATCAAGTCATTTTGGATCTAGGATCATATGCCAACGTTCTTCCAAAGCAGACATGGGAATGGATGGGAAGTCCTAAGCTGCAATGGTCACCAATTTAGCTGAGCATGGAAAATCAACAGAAGATAATTCCTATGGGGTGATTGCAAGGGATCAACATAGATATTTATGGAGCCAACATGTTGGTCGACTTCAAAGTTATTGAGATCATTGATGATGTTAATCTGTATTTTGCATTGTTAGGATTTGAGTAGGCTTACCACATGGATGTTATAATCAACTTGAAGAAGAGGCAGATGATTTTTGAAAAGAATGGTACCCAAGTTGTGGTGCCATTAGATCCTTTCGAAGGTGCGCGCTATACAAATCATGTCCAACATGAGTATGGGGATGCTGAGATCGATCAGATCTATAAGCTTATTGCGCAGAATGAAGACTGGATTAGTCCCACCAAAGATGGAAGAATAAGTTGGGAGCATGGAAGTTCGTGTGTTTCAGATTCTCATGAGGAATTTGAGCACTAGTAGAATCAGTTGCATGAAGTAACCACTAAGAGTTGTAAAAAAGTTACCAAATATCTGCTTTGTGTTCGATCCAAAATGTGTGAATTGCCTTTTTATGATGGAATGGGGTATGTTGTCTTGTTTCTGCAAGAATTTGAGAAAAATGTGTCTAAGGACCAGACTTACGAAGCTTTTGACTTCGTGTTAAGGTCTACTCTAGCCCAATGGTAGGGCACACACAAAGAAAGTTTAGGAGGATGGAATGAGTTTTTCAAATTGAAAAAATTGAGGTTTGGTCATGTTGATACAAATATCGCAGAGAATTAGTATGATGGTCAGAAGGATCCTCGTGAGCATTTAGCTCATTGGATTGCAACTTGGGGAAATGAACATGAACTAGAATGGGTGCACATGTTCTTCTATTCTTTGGAGACATCACCTTAGCAATGGTATCTTGAAACAGAGTTGTGCCATGGAACCGTGGATTGGGATGAGATGATAGAAGGGTTCTTTTTAACATATAGCTTCACTGATGGTTGGGAGTGTATTACTAAGGCTCTTCAAGAATTTAAGGCAGGTGTGTTTTGCATTACTAAGGAGCTGAGGGCTCTAATACAACCTAACTGGGTCGTGCAGTTGGAGCACACCCAAGAATGTTGTAAACAGTCTACTTGGACAAACCTGAAAAACAAGTTTGTGTTGGGGGAGGAGATCTACAAGTGCTGAGATGAACATATGTAAAATGATTTTTTTCTAGGAGGGCAGCTTCATCGTAGTCGCAGTACTATGTAGCAAACTGAAAGTAGGCGCAGCTAGAGGTTGTTGTGTCGAGGAAGTTAGGACTTCACTAAGGGGGTAAGTCTCGTGGATTTCATCCAAAATATGACCATTGGAATAGTAAAAGTTGATTGGACAATGACTTGGTCATTAAAAGGAGCATGAAGGATGCAATTAATGGGCATATTTGGATGGATCTTCCACCAAAACGACATTTATGAGGAGTATATAAAGGTGATGATGTGATTTAAATTCGAAATTCGCTATAAAGTAAGGATCCCTCTCCCCATTCAAACAATTTGCGTGCTAAGTGTTAGAAGTGAGAGTTGTTGTCTACAAGAGAGTCGAGAGAGGTATTGCATGTCGGATTACAGTTTTGTAGCCTTGAGAGAAGCATTTCTCAAGGCAAGGCTAAGCCACACTATCCGGCTAGGTTTAGACACCACAATGACAGCCACACTGCATGCAACTTCCACAAGGCTGAGGTCGCCCAAGAAGCAGATGACTGTGGACGCAATGTCGTCCGCGAAGCCTAAGAAACCAGTCCTAAGGTCATCACCCTGGAAGAAACTCTCAAAGGAACAGTGGAGTAAGGGAGATCAAGATCGACAGAAAAAGGCCATGGAGATAGAATCAGATGACGGCAAAGCAGGAGAAGTCCCAGAAGAAATTGATGCTGAGTATTTTGAGCCTATCTCTAGGTTTCCTTCATATATTCTGCCCTATAAGAGGGAGGCTAAGAATTTGATGAAGGACCCTAATGCAGTGAAAGTATAAGGTGTTTACACCATTGATTCTAGATGAGGTGTCGGTTGAAGGAGACTTACTGGCCAAGATGCCTCAGCTAAAAATGTAGGATTGGGATTTTAATGATCAGAGAAAATACCCACAATATGAACCTAGTAGATATATGCACTAGCAGGCCTATGCAGGATGAGTGATGAGATTGGAGCCGATGAAATGGGTAAAGGGTATCCAGGAGGTTGGGATACTCAACATGTTCTATGTGCCACACTTAGGGCGAAGTCCTATCAACACTATGTGTGTGCGCCAATTTTTTTACTTAGTACATGATGATTGTTGGTGGTTGGGGAAGAATATCCCCATTACCGAGATGCTCATAAAAAGAATTACGACCCTTCCTTGTCTTGGGTCGGACCCTACAGAGGCTTTTGTGGGAAAAATCTAGGACAAGTAGCTTGTGGATAAGATTAAGAATGATTACGATCTGACAAAGGGAACCTGGGGTTATTTGATTAACTCCATTTCTGATAGAACTATGCACTTCGTCGTGAATATTATTGCAGGAAATATTATGAGGAAAAGCCACAGAGAGGAGGCTTCAATGCCTGTAATAGTGTTAGCTGCGGAGTGGGCCAAGGGTGTTGTATATAATTGGGCAGGATATTTATGTATTAAATTCATCACAGATTTTAGAGCAACACAAGAAGAGGGCAATCAATTCCACTACGTGTGGCTCTTACTTCTCATTGAATTGATGGAATGGAGAGAGCTCGAGGAGTCCTAGTTCAAAACCATGGACCTCGACCTATGTAAATTAGCCAGATATGCTTCACTGTGGCATTTGACAGAGCCATCGAGGGTTATGGAAAATAAATTTTTATGGGTAGTATTTGAGATGTGTTTACGCACAGTGATTAACCAAAATCCCACTTCCACAACATACACATCCATGCAAAGAAGGACCTCGCTAGGGTCTAGTATTATTTATCATACCTGGTCAAAGAATAAGATGTGGAAGCCATCATCAACCACTAGTTGAGAAAATGGTTTACTCCACTTCCTAAAGGCATGGAGCAGGAAAGAATGAGTGGGGCGAAGCCCACTAAGCTAATAGGAAAGAAGGACACGAAAGTCACATATGTGACTGGAAAGGACATTGAAGCATAGACTCTAGAGACTAGAGGGGATGATATTCTTGGTAGTGATCTCGGCATAGATCCATCTTCCCCTTTTACCACCAAACGAAGAAAACCTCAAAAGGGTGGTGTGATAAAGAAGGTGAAGTCTGATAAGTCCATTGGCCTAGAAGCCATGGTCCTTACTAAAGGGTAACTTGATGAAATTTGGGACACCTTGAATTAGGCCACTGAGCACTTATGGGAAAATATTGAATAAACACATAAGAAAGTGTTGGCATATATTCACAAAGGCTTACAAGACTTGCAGGTATAGACGAGTGTTGTTCAGGTGAGTGTGAGCAGGTTTCAAGTGAGTGTGGTTCAGATGAGTAGAGCACAAGTAGGTGTTAGCACATCAATGCATGAATTGGTGCTGAATTCTGATACCCGCATGGTGCCTATCTGTGTAGGTTCATTGAGTTTTCACATAGTGGAGCAGCCAAGGCAGGTGGCCCACTGGCAGAATACAAATTTGAACCTTGGTGGGATGCCACTATAGTATTTGCATGAATTCCATCAGGGCATCGACTTAGAGTTGAAGATCCGCGAATAGTGCACCCTCATGATTATTCAGAATGTGAAGAACAAAAGGCAAAGCATGGCTGAGGAAAAGCATCTTTTTGTCCAATAACGTGTGGCTGAGGCAGTGCAAAGACAGAATATGGAGGATGTTATCTCTAAAGCTTGAAACGAGCTACTAGAGCTCCAGATTCATGCTGCAGCTGCACTAGAAGAAAAAGTGGTCAAGATTTCCATAGAAGTTAAGGACTCTAAATCCAAGGTCGATGAAGTGCGCCTTGAGTTACAAATGAAGATAGTTGAGCTGCAGATGCAATTTAAGCCTACTGCTCCGCCAAAAATCCGGGAGAAGCGCAAAACAGATCTGAAAGATACCACAGAACAAGTCGATTCCCACATACAGGAGTGTGTGAATGTATTTGGCGAAGTTCTCGGTGTATGGGCCTCAATGTAGAAGGACCCTTAGGTGCAAAAGCTCTAGGATGAAGTGAGAGAAAATATTGAACAAATGGATTAGATTAAGGTCACTACAAATATCTTAGCACCAATGCAGTGGCTTACCCATCTCCAAGAGGGTAAATTCTTACTGGAGCAGGTTGATGAGCTACGTAGGAAGGAGTAGCTACTTTCAGAAAAATTGAAACCATGGGAACTTGAGACCAACTAGATCTCCCAAGTTATAGAAAATAATTTTATGGCATTACGCACGATGCAGAGAGGATTCGAGCAAAAGGCAGCTAAGAAATTTACAGAGATGCTTCTCAGGGAAGTCGAAGAGTTTGAAAAGCAGTGTGCCGAAGTGGTTCCACCATTGAAGGATGCCTTGAGCAGAATCAAAGTGAAGATAGTAGGCGCACCATCTTTGTGACTTAGGACAAGTCATAGTTTTGTGTTGGGGGCCTGTTGGAGATGGGATCCCCGTGAAGTAAGTAGCAGAGAAATACTCTGCAAATCGAGGATCGAAGCATGTAGCGCAGAGTCTATTATGAGTCATAGGGGATTTGGGTTGGGTCAAAGCCCCTTATTATATAATGGGATGGGATTATTTTTGAACGTTGGACTCTGCCCACATTTTTGGACCATGGTATCATAAATGTCAAAACTATATAATGAGTCTATATAGAAGTCATAGGCAGGCAATAAGCTTAAACAATAGGTCTAATGAGATGCATTTAGATGTAAGATTGTTTTAAGTCAGAGTTTGTGTTTTGGGTTAGAGGAAAGGCTCATGCAGTTGTGTGCACGGAGACCATTAGGGGAATTTTGAGGTCTAAAATGGGCCTCCTAAGAAAAATGTAAAACCAAAATAAAATTTATAAGAACCAGTAGGATTCAAGATGATGATGTCAACCATGGGGGATGATTCGCCATTTTTGGAGTAAAAAAAATAAAAATATTAAAAAATAATAAAATAATAAAACTACTTTTTAACCTCGTATTTTCAACTTATCTCCCTAAGGTTTCACTCAAATTTCAAGCGGGAGTACTTGTTGTATGAAAAATTTAATTTCTCACACAAGAAGTACCCATGTTGCATACTTTCAATGGACCTTGCTACATGAAAAAATAAAAATACATGAAAAAATGTGATTGCAATCACGTTTTTCATGTATTTTTCATTTCTCATGTAGAATGGTCCATCGAAAGTATGCAACGTTGGTACTCCTTGGATGAGGAATAAAATTTTTCATCCAATGAGTGTTTCCGCTTGAAATTTGAGTAAACCCATAGGGAGATAAGTTGAAAATACGATTTGCAAAAATAGTTTTTTTCTTTTTTCCCTATAAAACATGATGATGTAATCGAATCTTATTTTATTATTTCCATTATAATTTTATAATTTCCTTAGGAGGCTCATTTTAGACCTCAAAATTCCCCTAATTATTAGGAAGTATGGAGTTATGTGCGCAAACCCCTACAGCTGTGTGCGCATGGTGGAACTGAATATATGAGAATTATTTAGGATCTTGGAAATTACATGACTGAATTTGGGAATTCAAAAGTTCAATACCAGTTTCATGTTTTTCAACAACTATCTCTAGAAAACATGTTCTAGCTTCATGACTAAATTTTCTTGATTTCAAAATGAGAAAGACAACCTCTACGAAATCTTCATCAAGCTAAAATTTTGATAATTGATTCCTGAAAGCATTTAAAAATTCACTAGATAGAAGATATGCCACAAACCTTTTCATCTTGTTCAGCGGGAACTTTGGTCAGCATGTTGTGGAGTCACCATGAATTCTCAAAAGCTGGGTTCTTTGAATCATGGAGTCGCCAGGTGAATAATGCAACCTTCTTGTGTCTGGTCACTGTCCACCACGAGTAATCAGATCTGAACTTTGATTTTCTTTCTAAGGAAGATAAATTTCATCCCCAGTATGCTCGCCATTATGTTGTCACTCTGTAATTCTAAAGGCTAAAGACAAAACTATGGGGGAAACATCAAACCACTTTGGAATCTAGGACCTAGCCTTCCTAGATTCAGAGAGGGATCTCTCTGTTAGATATAGCTTTTTTTATTGGGGCATTCTAGGCTAGCTATTAGTGCATAGGGGTTTGTTTGACGATTTTTGGGTGAGGCAGCAGAAGGGGGCCATTGGGATATGGATTCAAATAGGTGCAAACAGATTCAAATGGATGAACAACTGAGGTCAGGTTCAACCAGGCAAGCTAGCCATGTCAATGGATCTTAACAGCTTATGAAATGGAAAAGAGGAGGAGATTAACATTCAACGGGAATGCAAAGCAGACTGTCTTTGAATTCTAGATTCTGGTCCCAGAGGAAAACATAATGTACTGTTTCAAGACTGAGCAGGGTACCCTATGGTAAATCCTACACAAAAATTTCTATCCGCAGTAAAGAAAAGAAAACAATATGTAAAACAAAGAATCACAAATTACATGGGAGAAGCACTTCACCACATATCATAACACAAGAATCTGGAAAACAACATAATCCTTCATTCATCTACCACAGAGTGCTTACAACCGAATGATTATATTACAATGGTTTTTCCCTTATGGGCCTCCTTTCATACTGCTAACACATACAATATTTATAGAAAACTTAAGTCGGTTAATCTGTCTACTGTAGTGATTACATTTAAGCAGAAATTGAACAACTGGAAACATGCAGGCAGTGATAAGACGAGCTTGGCCTCCAAAAGTGGCTTTAGCATTCCGTTATTAATAATGCAATGATCAAGATCTGGCTGGTGTGATGTCGAAGAGGTGAGGAAAGATCTGACACCTTCGCTCTTCCTCGTCAGAAAACCATTGTGGAATTATTAAATTGATGAGGTGCTGGCATTTTCGTGGATCGATGGTTGTGTTGTTGCCTCTTCATTTTCTTCTGTTATATCACCAATATCCTTTTTTCCCGACATGACCCACTTGGCACATTCGCGACAGTGCCACCATGCCTTCTCTGGCTTGATTCTACCTCCTCTGCTCGTCTTAGCTCTTTCTTTACAAAACAACATACAAACCTAATGCACCTAAACTTTAAAATATTTAGGCCTTTGCTCTGAAATACATCACATTAGCACCAACATCATGCTTCTTATTTCATTGTTTTTAACTTTTATTTAGCTCTTATCTTCTAAGACTTGCGATGTGTGCTATGCAATCAAGCCCCACCTGACATTGTACATCACACTTCGGTGCTTTTAACACTTACCTCCCAAATCTATCCTTTAAATTTTATGATTTGCGGTTTCTATCGGGTCCCACCTAGCATTGCACATCGCACTTCGGTGATTTTAACACTTAAACCCTTTGCTCTTAACTTTTAAAACTTGTGATGTGATGTATGTGAGCCAGGGCCATGTCACCTTGCCATGTCACTGCCATGTCATGAAAAATCAACTGCGATTTGTGGGGTCGAGGCCACGCCATCTGCCACATCAGCTTGCCATGTCATCTTGCCACATCACTGCCACGTCATCTGCCATGTCAACTTTCCACATCATCTGCCACATCATCTTGCCAAGTCACCTTGCCACGTCATCGCATATCGCACTTCAGCGATTTTAACACTTACCTCCACACTTATTCTTTAAATTTTCGATTTGCGATTGGGTCCCATTGCATCACATATCGCACTTTGGAAATTATAACTCAAACCTTTCGCACTTAAATTTTAAGACCTACGATGTGCGTTATGCGATGGTTATATCGCAAGTTAAAACATTTAACTTGTGGGCACTTAAAAATTAATTTGTAAAATGTGCTAAGTGCGAAATGTGGCACGCTAAATGTTGAAAAGTGCGAAAAGGTGAAAGGTAAGGAAAATTCGGAATATAAAGGTTTGCATGCAGATTCGACAATGTATAAAGGTCAGATGGGTCCTACGAAATTGCATCGGCAGAATTTTATGTTTCGGAAATGATTTAAGAAGAAGAAAAGGTTAAAACTTGCAGGGTACGAAGTGTGGGCAAGAGGTAAGGTTTATGGTTGTATAACATAGTTTTTCGATGGGCGGGCATAGTTGCGGTAAGTGGTAAGTCTTATATGATATGGATTTTAGTGGGTGGGTGGAGCTATAGCATTAAGACTTCAAACTTAGATATAAGTGGTTTTATAAAGGGATAAGTCCTAAAGGTTATTTTTCCCAGGAACAAAGTCATAATTTTTCATTGATGGTAAGAAAAATTACATGTTGCATCTAGCAGCATATCAAAAGCATGCAGGTTCATGATAAATAGTCTATACTCCGAAGAGTCAAATATGTTTCAAATAACCAGATAATTGTTTACATCTAATATACTAATGGTATGTACAATGAATACAAAAAATATAGTTTCCGATAATATAAAGATAGAAATGTAAATATAAAGAATAGTCACCATATGATTGTATGTGAAATGCCTCCAAAAATGTGCCAAAAAACCAAAATTGCAGTAATTCGATGACTTCATCTAGTGCCTGAAGTTAATCTATGAAGGGACGATGATAGTATTGGTACTCCTATGCATCATTGTGTGCCAATATGTGCCACCGACCCCACTCTAGCTCCGATGCTTCTTTGGAAAGTTGGTCAGCCACTTTATTCCTCTGCCTATAAATGTGAGTGATAGAGATAGTGTCAAATAGATATTTCAACATGAGAACCTCATCCAATAATGCAGATAGAGTGTGTGTAAAAAAATGAGTCTGTAAATTGAACCAGTTTACAATAAGTTGTGAATCCCCAAAAATATGAATCCTATTCCATCCTTGTTCACGGGAGAAAAGTAGGAGTCGAAGGCTATTGAGTTCTGCATAGTTGATTGTACCCGAACCCAGACCCATCTTAAGATGGAAATAATGTGTATCTAAAAGGTGAAAAAAAACACCCCCCCCCCCCAACATCCAAATTTGTTTGATGCCCCGTCAAAATAAGCCCATGGATAGGGTGATCGATTGTTTCAGGAATAATAGTCCTGTTACGTGCTAGTTGTTCATCATCTAGAATGAGATGATAAATGGAAATAATATTACTGCAGGAACTATCCCAAACGACAGACTTGTTCATAAATATGAAATGATTTTTGTTGATCCAGATCCCCCAGGCAATGAGGAGATGGATGTTCCTTTTTTTGGATCGTGTTGCAACTTGCCACCAATTGGTCCATGCCGAGCATATTGAGGGGCCATGCCAAGTAAGAGAGCATCCCAGTGCAGTAGATGTTGTATGCCAGTGTTTTTTAATAACTGGGTAGTCGAGGAAGATATGCATAACATCCTCGACCTATGAGAGACATAAACAACATCTAGAGGGTCCGTGGAAAGCACGCCTATTAAGATTATCCGCATTAGGGATGAATTTTGAAAGTATACACCACATGAGTAATCTAGCTTTAGGGAAGCCTGTAATTTCCAAATAAGTTTCCACCACCATAGTTTTGTTTGAGGTTCCTATGTCACGCAAAGTGAGGTGTAGCCAATTTTCGGGATGTATCTACCACTGAAGGAAAGGGCCCAAAGGAGAACATCGTCATGGTCATTGAGTCGAGTGTTAGTGGCCTAGAGAGCTCGAATGTACCTGTTCCATATAGGTTTCCTATTGACAGGTATATTCAAATCATGTGCTGATAGCCATGCTTGTGAGGCCCAAGTGGTGCGAATGGGATCAACAACCTGTGATAGATATGAAATGCCCAACTGGGCCAAACGAAACTTGATGTCCAAAGGTAGTTTGAAATCTTGACCACAACCTGACCAAGCGTCCTCCCCAATTTTTACCTTGGTCCCAGATCCAAGTTGCCATGCTAAGCCCTTCTTGATCATGTGTATGGATCTTGTAATGGCTTTCCATAAGATCGAAGAGGGACAAGCGATGAAAGGATGTTGCCCCTAATCCGCTCTAATGGAGAGCGAGGTGCGATGTATTTCGAGCAGGTGACTTCTTGCCACAAGTTGTGTCCATTAATGAGATGCAAATCCATCTTAGCAGCCAAAGTTGATGAAAATTTATATATATCCTTTAAACCAAACCACCCCACCCCTTGGGCTTAGTGATATGATCTCATGCAATCCAAGCGAAGGCACAGTCATGTTCCTTTCCCCACCAAAGAAATTGCCTGCAAATCTGTTGTAGTCTGGTGATCACACCCTTGGGTAGCCAAGAAAGCAACATCCAGTAAACTGGGATGGCTTCCAGGATGTATTTTACTAACCCCAACCTGATAGCCCGAGAGAGCCACTGATGTTTCCAGATATTGATCTTGTTCTCAACTTTTGTAATCAGCCAGTTCCAGTCATTTATATGGTAATCATTTGGCTTAAGGTGGAACACAAGGTATTTTAACCCATCTTCTAGATGCATACATTCAAATTGAAAGAGCCTCAAGGTATGCCTAGTTTCGTTTACCGAACAATGAGTCATCATGATGGTGGACTTGTTGTTGTTGGGAATCATATCAGTGGCTTTGTAGAAACATTAAATATATTGACAAAATTTGAGTTGTCCTGGCAAGATCCATCTAGAAATATAATAACATCATCAACAAATAATAAATGTGTCAGTTGTATAAAATCATTTAGTTTAATTCCATGAATGGATCCATCATTTTTGGCTCAAGTCATGAGGGAAGAGAGTCCCTCCATAATGAGTAGGAAGAGTAGTGGCGAGAGGGGACATCCTTGCCTTAGGACCCTCCCGACATGAAAAAAATCAAAGGCCGCTCCATTAATAAGTATGCTGAAGGTGGAATTCGTAATGCATCCCATGATCCAATTAGTAAATTCATGTGGGAAGCCAATATGAATAAGGATGAGGTGCAGATAATTCTAGTTTCCACAGTCAAAGGCTTTGGCCAGGTCAATTTTGAGAATGGTTCCCTTGATACCTTTAGTCTTGATGGAATGTAATGCCTCTTGTGCAGTGTCAGTAGCTTCATGGATCTATCTCTGATTAAGAAAAGAAAATTGTTCCTTGGCAACGTGTTGTGAGAGAATGGGCTTGATGCAGTTGGAAATGATCTTTGATATGATCTTGTAGATGCAGTTGTAGACATATATCGGTCTATAGTCATTGAAAGTAGTGGGATTGTCCACTTTGGGAATCAGAGCGATGAAGGTGGAGTTAAACCCATCATAAATTCTTCTAGAAGTTTTGTTGTCTTCAATTACTTGTGGGAGGTATTTGTCAATGAGATTAAATAAAGTCAGCTAAAATTCAATGGTACATCCCTCAGGGCCTGGAATTTTTTTCCTTCTTAAACCATTTTAAAACCCCTTCGATCTCCCCCAACATGACATGAGCATTTAAGTCCTCCATGTGCTCTTCCTCCACAAATATGTGAAGAGTACGAGAAATATGCACTATATCCAGAAATTTTTCATTTATCGGTGCTCTGTATTGTTTGGAGAAGTGCTGAATACCCATGTTATCAAGTTGTGCATGAGTATTTGCCACTCTTCCATTATGGCTAGTGAGTTCCCATATAGTGTTGATAATCCTTCTGCCTTTTGCACACTATTGAAAAAACTTGGTTTTCTCATCCCCAGCTTTTAACCAGATGGATTTTCTCTTGAGTCACCACTCCTCCTCCCTCTTCCTTAAAATAATGGCCCAGAGGATTCCAGAGAAAGAATTTTTTCTTTTGTTTCCGCAGATTGGAATCCAAAATAATTCGATCCAGTCAAGTGTGCAATCTCTTGCTCAGTGATTTTAAGTTTCTCGTCCTCCAGTCGTCTTTTTCTTCTGGCCCAGCTGATGGTGAGGGATTTTATATGGTTGAGATTAAAATAGAGGATTCTAGTAGATTCTTGCTCTGGAAAATGTGCATAGTGCTTCCATACTTTGGTTACCAAAGAGTGGAATTTAGGCTCTTCCAGCCATCCAGCGTTGAATTTGAAAGGAGCTCGAGATTTATGTTCTCCAGCAAGAATCTCAAGATAAATTGCAGAGTGATCCAAGGACCCGCTCGAACCCACCCATTGTCTAGTTTTGTTAAAGTGATCTAACAGAGGAAGTTTGATTAAATAACGGTCCAGTCTCTGCACCAGATCCACATTTCTAGTGCATCTGTTTCTCCAGGCAGACATCTTCTTTGGCATGGCCAAGTCCAATAAGTCCGCCTCCTCTAATTTCTTGGCAAAATAATATAATAATGAGTTTGGTATGGCCCGCAGACCCCAAGATTCTGAAAGGCCAATTGAGAAATCCAGGTCTCACCCCATAATGATGTTATTCCGCTGCAACATGGAGCTGCTCATCAAGGAATCCCAAAAAACCTGGCGGTGTTAACAGGGGCCATACACATTGATCAGGGTAATCACGAGATTGGTATCCCGTGAAATAATATCAACACCAATAATAGTCTCCCCACCCCACCAACTATGTGAAAGGATGGATTTGTTGTTGATGTCCATGGCACACCCCCTAGATCGGCCATGAGCATCAATGGTCTCGAAGGACCAGTTCGGGAGAAGTGCTGATAGATCTTGGAAATTGATAAACCATCACCCAAGGTTTCTTGTTAAAAAAGTACATCGACCCTGATAATATGTAGCAACCGTTTGAGTGCCAATTTTTTGTCAAGGCTGGCTAAACCACTACAATTATAAGAGAGAAAGATCATGGGGGAACCACATCCTAGGTGTTCTTTACTCTAAGAACCCGAACAATGGATGATTGAGTGTCAGAAAATGGCTTTGGTCATAGAGGATGGATGACCTCTAGATCTGAAAGATGTGCTGCCAAAGTCCACGCCAAGGCCGAGGGAGGGTGGCACAGTTGAGGGGATAGATGATGGAAGGAAATATCGGTGGCAAATGGAAAGGCCATCAGATTCAGTGAGTTGTCGAGAGGAGGAGGCCTCAACCGAGGTCAGTGGAATGGTAGGAGAGATTGTCAAGGGGGTAGATGCAACAGGACAGGAGAGGGGGTTCAAATTACAATTATTGAAATGAATATTATTACCAATAGGTAAATTGGGGGGATAGGAAATAACAGAAATACTAGAAGGACGAGGAGCAAGAGCGATACCCGGAATAGGCATTGAATCCTCCAGGGGGGTGAGAACCGCACATCTTTAAGACTGTCATCGAGTGACCGGGCATGTCTGCTACACCTCCACAGGGTCAGGTCACATTCTGTTTCATTCACCATCGAATGCAGAAGTCACAAACACAGGTTTCGTCTGAGTGGCCATATGAAACAATGTTTTGGTTTGCGGTGCAGTCGCGGTGATAAGAGGACATTCTTTGTACATATGTCCAACCTCGTGGCATCGATGACACCTAAAGGGAACTCTTTCATAATCAAGCATCTGATATCAGACCATGTTGTTGAAATAAATGTTTTATCCATCATAGAGCCCCTCTCGCTTGTTCAAGTGCTCCAGTACTCGGGCCATAGATATATTACCCGTCTCCATGTAAGAATGATCGTGATCTAGGTATATCCCTAGATCTTCCTCAATGATACGAAGTGAGTCTTAATTCAAAACTGCAGATGTATACCAAGGAGACTGACCCAAATCAGTCCCGCCCCATATTTCTCCTTATCCAAGTCAAATAAGGGGGTCCAACACTTTAACAGAACGAGATTCATTTCAAGGTGCCAATACTTAGAGAGGACCCAATCCACCATAGTTGGTTGTGAGAAAATGAGGGCGACTAAGCCCCGATTCATAGTTAATACACTAGGTGATTACTCCAATGTGCTACCCCATATCTCCTCAGTCCAGACCTTGAGCCTGGAAAATGTATAACTCCTGTCCCTGACCCTGCCCACCAGAATCATCTGCGCGGTGTGTTCGATGTTTTCCATACCGACCCCCTAGCCAAAGCTGATATCACGTCGATTCTGATTCTTGGCACACTGTATCTTTTTCTTGCCATGACACGAACTTCGGCCTTGAACAACTCTACTTAGTTCGATAGGTTCATCAAAATCAGATGATTTGGTGTTGTGTGAGTTTGGCGCTGCAAGGGGAATTCCCTCGAAACATCCAGATGCCACTGTGGGATAAATACCTACCAGAATGGTATGTTGATGATAAATGTGATCCTCCCTACAAATATTAAGGTTCACAAAAGCTAGGTCCTCAACCCTCGAGATACCAAGTCCCAAAGCAATGCTGTACTCAGAGGGATGTCCAGCGACTCTTGAGCTTTTTGTTCCCACAATCGCAACACATATGGCAAGGGGATAGAGAATAATGGCGAGTCCAACCATTGTAGTAGCAGTTCCACACCGGCAACCGTAGTAACCAGAAGAGGTTCCACTAGTAGGGTCATTGGGTTCGCCGACTCACCCAAATACATGGATTCCACATCAGTAATCGGACCCTTACCCCGATCTAAACTCATAATGAAGATCTGAACTCCTTCCAACGGGTCAGAGGAGTAGTCCACCTCCTCTTCATACATTATCAAGTTCATTGTCGAGCACGTACAAAAAGCCAGTGCATACAAGAGACCCATTCCAAGAAAAACCGGTGAAGGATAAAGCATCAAGAGGGCAGCAATGGGAGAACGAGGATAGTAAGATAATGGGTCGATATACACAGGATGAGGATTAAAAAATAGCCAGGGTTCACCGTATAAACAACATGAAGCACATGGACCCCAGCCACGCATAGAGATAAATGTCAGCGGCAAGTTGAAGGTTGTTTGTAGTGAGTTTCGGGCCCAGGGATCACGGGGAACAGAGGGATAATAAAAAAACCGCTTCCATGGAAAGCCCTCAAAAAAACTATTAATAAAACCAAAATGAGTCGGGACAAACGCGGAAACAAACCATTAATAAACAATGGAACCTCAATGGCATAGAGAAAGTGCATTAACCGGGACCAAAGCCACCTGTAGCAGTCTGATGGATCGTGTCGGCGACATGGATAGGATTTGGGCTTGATTCCATGGCTAGGGTTTTCTCCCTTGTATTAATTTTCATTCCTATGTCACCTTGCCACATCATCGCATATCGCACTTCAGCGATTTTAACACTTACCTCCACACTTATTCTTTAAACTTTGTGATTCTTGATTTGCGATTGGGTCCCACTGCATCGCATATCACACTTGGTGATTATAACTCAAAAATTTCACACTTAACTTTTAAAACCTACGATGTGTGCTATGCGATGGTTATATCACAAGTTAAAACATTTAACTTGCAGGCGCTTAAAAGGTAAGTTGTAAAATGTGCAAGTGCGAAATGCGACGCGTGTGAAAAGGCGAAAGGTAAGGAAAATGTGGAATAAAAAGTTTTGCATGCGGATTCATTAATGTATAAAAGTCAGATGGGTCCCACCAAATCGCATCGGTGGAGTTTTATGTTTCGGTGATGAGTTAAGAAGAAGAAAAGTTTAAAACTTGCGAGGTGCGAAGTGCAGGCAAGAGGTAAGGTTTATGGTTGTATAACATGACTGTTCGATGGGCAGGCAAAGCTGCGTTAAGTGGTAAGTCTTATGTGATACTACTTTTAGTGGGTGGCTGGAATTGTAGCATTAAGAATTTAGACTTAGATATAAGTGGGTTTATAAAGGGATAAGTATGAAAGGTTATGTATGTGGGTTTTGGGGGTTTAAATGGTATTTAGAGCATTGGAGTTCAGAATTTGGGAAAATGAAAGGTATGAAGAGGGTAGATGGAATGAATGAGGGTAGCATGGATTTTTCTCACCATCACACTTAATCAGCAACACTTTCCTCCTTCCCCGAATTAAAAGCCAGATAGATCCTTTTGAAGTTCTTGCCAGTCAGGATCTCCCTATCTTTCTTCAAAAATAAATGATAGCCATGGAATATTATTTTCAATGAGAAAAATCTAAGTAACAATCAGTCACCTGGTGATACTTGTGAAATAAAGGGATCTAACAGTGGCTCCAGCTAGGGATGGTAGCTCCTTCAGGAGGTATCAAGAACACCGTAGACTAGTGGCTTGATCTATTGGGCTGATCCCAAACCTGCAACTTAGTATGCTACAAAAACCTTTGTGCTTGAGAAGGCTCAGCTCAAAATCAACACTCTATGTAAACTGAAGTCTAGAATATACTTGCACTGAAGACTGGAAAGCAATATAAAACTACAACTAGAAAAATGCTCAGAGTATTGAGCTTATTTTCACACCTATCTACCCTACTCTACTGAAAATGTTGTTGTTCTAAATGATACAATAATGCCAGTGCAACCAGTCAAGTAGCAACCGAAATAGATGGACAACTTGAGTGCTTGTCAGAAATATCAGCAATATAACTTGATTATGTTTCCTCACAACCAAAGTTATAATATGTAATGGCAACTTTTGATGTATTTGATCCATATAGATAATACATATTTGAAAACTTGGGCTAAAAAGAACCTCCATATAATCTGTTATAGGATCAATAAAAGCATGATGTAAAATATTTGCTTCTAGGCCTTCAATGAATAGTTGATCAATTATATCCTCAGTATTAAACCTTGAAACCTCATCTTCAGATTGGTACTTGAAATGACAATCATCCTCAATATGTAATTCAAGAGGCAGTACAATTTCCTCTTGCTTAGGGGAAGGAATATTTTCCAAGAATTCTTTAGGATCTCGGAAATTACATGACTGAATTTGAGAATTCAAAATTTCAATACCAGTTTCATATCGTTCAACAACTATCTCCAGAAAACATGTTCTAGCTTCAGGACTAAATTTTCTTGATTTCAAAATGAGAAAGACAACCTCTAGGAAATATTCATCAAACTGAAATTCTTATAATTGATTCCTGAATGCGTTTAAAACTTCACCAGATAGAAGGTACGCTACAAACCTTGTCATCTTATTCAGCAGGAACTTTGGTCAGCATGTTGTGGAGTCGCCATGAATGCTCAAAAGTTGGGTTCTTTGAATCACGAAGTCACCAAGTGAATAATGCAGCCTCTTGTGTTTGGTCACTGTCCACCACTAGAAAGTAGATCTGAACTTTGATGTGCTTTTTAAGGAAGATAAATTTCATCCCCAGTATGGTCGCCATTATGTTGTCACTTCGTAATTCTGAAGGCTAAAGACAGAAATACAAGGGAAACATCAAACCACTTTGGAATCCAAGACCTAGCCTTCCTATATTCAGAGAGGGATCTCTCTGTTAGATATAGCTTTGTTTATCGGGGCATTCTAGGCTAGCTATTAGTGCATAGGGGTTTGTTTGAATATTTTTGGTTGAGGCAGCAGAAGGGGGCCATCGGGCTATGGAGTCAAACAGGTGCAAACAGATTCAAATGGATGAACAACTGAGGCCAGTTGCAACCAGGAAAGCTATCCATGTCAATGGATCTTAATAGCTTATGAAATGGAAAAGAGGAGGATATTAAGGTTCAATGAGAATGAAGATCAGACCATCTCTAAATTCTACATTCCGGTACCAGAGGAAAACATAATGTACTATTTCAATACTGAGCAGGGTACCCCATGGTAAATCCTACATAAAAATTTCTATCCGTAGTAAAGAAAAGAAAACAGTATGTGAAACAGAAGAATCACAAATTACATGGGAGAATCACTTCACCACAGATCATAACACAAGAATATAGAAAATAGCATAATCCTTCATTCATCTTCCAGAGAGTGCTTACAACCAAATGAGTCTATTACAATCGTTTTTCACTTCTGGGCATCCTTTCATGCTTTAATACATACAGTATTTAAAGAAAACTTAAGTTAGTTAATTTGTCTACTGCATTGATTACATTCAAGTAGAAACTGGACAAGAGGAAACATGCAGGCGGTGATAAGACGCACTTGGCCTCCAACAGTGGCTTTAGCAGTCCATTATTAATTGTGGAATGATTAAGATCTAGCTGGTGTGATGTCTAAGAGGCGAGGAAAGCTCTGACACCTTGGCTCTTCCTCTTCAGAAAACCATTGTGGAATTATTAAATTGATGAGGTCATGCTAGCATTTTCATGGATTGGTGGCCGTGATGTTGCCTCTTTGTTTTCTCTTGTTATATCAGCAATGTCCCTTTTTCCCGACTTGACCCCCTTGGCACGTTCGCAACAGTGCCACCATACCTTCTTTGGCTCAATTCTGCCTCCTCTGCCCATGTTAGCTCTTTCTTTACAAAACAACGTACAAACCTAATGCACCCGGACTTTAAAATCTTTAGCCTTTGCTCTAAAATACATCGCATCCACACCAACATCGTGCTTCGCATTTTGTATTTTTTTAACTTTTCTTTAGCACTTATCTTCTAAGACTTGCAATGTGCACTATGCGATCGGGTCCCACCTAACATCACACATCACACTTTGGTGCTTTTAACACTTACCTCCCGCACCTATCCTTTAAAGTTTGTGATTTGCAATTGCGATCGGGTCCCACCTGGCATCACACATCGCACTTCAACGATTTTAACACTTAAACCCTTTGCTCTTAACTTTTAAAACTTGTGATTTGCGGTATGCGGACGAGGGCCACATCATCTACCATTCGAGCTTGCCACGTCACCTTTCCATGTCACTGCCACGTCATGATAAATCAGCTGGGATCTGTGTGGTCAGGGCCACGTCATCTGCCATGTCAACTTGCCACGTCATCTTTCCATGTCACTGCCACGTCATTTGCCACGTCACCTTGCCACATCATTGCATATTGCACTTCGGCGATTTTAACACTTACCTCCGCACTTATTCTTTAAACTTTGTTATTTTTGATTTGTGATTGGGTCCCACCGCATTGCATATTGCACTTTGGCGATTATAAATCAAACCTTTCACACTTAACTTGTGCACTATGCAGTGGTTATATTGCAAGTTAAAACATTTAACTTGCGGGCGCTTAAAAGGTAAGTTGTAAAATGTCTGAAGTGCAAAACGCGACGTGCGAAATGTTGGAAAGTACGAAAAGGTGAAAGGTAAGGAAAATGCGGAATACAAAGGTTTTCATGCGGATTTGGTAATGTATAAAGGTCGGATGGGTCCCACCAAATCACATCGGCGGAGTTTTATGTTTCGGCGATGAGTTAAGAAGAATAAAAGGTTAAAACTTGCGGGGTTCAAAGTGTGGGCAAGGGGTAAGGTTTATGGTTGTATAACACAGTTGTTCGATGGGCGGGCAGAGTTGCGATAAGTGGTAAGTATTATATGATACAACTTTTAGTGGGTGGGTGAGCTGTAGCATTAAGACTTCAAACTTAGATATAAGCGGGTTTATAAAGGGATAAGTCTGAAAGGTTATGTATGTGGGTTTTGGGGGTTTAAATGGGATTTAGAGCATTGGAGTTTAGAATTTAGGAAAATGAAAGGTACGAAGAGGGTAGATGGAATGAATAAGGGTAGTATGGATTTTTCTCACCATCACACTTAATCAGCAACACTTTCCTCCTTCCCTAAACTAAAAGGAAGATAGATTATTTTGAAGTTCTTTCCAGTCAGGATCTCCCTTTCTTTCTTTGAAAATAAATGATAGCCATGGAATATTATTTTCAGTGAGAAAAAAATAAGCAATAATCAGTCACCTAGTGATATTGTGAAATACAGGGGTCTAACAAATTCTTCGACTGCTAGAAGGCATCGCTAGTCTTTCGGGACGTTGGCCCTACTACCCATCAAAATTTATCTCTGCTAGGCCTAGTCACCATGAGAGTGTGAGGACGATCAGATCTATATAGGCTTTTAGTATCATACAAAAAACGAACAAAAACCTCATTTTTTTCTTGATTGATCACATAGTTTATATTTAAAGAGAAAAATTACCTTTCCATTTTTCACTTTGTTTTATGTATGTGATTACGTTATTGCAATGATAGATATCATCCTTCCTCCAAAATAAAAAACACCAACAATATTACACTAATCGACGCCATAGGGGACCCAATGGGACCCCATTGATCTAGGTGTTTCTTAAACCTCCCCCCATTATAAGAAGGAGTGTTAAGCCTCCTTCCACTCACACGTAGACGATGTCATGTTGCTTCCATTATAAGATATTCCTTTATTGGGGAATATTTTATTGGAACCCCTAAGGTCAAAGGATCGCTACCCCTTCAAGGAGTCAACAAATCACCCCTTAGGGAATTCCACAAGGAAATATTCCCCAGACACCTCCCTAAGGCCACACATACACATACCTGTGCAACATCATCATACGATGGCATTCAATACTCCGTTACATTTCTTATCATCATTAAATATTCCAGATTTGACCAAGTTAACAAATGACCCTATTGCACATGGCCTTAACTGGCCACCCATGCCCACAAAGCTCCTTTCAGATATTCCAAAATTTTAAGGTAAGCAAGTGGAAGACCAAGGAAATCATATTATGAATTTCCAACTATGGTGTTCATCAAATAGTATTATAGATGATACCATTCGGAAAAGACTATTTCAACGGACCCTTACAAGGCCAACAACGAAATGGTATGTTGAGCAACCCTCTGCGTCACATTGAACATTTGGCAACCTCGCAACTATGTTCCTCACCTACTTCCAACTCCAAATTCATCATGATTCAGGAATGGAACTCCTCACTCATGTTAGAAAAACACCTATTGATGACATATCGGACCATCTCCATGAATGGCAGAGGCATCACAGCTTGTGCAAAGCCAATCTCGACGATAGAGTTCTTCTAGACTTATTTTTTAAAACACTCACAACATAAATTTCAAAGTATGTGTCAACGCAAAAACCTCACTCTGAGGAAGACACCATCAATGAAGCCCGGAAACTAGAGCTCATTTACATCCAATCTAGATATATCTACCATATCCTTCCAAATTCCCTGCGTCTGCAAACTTATAGAGAGTTACCGGGCATGTCGAATAATGTTGACGGTTTGGTAGGGTCCTTAGCCCAAAGTAAACCAAACAAAATTTATCAGTACCCTGGATACTCTTATTATATTACGCAGAATATATCACAACCAGGGTATTATCATAGTCAGCCTGCACCTCTGCAGAACATGACTAACAGGGCAGTGCCATACCACCAACCGCAAGGAGGTCCATATTCTCCCTTGAAGGGGACTCAGTATTCAGCATGAAATGGAAATACTAGAGAGACAACCCAACATACATATTCCAACCAAGAACAAGGGAACCAATACTCCCCTTTCCTCACACAAAATCTACCATCAGTGCAGAACAATGCACCAGTTAACCTAGTGCAACCCTCCCAAGCTCAGCAACAACCTTCATATAACTAGGAGAATAATAATAATCCTCTGACCGCTACAAAGAAAAAACCAAAGGGAGACTCTAGACAGGGTGGAAGAAAAAAGAAACACCCCCCATGATCTCAGGTTAGGGGCAACTCCAACCAAAATCAAAACCAGGAACCAACAAATAACTCTCAAAGGAAAAATAAGGCAACAAGTCTAAGGATAAATAATTCTTGTGCCATACGTGGGGAATGCAGTCATTACACCCACCACTGTCCCGAACTTCTTGAGTTAAAGCGACTTCAGGGTAACTGAGGACAAGGGGGACAAAACCAACAGCCTGCATTCGTGTAGGAATCCTTCCCCCATTAGGGAGTGGTTAACACCCAGCAACAACAACCACCCCAAAATAGTGTTGGAGGAAATAGCCATGATATCTTCATGAATAGAGAATAATTGTTCTTCCAAACATAGAATAGGAATTACGACGCACCCCTGGATACCAACCCTTCAGGTACAAGTACGAGCACACCTACAACGTTGCTAACCATCTCTAAAGTACCTATTGAACCCATGCAAAAAATGGTCAAATGACCAACAAGGCATGCAGAGCATCATTCCAAAGCCGCTCATAGATATAGTATAGTGGAAGATTTAGATCAGTCTAAATCATCCATGTCAGCATTAGAGGTCCTGCAATCTTTCCCAATGCAACGGAAAGCCTTACTTTCCACTTTAGGCATGATCGACCCTTCAGATTCCTGCCTAATGGTTTTTTATCTAGACAAGGCAAGCCCCAGGCTTCCTTCTCTAGTCTCTTTCCAAATACTGGTTTCAGTTCAATACATCACCATCCATCGTTGCATCGTGGATGAAGGATCATCCACATGCATCATGTCCAAAACAGTTTGGCGGAAGTTAGGATCACCTGAATTAAAAACATCCAACATCATGCTCAGAGAATATGATGGGCGCCCATCAGCCCTAATGGGTCTTTTCCAAAATGTACCAGTGCACTTGGCCAAAAAAATAGTCCTCATAGACATTGAGATCTTAGACGTGCAATTAGACTACAATATCCTCCTTTTGCATAGTTACATGTACATTATGACCGTGATAACATCCTCTGTTTTTAGGGTGATGATGTCCCCCCATGAAGACAAAATCATCACCATTGACCAACTCACATACTACGAAAAGAAACCCATGACTGAGCTAGATGTTGTAATACCATACATAGATACATCTACTAAGTCGATCACAACATATACAGAATTTGGCCCTGGCCAATTCAAACCATATTCTATCCTAGGAACATACCTAGGAGACCCTCCTATAATGCTAGGGGAAGCCTCGGAAAGTATAGAGGCATCGGTGTGCATAATGAGTTCATCAAACACCGAAACCAACCCGAAACCTGAAACCGGTAGCACGGATGTCGTCACCTCTGATCTAACATTCCTACCATATGCTATCTCCCAAACCCCATTTTTGTATTCCCCACCTGGTTTTGTTTCGAAACAAGTCATGGCAACTCTTACATTTCCAAATATGTCTTTCGCAATACTAGTCTAGTATTTGGCCCCTCCGGCCACGTCAAGAAACACAGGCATTACATCTACAAGAACCTCCCAGGAGGTCGCAATAGCAAAAGAATCCCATGTGGCAACACTAGTCAATACTACCATGAAGGATAACAAGAAAGGGAAGAAGGTGGACACCCCTAGGCTTCATAGGGCATTGCAACCTTGTGCATTGTGCAACATCGTAAGCCATCCTCCTTGCATTTTCCCAAAATTAGACGAGTTGAAAGCTCTTCTACATGATTAAATAACTGTCGTAACCTCATCCACCCATAAAAAGGAGAAGGCCATGAATACTCAAGGTAAAGCATTACGCACCAACCATTTGTGCGCCATATGTGACCAATACGGGAATTACACCCATCATTGCCCAGAGATGCCTCGACATAGGGATGCATTACACACCCTAGAGGAAATTTATCTTTAGGACCCCTCTACAACATCCATGCAAATGGAAGAGTATGGGTCTGAAACCATCTTATGCGTACAATAAGAGCCTACATCATGCTCATACTTAACAAACCCAACGACACAAAGAAGGAAAAAAAGGCCACACCTCACGTCTCGGTTTGCGCATTGTGCAATGAACTTGATCACTTTATTGTTCAATGCCTCGAGTTAAGAGCATTCAATCATTGGTACCCAATTCCACATGTTTCCCAAACCAACTTATCTCAGAAAATATGACATACATGTCAAATCTGTCGAAGAAACCACCACATGCACCATTGTCCCCATATCCATCGTTTCCGATCTATATTAGATTTCACGAAATGCTTTATCGCTACAAACTCTGAATTAGCAAATTCGGACACAGTATCCATGGAAATCACTACAACTCAAGGGACTGAAGGACCTAGGAGATTTTTATATATATCAGAAGAGAGATGACCACCAAGACAGTCACCTCCCAACCATAACCATTCTCAGCCTCAAGTCTTGGTTTGTGCATTATGTGACAAACCTAATCATTTGATCAATCAATGCACTCTTTAGAGTTGCTTCAGATATGGTACTCGATCACCCTAGTCATCTAAAGAGATTTGACCATACACAATGGGCAGTTTTTTCAGATCTTCCAAGGTAACCACCATCTTTGTCATTTTCCCTACATTCCCCGAATGCACTTAGCATTAGATTCTTTGCACCTATTCATTTCCAATGACGCCAATTTGTACAGTTCGGATTCAGAGTCCATAGAAAGTTCCACAACTCATGAGAATGAAGTGTCTAGGTCAATCCTATATGTATTGAGGAAAGACAACCAACAACTATGATGCCTTCCTATCATCGCCACAACCAACCTAGATATGAGAAGGCAACCAGACACCCCGGCAGGGTAGGGTGCAAACCTAACTTCTCATGTGCCCTATGCAATAAAAGTAACCACATGGTTAATCAATTTTGTGAGTTGAATAGGTTCATAGAAATTTTGTGCATAGTAAACCCCATCCCTAATTACATCTCTCTAGCAAGAGAAGATCACTCGTTGCTATTGTTGAATATGATCCCAATTTCATCGCACAAAGAACTATTAGTATCTTCCACGATTAAGAGAAGCCAAAACAACATTAAAACAAAATCTCCAAAGGGATCCATATCACACAAAATTTAAGACCTGAAGATGTTAGAAACATAGAAATGCACAATCTCACGACCATCACCAATCATTCACTATAAAATTTAGCGGAATTTCCGACAGCCAATTTGTCACTATTTTGACACATAGTCGTCGCAAGAGTGACAGTTCGAGGATGGGAAAAACGTGGTTTTCCATACCGTTGCAATTTCGACGCACTTAAAAAGTGTCGCACTACCGACACTTTTTCGGTCGCTTCCAAACAAGCGTCGCTCTTCCGACGTTTCTCAACCCGTCGCGCTTCCGACGAAATGTGGTCCGACGTTTTGAACGTCGCTCTTCCGACGTTTGTAAAATGTCCCAATTTCGACGCAATGTGGTCCGACGTTTTGGACGTCGCTCTTTCGACGTTTGTAAACTATCGCAATTCCGACGAAATGTGGTCCGACGTTTTGAATGTCGCTCTTCTGACGTTTGTAAACTGTCGCAATTCCGACGAAATGTGGTCCGACGTTTTGAACGTCGCTCGTCCGACGTTTTTATTCTGTCGCTCTTCCGACGTTTTTAAGTTGTCGCAATTCCGATGCTTACAAGGCGTCGGTATACCGACGATGGGTTTAATTTAAAAAAAAAATGAAACTTTAAAACAGGACAGTAAATCTCCAATATTTGTTATGAATTGTGGGCATTCCAATGACCATGAAATATTAATATAATAAACCACCCCGCAATGATTCGACTATAAACAATCATTTTTTTCCACAAGAGAAAAAACATTGTTTTGAATATATTATATGAAGTAAAACAGTCCATGAAGTCATTACATTTTCACATCTGAAGATTGGAACCCAAATATCCATCCAAAAAAGTGGAAGTCCCACCCTAGACAATGATAGAAAAATACCCCATGTCACATACAGGGACTTGATATAAAACCCAGTAACGGTCCACATGGAGATTATCGACAAATTTGAGAAAGCATCCAAATATTCCCGAGGCATCTATAAGAAAGTAAAATAGCAGTATGTAGAATAGTAAAACAAAAGATAGAGTACCGAAGTCCATTGTTCCAAATACAAATTAAAGTACCCAAAATCCTTGAACAGAGAAAAACGCTAATCATGTGAGGAGTGTGATATGTCCAAAATATAAAAAGACCATCAGACCATATCAATAAACCAGCAACATAGACCAGCATCGCTAGTTTTGAAGGCAGAGTGATAAACATTAATCATTTTTTTTTTCACAAGAGAAAAAACGTTGCTTTGAATATATTATATGAAGTAAAACAGTCCATGAAGTCATTACATTTTCACATCTGAAGATTGGAACCCAAATATCCATCCAGAAAAGTGGAAGTCCCACCCCAGACAGTGATAGAAAAATACCCCATGTCAAATACAGGGACTTGATATAAAACCCAGTAATGGTCCACATGGAGATTATCGAGAATCTAAGAAAGCATCCAAATATGCTCGAGGCATCTATAAGAAAGTGAAATAGCAGTATGTAGAATAGTAAAGCAACAGATAGAGTACCGACGTCCATTGTTCCAAATACAAATTAAAGTACCCAAAATCCTTGAACAGAGAAAAAAGTTAATCATGTGAGGAGTGTGACATGTCCAAAATATAAAAAGACCATCAGACCATATCAATAAATCAGCAACATAGACCAGCATAGCTAGTTTTGAAGGCAGAGTGATAAACATTAATCATTTTTTTTTTCACAAGAGAAAAAATGTTGTTTTGAATAGATTATATGAAGTAAAACAGTCCATGAAGTCATTAAATTTTCACATCTGAAGATTGGAACCCAAATATCCATCTAGAAAAGTGGAAGTCCCACCCCAGACAGTGATAGAAAAATACCTCATGTCACATACAGGGACTTGATATAAAACCCAGTAACGGTCCACATGGAGATTATCGACAATCTGAGAAAGCATCCAAATATGCCCGAGGCATCTATAAGAAAGTGAAATAGCAGTATGTAGAATAGTAAAGCAACAGATAGAGCACCGACGTCCATTGTTCCAAATACAAATTAAAGTACCCAAAATCCTGCAACAGAGAAAAACGCTAATCATGTGAGGAGTGTGATATGTCCAAAATATAAAAAGACCATCATACCATATCAATAAACCAGCAACATAGACCAGCATCGCTAGTTTTGAAGGCAGAGTGATAAACATTAATCATTTTTTTTCACAAGAGAAAAACGTTGTTTTGAATATATTATATGAAGTAAAACAGTCCATGAAGTCATTACATTTTCACATCTGAAGATTGGAACCCAAATATCCATCCAGAAAAGTGGAATTCCCACCCTAGACAATGATAGAAAAATACCCCATGTCACATACAGGGACATGATATAAAACCCAGTAATGGTCCACATGAAGATTATCGACAAATCTGAGAAAGCATCCAAATATGCCCGAGGCATCTATAAGAAAGTGAAATAGCAGTATGTAGAATAGTAAAGCAACATATAGAGTACCGACGTCCATTGTTCCAAATACAAATTAAAGTACCCAAAATCCTTGAACAGAGAAAAACGATAATCATGTGAGGAGTGTGATATGTCCAAAATATAAAAAGACCATCAGACCATATCAATAAACCAACATCGCTAGTTTTGAAGGCAGAGTGATAACCTGTCAACACATAAAATAGTATCATAAAGCGGATACAGGAAATGTGCAGAGACATGTACTGTTGATATACACCTCACACAAAAAGCATCCATGATAGAGCAAAAATATGTATAAACCCAGGGTCGATTGTATGTTCTGGCTCGCTTGTTCCCGGAAATAAAAACCATTTGCAGAAACCCAGGCTCACTTGATTCCAAAATTGGTAACCATATGTTGCATCCGAGATGTAAGGTTCAGGCTCGCTTGTTTCCATTAGTAGCCCGCTAAAACATCCACCTTGTTCATAGCAAAAAGGTTCCTGTAGATATACAGAGAAAGAGTATAATATGTAGACCATATAAACATGGCTCTGTATTTCAAAAAACAGGTTTAAAATAGAAACAGGGCAACATTTTTTTTTCTAAGTTAATCTATTAACAGTGGGAATAAAATTACACCGAAGTCAAAAACATTGCCGAGACTCATGGCAAATTTGTCATCAAAAAATAAAAAAATTAAGAAGACTGCCCTCATACGGGGAAACCAGTCTTGAACGTTTAATTTACAGAATTCAAAAATATTACAGAGGTCCATCACAGTAATATAATCTAAAAGTAGCCCAATTAAGTGGGCCGCGAAGCAATAAAAAAAAACTAACCAAACTACTCCTCCAGCGGCTACTTGACGATTCGGCACCATCCTTCGGAAGGTCCAGGATCGCTAGGTGCTACCTCCACAGTCATGCCACCGCTCCCCTCCTTAAGGCCCGAATGCTGGCCGGCTTTTTCTGAGCTCAGACCCACCGGACGGGTGCATTGTTCTTCCATTTGGGCCTCCTCACGGAAAACCACAGTAATTGAAGTTGTGATTCGTGGGCGGTTCAGAGAGAAACTAAAGGAAAAAAACGCAGTGCACGTCGTGGGAGAAGGTGAAGCGGTGGGGAAATGAGGAGCAGGGGAGCCCATACGGTGGCAAGATCCTAGAACCCGACCCCGCCCACTTCTAGTATCTGGATAGTGACCTGTGTGATAATCACTGGACTAGGAAGTCGACTCGGTTGAGGGGCTGGAGGGAGTGCGCAGGGGTTGACCTCTAGTGCTCCCCCTGCGGCAACACATCCTTTGACGCAAGAGAAGCATGGGTGTAGTCTCAGCAGTGGGCACAAGAGGAGACGAAGAAGCAGAATTCCAAGAAACAGAGGAATACAAACAAGGACCAGACCGATAGAAATGTAGATATGCAGCAAGGTCTAAGTAGCAGTTCAGCTGGCCACTTCTCCTTCTCGTCACAGTGAGCAGGCAGTGTAACCCAGCAACCGGCTCGTCTGAAAAACCATAGCGAAATGCCATTTTATCGACCCGACTACAATGCAATCAAAGGACGCCCGTCATAATTAATCTCTGATCATTAATGAGAGCCGAAGGCCGGATCATATTGGAGCATGCGGAATCGCTATCAGGAGTGGAGGTCTGATCTTGAACAGTGTTAAAACTTAATGCGATTAGATGTGAAAACCTTAGAACTTAATTGAACAACGTTAAAACTTAATGCGATTGATATGAAATCGCCACATCCATGTCCCATCGCCTTAAACGCCATCGAATGCACCCGCATCCGGGAACAGGGCAACATTTGATTGAGGACACATGGCAAAAATTGATTGGAGCGGATCTTTGTTTGGGCCGCTCGCGCAGTGGAAATCTGGACCCGAAAAATATTAGGGCGAATTTGATAAGAAATTCGCGTCACAACTCTCCCTCCATATGCTAGCCCAACTTCGGACCCGAAAAATATTAGGGCAGAATTCAATTGGTTTTCGTGTCACAAAATTGGCAGACGTCAGCAGGCTATTTTGGACCGTGAATTTGGTTTAAATTAAGGTTTATCGTCGTTTGAAGTCCGGCGGGCTCGACTTAAGAACAATTTTGTTTGATCCCATCTTATAAAATTTGTGTTGGTTTTCTTTGATAATACACATATTTATAATAAATCATGGGAATACCACACTAAACATGTGGAAAAGTTATATAAATTATTGAGAAAAATCATTTTTATGTAAAAATATCCAAATGTGCTTTTGGAAAATAAGAATTCGAGTATTTGGTTCATATTGTTTTAAAGGAAGGAGTGAAGTTGGAGCCTCAAAAGATGCAAGCTATTACAAAATGACCTATTCCTAAGAAAATCAAGGTTCTTAGAAGATTTTTTAGACTTAAATGATATTATTGATAATTTTTTAAGAATTATGCATGCATTTCAAGTCCACTCACATATCTCTTGAAGAAAATATCATTTATATGGAATGATGAGGCTACTTTGGCATTCTCTCCTTTAATGGATGCCATGTCTTCTACACCAACATCGGTTGCACCTACTTTTGGTAAAACATTCATAGTAGAGTGTGAGGCACTAGGACAAGGAATTTACGTAACATTAACACAATAAGGGATATCATTGGCTTTTAAAAGCAAGGAATTCAAAGAAAATATTTGGTAAGGAATTCAAAGAAAATATTTGGTGAAATCTATGTATGAAAAATAAATGAAAGCAATATTACATGCAATAAAAAATGGGGATAGTATATCATTGGGAGGCACTTTAAAGTCAAGATATACCATGATAGCATAAAGTATTTTTTGAAGCTATGGATTTCATTGGAAGATTAACAAAAATGAGGAGAAAAATGCAAAGTTTTAATTTTGAGATAATCTGCAAAAGGGTATGGAAAATTTAGTACATGATGTTCTTTCTAAAATAGAAGAGGCCTCAAATTTATATCCAATTACATTTTCTATTCCTAGGTGGCTAGAAGAAGCTTTGCCATAATGGAAAAATGACAATAGTACTAAACAAAAACTAAAATTTATAAAGGATGGGATGAACTCTATGGAGCATTGGGAGTGAAAGAGAGATATAATTTGGTGCAAATGTAGAATATTTTTATGCACACAAGCATATTTGAATAAACAAATATTAAGGGAGTCCCATGTCTCTCTGATGGTAGGATGCAGGGTTCCTTAAAACATCTCAAAGGATCAAAAAATATATTTTTGGAAAGAATGAAGAAAGATATTCAAAATTTTGTAAGAGAAGGTCAGGTTTGCATAATAAATAAAAGAGAGATAGTAAAATCTCTAGGGTTACTTCAACCATTCCACATACATATTCAAAGACTAGAAGATATATCAATAGACTTTATTACAGGGTTACTGAAATATAAAGGTAAGTATTATATTTTTGTGATCATTTATATAGACAAATTTTGTAGATTTTTTTTGTAGAGCTCAAAGTACATAAACGACAAGCCAAGTGGCAGAAGTGTCCGTGAAACAAATTCATAGTCTTCATGGTTTTCCTAAAGTAATAGTAACAAGAAACTTTTGGAAATAATTATTTAATATGAGTGGAGAAACACTAGCTGCCATGAGTTCTACATATCAACGCAGTCAAATGGTCAAACAAAAATAGTTAACAAATGCTTTTAAGGTTATCTACAATGTTACTCTTTAGAAAAGCAATCTTAATGGATGAAGTTGGTTCGTCAAGGAAGAATGGTAATATGATACTACCTATCACACATCTACTAAAATTTCCCCATTTAAGGCCCTTTATGGATATCCAACTCCTAGTATCTCATACTTTTTGCAAGAAGTCCAAAGTATAGGAAACAGAGTCACATATGGAAAATACTAAAGAAACTTTGAAAATTATTATGGAAAACCTTCAAATGACATGAAACATGATAAAAAAACAAGGGGAACAACATTGAAGTGAAAGATAATTTGAGGAGGGTAATTGGGTATTTTTTAGATTATAGCATTATAAGCAATCTTCATTCAAGAAAAGGAAGAATAAAGAATTAGCTCAAAAATGTTATGGCCCTAAATAATTATTCATAGGATTGCACAAGTGGTATAGAAGTTATATTTTCCTTCTTCTTGCATTCATAAGGTTTTTCATGTATCTTGCCTAAAAAAGGTTTTGGAAAAAAATATGCCAATGTAAATAGAACTTCCAAAATTAGATGAAGAATGAAAGTTGATTCTTGAACCAAAAAAAGTTATAGATAAACATTCTGTATCTCTTTGACATATAACCATTATGAAGAACCTAATCAAGTGGAAGAATATTCCTCTAGAATAAGGTACATGGTAAAATGATCAATTCGTGATGAAATACCCACGGCTAAAGGGTTCGTTTGAAGTTTTGACAAAGGTTTTGTTATATGTTTTATATAACGCGCGGCGGAATAGTTTTATTTTTTGTTAAGGTCCCACACAGTGATCAAATTTGAAGGGCAGGTCCGAATTTCAATTAGAAGGGCATATATCTATGTCGCCCTTCCATAATGAAAAGCTTAAAAAAAAAACTTTTCAATTGGCCACAATAAATTATTTTTACATTTCATTTTCAGAAAGACAAAACCATCAATCTTTATATTAATAAAAGACTGTTACATATACAACAATGAAGAAGGCTCCATCTTTCATTGCTTAAATATCTCATTGGCAATGTCAACATAATTCTTGAAGACACTATTATTAGAATTTGGATACATACCACCAGGATATAGGAGATTCTTATGTGTCAGATTGTGTAATGCAATTTTGACTTTGTCTCACAAGGAGCAACAGCATGAAGGTCTGGATTTTTCTTATAGAACTTTTTAATTATTATTTGAAACGTTTTTTATAGATATGAAGAAAACAATGAAATTATGAGCATGGTGGAAAATTAGTCAAGCTCATGATGCCAAACCATGATGATGTAAGTTTGGAATTTAACATTTTTACATGTTAAAGACAAATAGTCAAAATCACTGACAACTTAGTATGCCATAATTAATAATCATTCCCTGCTCACTTTTGTTAATAGGTTTATGTCACACGATGATCTCTCTTCTTTGGCATTTACTTGTATTGAAGATCACTATTCTAGGAATAAGGAGTTATTTTCTCCAAAAATAACCCTAGCCAAACATTGACAATGCATCAAGGATATCTTTCTATGCTTCATAAGTACATATGTTCTACTTCTAAATCATGTCTTGGAAGTGGTTGTTTTGTTGGACATTATTCACCAGTTGGTTTCATACCAAAGTCTTTTTCTCATTTTCAGCATCCAATACATGAAAAAGATTTAAAACAACATAAATATTTGAAATTTTGCAAGAATTGTCTGGCAGACTTTGAATATTAATTTTGAAGTCAAGTGCATGATGCTGTATAGGATCAAGTGTCATTTTGAATACCATATGGTTCACAAGAAACTTCTCCACATGCTACCTGTTTGGTCAATTTAGTGTGTCCTAAATTGCTACATTAATTTGTCAATCCGGGATTCGTAAGCTGACGAAGTGTGGCGCAGTATATGTGCAAGATAACCTATCTCTTACTTTTTGTCATTTTTGAGTTTTTATTTATTTTGGTTGGTTTCCTAATGTGAGTTGGAAATTCTAAAAAAAAAATAGGTATGGTTATGAATGTTCAAGGCAATGATGTCCTTTATAATGATTTCCCAAACTTCAAACTTCAAAAGGATTTTGAAACATACAATAACAAAATTAATTCCTAAAATAAAATGAAAATGTGCCACTATACTAGTTAAACAAACAGTGAACTATTGATCATGAAACTCACTACCCTTGCTGCTGTCTAAATACAAAAGAAACTGTACTCAAAGAAATCCAAGAATTGCAAGCAAAGTAAAGCTAAAACCAAATACATCAACTCATATTCTGACCCCTCGCCATTAGTCTCGCTATGGCTTTCGAAGGTAATCATAAACAACTTGAGCAATCTGATATCTAATTTGCAGAAAAATAAACTAATATCAAATTACACACCCATACTTCAATCCCTCACCATTAGTCTCGCTATGGCTTTCAAAGGTAACTGATAATGACATGAGCAATTTAATATCTAACTTGCAGAAAAATAAACTAATATCAAACTACACACTCATACTTCAATCCCTCACCATTAGTCTCGCTATGGCTTTCGGAGGTAACTGATAATGAAATGAGCAGTTTAATATCTAACCTAACTAGTAAAGCAAATGTACAAAACTGAAATGAATAAAATAATGCTGGAATTAAAAACTAAGAAAAAGAAATCAGCAGAAGGACAAAATTGATTCCCTGTCATTAGTCATTGTAAACTATGTGCAAATTCCCGGGCTGCCTACTATAATCTGGAACAAAGACACTGATCAGTTAACAGCAGTATAAAGTATGAAAAATTATGAACAGAAACAAAACATTAATACCATAAGAAATGTAATATATACACGTGAATGACTATGGCACAATGAACGTAAGGAAATGAAGCATGAAACTATACAATAATACACAAAACCTCGGCGTGTGCAGGGGCCCTCTGCACAATCCTCGGGAAGCAACTATCAAACACGAATTATGATTTTGAAAAGAGTCTTCTCATATATTTAAAATGCAGTCATAACAAAGAAATAATGTCACGGCACAGTGGGCTTTCTATCCAGCAAATTACATTACAACAGCTAACTACTATGTGTATGAGAACGCATTATTTATAACAGAGAATTTCATAACTAATTTCCTACATTCTGCGCTGATACAAGACACGTGAACCACCACGTCCATAAATCTAGCATCATGGCTGCCGTGAAGATTAAATCTATGGAGAGTGGTCATTGGATTCGGCTTATGGAGCCGTTTATAGGTGTTGATATGTCTCCCGTGATTTAGAAACGGCCACGCAAATCTTCACGTGGTGAAAAACAGAGTTCTGTCACCGTGGGACTCTTCGGTTGACCACCGCTTGACTATCTTTGACCACAACCTTCTTAGGTGAATTCAACTGAACCAATAGGACTCGATCCATGTCCATGTCATTTCCAACTTGCCCATGTGGTTCGATTTTCCTGAAGACACCTGCAATATAGACTTTAACAAAATGGCTGCGGAAAGTTGCAGCAGCTGCGGAAAGTGACAAGATTCCGCAGCTCAATGAGAAAAAATAGTTAAAAACCAATTTAAAAGCTCTTTTATGATTAATATGCAATGATATTGATGGCTTAGGAGGTCCAGGTAAATGGAAAAAGTCTAGAAAGGTGTATAGGAAAGATGCAAGTTTGGGACTCAACATACCCCCACTGTGAAGGTGTTGCATGTCCTCATGCAACCAAAAATTTTTATCATCCTTTTTCAATTCATATGCCTTGATACCTCTACCAGTACATCCAGTCCTCTTCTCCTCTTCCTTGGTGCTGCTAACATCCTGGGCTTCTTCATCAAGCATCTGAATTTGATATTAATCAGTGCTCTACTTAACTTCTGGCATTTCTTCTTCAATTTCCTATTCTTTTTCTGCCATAGTCCCAGATGTAACATGGTATTGTCATGAATGATCTTGTCCAATCTGTTTTGCTCCTTTAATGCTTCATTTTCATTTTTAATATGTCTATTTAAAACCTCCAACTCAAAGACTTCTTGTTTTAACGATTAGACTAATGCTTCTTGTGCTGTGTGAGGCTGAATGGATGAAGTGTTGGGACCCGTGGCTATTCTTTCTAAGGATTCTATGTAGTCGTACACCTCTTGCTGATTTGGATCTATCTCGGGTGTCGTTTTCCTTGGGTTGTCCCCAAAATGCTGTGGAGGAGAATTGACTTCAAAATCTGGCTGAAAAGGACTCATGTCAACATCTTGAGGACTAGTTTCAACAGTTGGCTGAGAATGAGATGGACTATGTTCAACATCTGGCTGAGAATGAGATGGACTATGGTCAGCTGGAGTTTTTCCAGGTGTTCCTTCTCCCAAATCAATAAAATGGGGTCCTTTTGTTTGTGCTTTCCTCCACTTTCCTTTAAGCCTGCTGCTTCTTCTTACATACTGTGGACTACTGTCTTTTTCCTTTTGTTTTTCTTTTCCCCTCTTTTTGGCCATAGCTGACTGTTCCTGAAGGTGAACTAGTCTCTCAGACAATACTTGATGGTCTTCTTCTGAGGAAGGGTTTTGATGCACAACCTCAATGCTTCTTTTCTCTTTCGATTTTATTGGCTTTTTATCCTCAGAGTTTTCCTTCTTCCTTTTTGACAGTCTTTCTTCTCTACTAGTTCTTTCAACTGTGTTAGTAGGAGTGCTTTGAGTTTTATCATTTGTTCTCTTTCTTCTACTTCTTTTTGATGTACTTCCTTCTGGGGTTTCTTGAGGTTCTTCAAATAAATTTCTAATTAAAAACTGCTCCCAGGTGTCCTTTTTCTCCTTTAATTGTTTTTCTATCAAGATTTTCACGAGACCATGGTGATAAAAATGTGGTTCTACGTCCCCCATATGCTTTTGGACGGTTGTAGACATCTTTTTCAAACTGTTTAGTAAAAATTATGGCAGATTGAGGGACTGGTTGTCTAGGAAGTTCATCAACAATCGGGTATGATACATGTACATTGATCCAAAACGTCCCTCACAGGTGATAAATTTTTGAATAACTAACAGTAAACTGGCCCCCTCTTCTTTTAAAGCATGAACACGAATTCCCTTTTTGAAAATGGTGACATCCATACCTGAGTTACGTATGATTACTCTCCAGGATTCCTCGCCAATGCTCTTGTTCTTGAACCAGCGTTCTCCTTCTTGAGGAAGTTTTGTACCAGCTGCTATGGATGCCTCAGTCACTGTAAATTTGAGGTCCCCAATCTCCACCTCCAGACCGTTGAAAGACCTCGCAAAAGCTTTTGTTACTTCCTTATGGTAGCCTTTGAACTTTTGAATAAACCGAAGCCATTTTGCCTTTTTCAGTATGTCTTTGACTTGCGGGTATCCTTCCATAAATTTGGGTCCCTCTGGTTCTGTTCTCAACAACTGACCCATCCTTCCTTCTGTACTTTTAGAAATCGTTTGCGTGAGGAGGGTTTAACGGAGGTAAGACAACAGAAATGATCAGGGTTTATGAAGGAGGCCAGTGACTGGATGTCAGAGAATAGGTACACGAAATGAAGCAGAACATAGAACAAAATGGAGTGAAGGCTTATGTGAGCATGATGGAAATGCAGCCATGAGATCAATAGAACAGTAGGGGGAGTAAAACGCATCCGGAAATATTTAAAATTGGGTGGCTGCAGAGTAGATGCAAGCACGTTTATGCAACGACTACGGATTTTGTGCGGCTAAGAGAAGTCGTAGTCAAATCAACCACGTTCCTTAATTACAGGTGGAGTATCAACGTATAGCGGAACACTAGTGAAGACCGGAGGCTTGATTATGAGGCCGTTTAGAAATGAATGCAAGGATTGTGGGGGAATCGTATAGAGATCGTGGGATGGCTACGGAGTTATCAACGCAATCATTGCATATAATGGAGCTATGGTTTATAACTATGTAAAAATGTGCTTGAATGCCATTTGAAATAAATTTTTACTCATACCTTGGAATTCTTGCTATTTTTCATTGGTCTTCAATCGCTGTTCTCATTATTATTTTAATGCCCATGTCTTCGTAATATTTCTTCATACTCGTATTTGATTTCATGATTGTTGTTCAATATCTGATTTAACTTAAAACGTAGTGGTAGCTATAAAATGGTTTACTTACAATCAGTCACCGCAATCAGCACAATAATTATTCTGGGTGAATGGAGATATTGATGGATGATGTTCGTAAATCGAATGAAATGGCCGTGTTAAAATGCACAGAATAAATGAATATAGAAGGAAGAAATTAAGTGGAGTGGAATGAAGTGGAATGGAATGGAGTGGGTTGTCATAAGACTTGTGAAATGAGAGAGAAATTTTTTTTTTGGAAAATATAGGGTGTCAGGTGTTCCTGATTTTCACCCTACATTTTCTGTATAAGACTGCCAATCAGTGATTGGTTTTCAGGCTTATACAAAATTATATATATATATATATATATATATATATATATTACTTGAAACTGAAAAGAACAAAGGCTAGGCTGGTGGAGAAGAAGGATTCTTCTTCACCAGCCTTATTACAGAATTATCTTGAAACATTTTGACAAATTCCTCTTTTGAGAGTGGCTTATGATAGATCTTTTATCTGTGGCCATTCACAATAAGAGGAGTTTGAGATTCATCAATGGTCTTGATTCTTACCGCTCCATTGCTAAAGATCTTGTCAATCTCATATGGCCCAAGCCAATGAGTCTGAAATTTTCCTTTAAAATCTTTAAACTTGGAGTCAAATAGCAATGCCCAATCTCCTTCTTGAAACTTCTTCTCTTTGATGTATTTGTCATGCCATTTAGCTCTTTGATATTGAACTAGATCAGTTCTTAGAATTGCCTCTTGTCTGATTTCATCTAGCTCATTCAACTGCTCCATTCTATGCTTTTGGGCTTCTGATAGATCCATCCCCAACTGAACTGCCATCTTGAAGGTTTTGACTTGGAACTCAATGGGGAGCAGGACTTCTTTCCCATAAACAAGTTCATAGGGAGAATTTCCTATTGTATTTCTCCATGTAGTTCTGTAGGCCCACAAGGCTTCAGGAAGCCTTTCTGCCCAATCTCTTCTATGTAGATGAACAGTTTTGGTGATGATACTTTCAAGAACTTTTTTTGTAGACTCCACTTGACCATTTGCTTGCGGATGGTAAGGAGTAGATCTTCTGTGCTTGATTTTGTATTCTTCCATCAGCTTCTCCACCAAGTTGGATGTGAATTGGCTTCCCTGATCTGTCACAATTTCTCTTGGAACACCAAAGCGAGTAAAAATATCCTCATAAAGAAAATGAACAACTGAATTTTCAGTAGCAGATACTAATGCCTTGGCTTCTACCCATTTAGTAACATAATCAGTACAAACCAATATATACTTCTTTTGCTTAGATGGTGGATTAATAGGTCCAATGAAATCTAAAGCCCATTTTTCAAAGGTTTCAATGAGTACCTGTGTTTGCAATGGCATTTCATTTGAAAGGGTAGGTTTCCCTACTCTTTGGCAGCTGTCACACCTTTTGACATATTGCTTTGCATCTTTGAAGAGGGAAGGCCAATAATATCCTAAAGAGAGGATTTTATAGGCCGTCCTTTTTTCTGCAAAGTGTCCGCCGCATGGTTCATCATGACATGCCTTAAGAATATCAGGCATTTCATCTTCCCTGACACATCTTCTGATCACAAGATCTGGCCCTGTTTTAAACAATTCATTAGAAATCCATGAATATTTTGAACTCTCCTGAATAATTTTTCTTTTTTCACTTGGAAATAAATGTGGAGGCAGTTTCCCTGTAACCAAATAGTTAGCAATATCTGCATACCAAGGAGTTTTAGTAGTTACTGCAAACAAGTATTCATCAGGAAACTTATCCTCTACAGGAGAATCTTCTTTAGTATTCTGAATCCTAGACAAGAAATCAACTACTGTATTTTGTTTTCCTAGTCTATCCAACACAGTAATATTGAATTCCTGCAAAAGTAGGAGCCATCTTGTCACTCTGTCATTAGTAACAGGTTTATTCATTAGATATCTAATTGCAAAATGATCAGTATGAATAAAAGTTTCATAGCCTGTTAAATAATGTCTAAACTTATTGATTTCATGAATAACAACTAAAAACTCTTTTTCAATTACAGTATAGTTCAACTCAGTGGGAGTCAAATTTTTACTGGTATAGTAAATGGCATAAGGGACTAAATCTTTTTGACCCAACACAGCTCCTAGAGCTGTATCTGAAGCATCTGTAGAAATATGGAAAGGGAGTTTCCAATTTGGTCCTCTCAAGATAGGTGCTTCAGATATTCTTGTTTTCAAAGTTTCAAAGGCTGATTGACAATCAGGATCCCATTTGAATTCACGGTCTTTTGTAAGCAATTTGAAGAGTGGAGATGCTATTTTAGTGAAGTTTTCTATAAATCTTCTATAGTAACCAGTAAATCCTAGAAAACTTCTAACATCTCTTTGACAATTTGGAATAGGAAACTTGGAGATGACTTCAACTTTGATCTATCAACCTTAATTCCATCTCCTGAAATATGATGTCCTAAAAAAATCCCTTCAATAAACATCATAAAGCATTTTTCATGGCTTAATGAAAGGTTTGTTTCTTTACATCTTATAAGAACTTTTTCCAAATTTTCTAATGCCTCTTCAAATGAATTACCATAAACTGCAAAATCATCCATATAAACCTCTACACAATCATGGATTATATCAGAAAAAATTCCTAGTACTACTCTTTGGAATGTTGCGGGTGCATTACATAACCCAAAAGGAAGCACTCGATAGGCAAAAGTTCCCCATGGACAGGTAAATGTGGTCTTATCTTGATCTTCAGGTGCTACCTGAATTTGATTATAGCCACTAAAACCATCCAAGAATGAAAAGTACTTTTTGCCTGCTAATGTATCTAATACCTAATCAATAAAGGGCAAAGGAAAGTGATCCTTCAAAGTTGCTTTGTTCAATTCCCTGTAATCAATGCATACCCTCCATTTACCATTCTTTTTAGGTACTATAACCAAAGGAGAAACCCATCGGCTATCTGAAATTGGATAAATGAAGTTTACATTGAGTAGTTTTTGAAGCTCTTCTTTCACTATCTCCCTAAGATTTGGATTCATCCTTCTTTGAGGTTGTCTGATTGGTCTACTGTTTTCCTCAATATAGATATGATGGATGCAAGTGTTAGGATCAATACCTTTCATGTCAGTATACTCCCATGCAAATGCAGTAGAATTTTTTTGCAAGATTTTGGTTAGTTCTTCTTGTTGTGACTTTTCCAAATGTTTGTTGATATTCAATGTTTTTCCTGGAAAAATCTCAATAGTAGAACTACCAAACTTTTCCATAGAGTAAAGAGACATTTGTCTTGATGATAAATATTCTATGTCAGATTCCAACTGAAATTGTGTGGGGTCATATTCTGAAGATGTCTCAAAATTTTCTAATGTGTTCAGAATTTGACTATCCTCACTGATTTCAGAAATGGTAAGAACGGGTTGTATAATATCCTCATCATCAACCCATTCATTGTCTCCTACTTCTGTGATTGCTTTTGCTGGAGGATAAAAATTGAATTTCTTTGTCAAATTACCATTAGAAATGTACATATCCCCAGATCTACAACTAATGAAAGCATCAGCTGTGGCTAGCCAAGGTCTTCCTAAGATAAGTGGGTGTCCTCCTAGATTACTCTTGGGAGTCAAAATCATAAAATCTACTGGATATTCCCAAGAATCTAAGGACACTGAAATATCTTCTAATACACCATCCGGTTTAATAATTGATTGATCTGCAAGTTGCAGTAAAGTAGGTGTAAAAAGAAGGTTAGGAAGTTTAAGCTGGTCCATAGTCTGTCTACTCATAATGTTGATAGCATCCCCTAAGTCAATCAATGTGTTTGGAATTTCTATCCCATTTATATGTGTCTTGACAATTGGACTTCCTGGATCTACATACTTCTGCATGGTAATTTTTCCCATCATAATATCTGCAATTTTTCCTACCAGGTGGATTCTTCTTGTGTATTTTAGTTTCCTTCCTGGTCTTTTGAAACTCAACTCCTTTATTGTTTTTTCTAGAATAGGAATCTCTCGAATGGCTTGTAGCAAGGGAATCTTGATACAAACATTCTTTAATTCATCTAGAAAATCATAGTTAGGCAACAAGATTTGTTTTTCCACCCCTTTATCAATTTTTAATCTTTCAGGGAAAGGAGGTGTGGATGAAGATGCAGGTTGCTCAACTATAGGAGTTGTGGGTGTTAACTTTTCTTTCTCTTTTTGAATGTTTGAGTTTTGAAGAGATGCTTCCTCAGAACCCTTATTGGCTTTAAGAGAGTCCTCCTCAGAGGTATCTTTCTCTTTGACATCTATAGAAGGTTTTTCTAAAACTCTACTAGACCTGAGTTGTACATCATTGAGAGGAACAATCATATAGGTAGGAAATTATTGTCATTCTATCATGTAAGTATTCTGAGGATTTTTATTGTTAGGATTTGGTAATGGCTGAGCTGGAAGTTGATTTGTCTTTTGTTGGAATGGAAGCATGAGTTGAGGATTTGGATTTTTCCGAGAAGGTTTTTGTTGTGGAAATGGCAATGAAATTTGTGGATTTGGGTTTGGAAGTTGTGGAACTTGTTGATTTTGAAAAGATGGAGGATATTGATAAAATTGAGCAAATCTCCCATAAGGATTTTGCATCCCTTGTACCCATGATTGATATGAATTTTGAGGTTGGGGCCAAGGTTGTTGCCAAGGATTCCAATTTGGTGGGGGTTGAGAATTCATAGGGTTGTTAAACCCTTGAGTTTGTTGCCCCTGCCAAGGTCTTCTTGCAACAAAAAAGAGAGATTCTACTGAATTTGGATCTTCTTGAAAGACAGCTTTGAGTCCAGGAATTGAAGGACAATCATTGGTCTCATGATTCTCTGAGAAAATCATACATGTTTCTACAACTTTTGCATCCAAGGGACATTCCCTTAAAGCATGTTTCTTCCTACATCTCGGACAAAAGATAGCTAGAGCATCAGTTTCTGCTTTCTGCTTGTTTTGGATTTTAAGGGTGTCTAGTTGTTCACTAAGGCTACCTAAGATATCAGTTTTGAATTCATCAAGCATATTGCCAATCTCTGCCCTACTTACTGATCCAGTTGAAGATTTGTTTGCCCTGATAAGAGAAGGATCTCTAGGCCCTTTTCCCATTTTAGATTTTCCCCTTGAGAGATGGACACATAGTTCTGTTATGTCACGAAGTGGAAGTTGAGGAATGTCTCATTTCCCCATCATGTTTAAAATATCTATCCATTCATCTCTGATGGCTTTTAATATAAGGGCTTTCAAATTTTCATCATCTAAGTTGCTCATCTTTGCTCTTTTTAAGTTGTATTGAAATCTTTCAAGTAAATCTTCCAAATTTTCATCTTCTTTTTGCACCATTTTGAATACCTCATCCTTGTGATTGGTGGGCATACAATAGTCCAAGTATCTATCCAAAAAAATTTGTTTCATATCATTCCAAGTCCTAATAGATTGAGTGGCTAATCCCATGAACCATTTCAAAGCGGCTCCCTTCAATGTTGAAGGAAACAGTTTGAGTTTTTTAGAGTCTTCCATATAGTCATAGGTTCGGCACACGACTTCAAACTCAAACAGAAATGTTTCAGGATCCTCACTTCGCAATCCATAAAAGTTGGGGAGGACAGATGGTGAAATGTTTTTCATCGTTGTATGAGTTTCCTCATCAACTATAGGGAATCCAAACAAGTTGTCTCCTTCCCTATTTCTTCCATTATTACCTTCACCATTGTTGTCTCCATTGTTTCCTCCTCCTCTACCTCTACCTCTACCTCCGAATCCATCTATTATTTCCTCTGCCATGATAATTTCTTTAGAGTCCTCAAAGTCCTCTGGTTCTTCTATCAAGGGAGGATGAGAGGGGGTTTCTTCCTTTTCTTCTTCAGGTGATTCTACTTCTTTAATTACAATATATTCTCCTGTAGAAGTAAAGAAAGGGTCCTCTTCTAAATGAGATTTGGTAGATGGTGTAGGAGAATCTTCTAATTCAGCTGCTCCTTGAATTCCAAGAATCTTAAGGCTAGGGGTAGATGGTGGTGAATCTTGTCTATGCCTTGAAGAAGATGGAGTTGTGAAAATTGAACTCTTGGCTCTAGCTATAAACCTTCCCCTAGAATCTCTTGCTCTATGCATGTCATTTTTTTTATTTTTAAGTTGGGCTAATAATTCTCTTTTTGATCTTCCAGGTCACACTAGGTGCAATAAGAGAGCATACTTAAGAAATTATTGAACCAATAACTCTCTTTTCTGATCCTCCAGATCACACTAGGTGCAAGAGGAGAGCATACTTCAAGAAGTTATCAAATTTTCCCTTCTTTTTATTGTTTTTTTTTTTTAAGAAATTGGCTACCTAGTTACACTTCCTCGGCAATGGTGCCAAAATGTTTGGTAAATTTAGTGTGTCCTAAATTGCTACATTAATTTGTCAATCCGGGATTCGTAAGCTGACGAAGTGTGGCGCACTATATGTGCAAGATAACCTATCTCTTACTTTTTGTCGTTTTTGAGTTTTTATTGATTTTGGTTGGTTTCCTAATGTGAGATGGAAATTCTAAAAAAAATCGTGTGGTTATGAATGTTCAAGGCAATGATTTCCTTTATAATGATTTCCCAAACTTCAAACTTCAAAAGGATTTTGAAACATACAATGACAAAATTAATTCCTAAAAGAAAATGAAAATGTGCCACTATACTAGTTAAACAAACAGTGAACTATTGATCATGAATCCCATTATCCTTGCTGTTGTCTAAACACAAAAGAAACTGTACTCAAAGAAATCCAAGAATTGCAAGCAAAGTAAAGCTAAAACCAAATTACATCAACTCATATTCTGACCCCTTGCCATTAGTCTCGCTATGGCTTTCAGAGGTAATCATAAACAACTTGAGCAATCTGATATCTAATTTGCAGAAAAATAAACTAATATCAAATTACACACTCATACTTCAATCCCTCACCATTAGTCTCGCTATGGCTTTCGGAGGTAACTAATAATGACATGAGAAATTTAATATCTAACTTGTAGAGAAATAAACTAATATCAAACTACACACTTATGCTTCAATCCCTCACCATTAGTCTCGCTATGGCTTTCGGAGGTAACTGATAATGACATGAGTAGTTTAATATCTAACTAACTAGTAAAGCAAATGTACAAAACTGAAATGAATAAAAACAGTGTTGGAATTTAAAAAAAACTAAGAAAAAAAAATTAGCAGAAGGACAAGATTGATTCCATGTCATTAGTCATTGTAAACTATGTGCAAATGCCCGGGCTGCCTACTATAATCTGGAACAAAACACTGATCAGTTAACAACAGTATAAAGTATGAAAAATTATGAACAGAAACAAAACGTTAATACCATAAGAAATGTAATATATACACGTGAATGACTATGGCACAATGAACGTAAGGAAATGAAGCATGAAACTATACAATAATACACAAAACCTTGGCGTGTGCAGGAGCCCTCTGCACAATCCTCGGGAAGCAGCTATCAAACACGAATTATGATTTTGAACAGAGTCTTCTCATATATTTAAAATGCAGTCATAACAAAGAAATAATGTCACGGCATAGTGGGCTTTCTATCCAGAAAATTACATTACAGCATCTAACTACTATGCGTATGAGAATGCATTATTTATAACAGAGAATGTCATAACTAATTTCCTACATTGTGCGCTGATACAAGACATGTGAACCACCACGTCCAGAAATCTAGCATCATGGCTACCGTGAGGATTAAATCTATGGAGAGTGGTCGTTGGATTTGGCTTATGGAGCCATTTACAGGTGCTGATATGTCTCCCGTGATTTAGAAATGGCCACGCAAATCTTCACGTGGTGAAAAACAGAGTTCTGTCACCGTGGGACTCTTCGGTTGACCACCGCTTGACTATCTTTGACCACAGCCTTCTTAGGTGAATTCGACTGAACCAATAGGACTCGATCCATGTCCATGTCATTTCCAACTTGCCCATGTGGCTTGATTTGCCTGAAGACACCTACAATATAGACTTTAACAAAATGGCTGCGGAAAGTGACAAGATTCCGCAACTCAATGAGCAAAAATCTAATTCAAACAGCAGACACAAAACATAGTTAAAAACCACTTTAAATGCTCTTTTATTATTAATATGCAATGATATTGATGGCTTAGGAGGTCCAAGTAAATGGAAAAAGTCTAGAAATGTGTATAGGAAAGATGCGAGTTTGGGACTCAACACTACCCTGCAGTAAGGATTAAATGACAATATTGCATCAACTATTTCCATAATAAAACTGCACCTTGGCCATAAGACTAAACAACTACAAATGTCGTAGATCTAACAAGACCACACAATCAAATGTATTCCACAAGGCCAATACTGTATGAAAAATGAAAAGGAGTTTGCAACCAAAAATACCTTAGGCAAATAATTCAATTAGATACACCAAACCATCAGCAAAAAGGAAAACCAGCCTACTCAAAAGGCAAGCGTTTACCTCCTTTGACAAAATTTTGAGTTCTAAAACAAGGGCCTTTATTGTCTTGTCAATGCCCCTAGTAATTTGAACGGGGTTTGCACCTGCTGCAACAACCTAAAAAAAAAGGTTTCATTTCAAATTATTTTCCACAAATTTAAGATACATCCATTGTCAGTTTTGTATTTCCTAACAAGCTCATAAATTTTGACAAGAGAACCAAATTTTTTTAATACTTGATTGCAATTTTTTCACTCAAAAACTATCTTAGACTCAATAAGCCCAACCCAAAACTAAAAAACCAAACACCATAAGACCCTAAAAAAATGAATAGATGATCTTAATCCAGTACTATCGACAAAAAATTACCTTAACACCCTCACTTATTAAACCCTGTGCTGTTGAATTTTAACTTCAACTGCTGCAACAGAAGAACAGATGCATCAACAACATTTTGTTTTGGAGGTTGCTTGCGTGCCATCCAGAAATTTAATTCAGCATTTAAAATTCCTGCAAGTTTTTTTTGTAGATGGCCACAACCATATTTCTGTACAGGATTGTATTTAAACACAACAACCAGCATTAACGCAATTCACCAACCAGAAATTAAACAAACAGAAATTTACCCCCCAGTTTTGTAAATTCAAAAGGAGGACACGTGGAACATTAATATTGGATCGTATGAAATTGAAGGGAATCTGAAAACTTGAAAACCGGACCCGAATTTTTTATAAGGCACATTGGATTGAGAATTCGCGTTACAAATTAGGCAGACGTCAGCATCCCATTTTGGAACACGAATTTGGTTTGAAATTCAATCTATTCATACTTTTTTGAAGTCGTGGAAAGGGTTCTTTAATGTTTTGATAGTTTAATTTTATGTATGCTTAATATATACAAATATTTAAATATATATATATATATATATATATATATATATATATATATATATATATATATATATATATATATATAGATATATATATATATATATCATATCTTGAAAATGAAAGGTGGGCCATATAATTTAGTTTTAATTTTATTTTTTTAAAAAGAGGGTTTATTATAATATGTTTTATATGTTACGGCATATAAAAATAAAAAAGACAAAAAAGCTTGGTAGTTTTTTTTATAGACAGTACGTAAATTTTTTATTACACATGTTACACCATTTTTTTGGTCATCTAACTCATTATCATTAGATGAACCCAATTACACCATGTAAGACCAATTTTAGCCTAAGTAAAATTGCTTTCACCATGTCAAATAACATTTGTCCATATTTCTTGGTCATATTTAACCCAAAAAAAGGAAATTAATTAAATAAATCATTATTTATTTAATTATTTCCTGGCAATAAGTTATTTAAATCATTATTTAATAATATTCCTAGTTAAATTTGACTAAATCATTTTTAAATAATTAAATAAATCATTATTTATTTAATTATATCCCCATCATCTCCCTAAAATAATAAATAAATCATTTATTTATTTATTGTTTATAAATAAAGGAATTGACCCAAGTCAAAAGACCTTTTCCCTCCAACAAATATAATAAAATATTCCTAAAAAGTGGTTCTAGAACTTGATTAATAATATTTTATTCATGCAACAAGTTCTAGATAACCCTAATATTTTGTTATAAATAGGAGGGTTTTCCCCATTCATTAGTCACCTCCATTGCATTAGATCACTCTGGATCTACTCTTGGTCACCATTTTCCATTTTTGCTTTATGAGCTCCCATTGAGTTCTCTGTTTGTCTGGGTTTTCCACACCAATAAGAGAGAGGAATTTTAGATCTGAAACACTGAGGACTTTCAAGAACCCATCCCATTGAGGAGAACCGAAAAACACCTTTCTTGTTTTCCTCTCAGGTGCCCCATTCTTTAATATAATATAAAATTCTTTTAAATACATTGTTCTTGTCTTGTCTATTGGATGCATGGAGCCATATTATATTTTATCTGCTTAATGTATTTTGTGCTTAGATCTGGATTTGTGCAGCAGACTTAAAGATATTTTGCAGCCATAATCGATGTTAGGGCTATTTTTTATGCGTAGCTAAAATGATATTTTATGACGAAAGATTCATACTAACAATTGGCGACTCCACACGGGTTTTCTTTTGCGACCGTTGTTGTTTCATATATTCCTGCATATCCAACTGTTTCAGACCCTAGGGTTTCTCTTTCATTTTCTGTTTTTCCTATTTGTATGGTGCTTTCCTCCTCTAAAACCCTCATAGTCAAATTTTTAACTTCTGTGTGTTTCTGGCCTTATTGCGCAGGTGAGACGACAAATTTTTCTGAAATCTGCCGCCGAGAGAGCCGGATCTGCAGGTCGCACTTATCAGCCCAAAAAGTCTGACGTGAGCCTGAGGACACACTTTTCTGCCCCAAACCTGCGACCTGCACTTTTTCTGCAAATTTTCCAGTACTTTTTTTGGGTTTGTCTGAAGCTTCTGTCAGGGTTTTCCAGCCTCTGTCTCCGCCCGTTTAGACCTGTTTCTGATCTGTTTCACTCAACTAAGTGGGAATCTTGCCCCTTAGGGCTCTAGTACCCTCCACTTTTTGTGGGAGAGTTTTTGCTGTTTCAAAAGTCTAAATTTCCAGAGTTTCAGCCTTATCGCTTTCAGATCTGATACCTTAGTTTCAGATCCCTTTAGATTAGCTCTTCTCCCTTTCAAATCACCTCATTTAGTTTTGTTTGGGTTCATTTCGATGGCCACCTTCTTTTCCCTCCTCTTTTTAGCTGATCTCCTTCTTGGGTTAGATTGATGCATTGAGAGCTATTAATTTTCTGTTCTTTTAGTCTTATTTATTGCAGATTTATTTTCAGTTACGCAACAAACTTTTTATTTAACTCTCAAAACGTCTGGGTTTAAACAATTAAAATTAACGCACACCACACACTGACCCTAAGTGAAGAAGAGCCTGGTTAACACCGCCTGGCAAAGACTTTAAAATCAATTTTCACTGCACCCCTTTGCCCTTGACCTCACTTGATTTTGTCACTCCCTGCCCTTGTCGGTTTTTCTTCTTCCCGTCATCATTGCGCCCCCAAGGCGCTTCTCCCAGAGACTTCTTGGCCTTCACCCTTAGTTTCTAATCGGTTGACTTCCTATTTCTCGTCATCCTCGAGTAAGTCCTCCCCCGAGTCTGCACTCCGACTCTTCCTCTGATTGTTCAGGTTCTCCCCCTACTTCTGGTTCTCCCTCTCTTACCTTCACCATGTCTAGTTCAGGACCTAGCCCTAACCCTAGTTCTACTGCTGGGTCCATTTCCAGTGGAACCACTACGGGACCTACCTCGACTGCCCCATTTCTCCCTTATATGGCCGGCCTCAGTCTCCCCGACTTCAATCAGCTCATTAATGACCCTATTCGACACAATGTTAGTTGGCCTGCTATGCCAACCATGCTTCTCTCCGACATTCCCAAGTTCGAAGGCCTTGCTAGCGAAGATCCCTCCAACCATATCCGATCTTTCCACATGTGGTGTTCCTCCAATTCCATCACCGATGACCCCATCCATCTTCGTTTGTTCCAACGCACGCTTACCGACGAAGCTTCTAAATGGTATGTTGATCAAGCCACCTCTTCCCATACCACCTTTGCGACCATTGCCCAAGCCTTTTTATCCTATTTCTAGCTTCCTCTCTGATACGACACTGGCACTGAACTCTTAACCTCTTTTCATCAATCCTCTTCGACCCGCCTTTCCACTCATGTCCAAGAATGGCGACGAAGACAGAGCCTGTGTCGCGCCCCCCCTTTGAAGATCGGGTTTACATGGACTGGTTCCTTCGCTCTCTCTTACCTCCCATTGGCAAATATGTCGCATCTCATTTTCCCCAAACCAAAGAAGCTGCCCTCCAAATCGCCTTGAAATATGACGTCATCTATGCCCAATCCGGTTATGTTTATACCATTCTTCCTGACCTCCCCAAGCCCAGTGGTCCTAATGTCTCGAGGGAATCTCACTCTGCTGATGGTATCATTGGAGCCTTGTCACATACCTCTCCTAAACCTCCTGTGGGCTATGGTTTCCCTCCAGGAGGGGCCAGCCCCTCCGGCACATTCCCCCCTCCAGGTAACATGTATCCAGGATACGGCATGCCCCCTCCTTTTGCCCACCCTCCTTCTTACCTCAATGTTGCCCACCCTACCCCATATCCGTACCTACAACCTGGTGTCCCAGCTCCTCCAGCATTTGGACCTCCTACTCCTTTGCCTTCTCCACCCCCGCAACCGCACCTACTACCCCCTCTAGGGCAAGTATTTGCACAGCAGGGGGGCACCTAATTTTCTTCCTTCTCAAAGAAAGAGAAAAGGCAATCAATCCGCTTCTGGTAATAGTGGATCCAATCCTTCCAGTATTGACCCTACCACTGCCAACCAACCACAGGGCTCCCATCCCAAGCCGGACAAGCCACTTCGCACCAATAATCCATGTTTGGGTTGCGGTGTTTATGGTCATTACACTCACGATTGTCCCTTATTACCACAAATGTGGTAGATGTGGGAGTCCCAAGCCACCATACGAGGACAACACTCCTCCCCTACTGTCCCTCCCAATCCAGCTACTTCTTAACCTGTTGTGTTTACTGATCCTTTCCCTCAACAAGGATTCGTGGCCACTCAACCGCCTCATGCCCCAGTAACCACTCAACCTTCCCCTTCTGGTTCCTTCGATTACCAGATTCTCATGATGGCCTCTGTCCACCCTCTCACAGTCGACCTTAACCTTCAAACTCGGTCCCGTCAGTATTCCACGCCTCCCGTTTCGTCTATCTCTGAGTCCCCATCTCCAGGTCTTACAGAGCCTCTATCGACACCTAATGGTCCCTTGCAACTCCCTCTGCCCAAAGCTGAGGTTCATCTGAAGACTCCTAAGGGACCATTATGCCGAAATGCTGCCTTTGGTCGGGCTGCCCACTCCTACAACATAGTAGATGATCTGGCGCAATCTCCTGCTGCCATTTCAACACTAGAACTCCTCCAGTCATGTCCTTCCCAAAAGAAGGCTCTACTATCTTTCGTGGGCACTATAGATCCTGCTGATGACCAATTGATTATTTTCGATGCCCGTCAGTCAGAACATCCCCCTCTTCCTCCTTCCTTTGCTTTCCAAATCCCCGTCAAAATCCGCAATGCCAATGTTGCTCAGTGTATTATTGACGAGTGGGCATCTACCTGCGTAATGTCCGCTTCGGTTTGGAAACAACTCGGATCCACTGAGCTGGCCCCTTCCACAATGACCCTTCGTGCTTGGGATGGCCATTCCTCCCAGCCCATTAGCCTATTCTGTAATTGTCCTATCACTCTTACAGGCAAGACTGTTTGTGTCGACGTTGAAGTTATTGACGCCCCTCTTGACTACAACATTCTCTTGGGGCATAGTTACACCTATGCCATGTCTTCCGCCCCATCTGCAGTCCACTGCAAGATGTTCTTTCCTCATAATGGCAAGATTTCCACCATTGACCAGTTGACCTACCATGAACCAAAATCTCAGACCTCCCCTGAGTCCACCATCTCTACCGTCACCAATAAACCCATTGTTGATTCTTTGACCAGTGTTTCCCCTAGTGTCTATAAAGACTCCTCCTTGCTTGGAACCTTTTTAGACCCTCCTCCCATACCCGATCCTAGCATGGCGAATTTTTGCATGATGCAATATTCTTGGGATGACCTTGCACAACCCACTTTGGCTAGTAAGCAAACACACCCTCACCCAACCCCCTCAGCTCCTAGCCCTTCGCCCCCGCTAGCCAACCTTCTTCCTTCGAAATCTTCTTCCCCGAACATTCCTCATGTGCCTCTCTACCCCCCTGGGTCGACCCCGCCCGAGCACAACCCCCTTGGCCCCATTCCTCCTGGCCATTTCCCTGCTAGTCAGATTCCTTTCCTTGCTCCCCCTCCTGGCGCTCATTTCATCCCTATCTTGGCCACCCTATCCCTCCCCAACTTGACCTTGGGTATACCCGTCTGGTACCTAGACCCCCCAGCCACTACTCTGCCTAGCCAACCCAAACCTTATCTTGCTTTGACCCTAGTTCAACTGATACCCATGGCTTCTCCCACTGCACCTATACCTCAACCCCCTCATCAGGAACCACCTCATGTTGCAACCATGTAAGATGTTGCTAGCAAACCTCGCAGGGGGCATCCAAGGACAAAGCCGCCCCGACAACCTCTACCCCTCCTCGACCTCCAAAGCATCCCATACAGTGTGCCTTATGTGATGTTGTCGGACATGCTACCCATACCTGCCCTGAATTACCACATCTCAAAACCATGGTCAATGAAACGTTTCTAGAATCCGATATTCCTGAGGTCCATGTCACCATACCCGCTTCTCTTCCAAAACCTAAAAACTTGCACACCAATCTCCCTTGTTCTTTGTGCGATTTTCATGGACATTATACCCATCTTTGCCCTCGCCTTGATGAGTATCGCGCTTCTTTAGCCACATACCGCCAATTCATAGCCGCGCTTGCCCGTCATCCTTCTTCCCTAACACCAGACCACTTGTCTACCCCGATTACCATTTCTCATCCTGATACTGAAATGACCGAACCTTCAGCCACTATTTCCTACATTTCCTCATCCCCGCGTTTCCCGGCAACCAACCCCTTAGTGCCTTCCCCCGACATTTCGCCTACCCACCCATCTTTTTGTTCCGCTGTCACCCCTCATGTCGACACACATGTGAGCCTTCCCCCTCAAAATCAGGTGTCTCATATTTCTACCTCCTCAGATCCTCCTATTCCACCCACTCTTCCCATCTTTCAGGCCGATGAAGACATCATGGAAGCCATGACCGAACCTAATTTTCCATGGGACGATATGCACCATCATGCATACTTCTTACCACACCAATCCCATGACCAATATGCCCTCGAATCTAAAGACTTCATTCCCAATAAAGTTGATTGGTTCAAAAACCCCATTCTTGCACCTGATGCTTTCGAAGAAGGCAATATGGCTAACATCTCTCCTACCATTAAAATAGACATTTCTATCAAACCATGCATTGAAGAACATATCACCATAGGCGCCCAATGCACTCTGAAAGAAATTGAAGCCTACACCCACCTCTTCAAAGAATTCCGTGATATTTTCGCCTAGTCCTATTCGGAAATGCCCGGACTCGATCCTGCCATTGTCGAACATCACATCGACACATGTCCTGATGCCATTCTGGTCCGTCAAAAGTTGAGACCCATTCATCCTTCTAGATGTGAAGCCATCAAAGCTGAAATCGATAAGCTCCGGCAGGCTGGTTTCATTTACCCCATCGAATACACCACTTAGGTGTTTAACCTAGTTCCCGTCTTTAAAAAACAAGGCACCATTCGTGTTTGCAACGACTTTCGTGATCTGAACAAAGCTTGCCCCAAAGACAACTTCCCCACATCATTTATTGACCAAATCATCAATGAGTGTGCGAGGCACGAGATTATATCCTTTATGGATGGCTTCTCCGGATACAACCAAATCGTTATCCGTCGTGCTGATCAACTTAAACCGCGTTCATTAGTCCATGGGGCACTTTCGCATACCGAGTCATGCCATTTGGCCTTAAAAACACCGGCGCCACCTTTCAAAGAGCCATGTCTTATTGTTTCCATGACTTAGCTCATCTTATCCTTGCCTATTTAGAAGACCTGACCGCGCGTTCTAAACATCGGGTGCAACACCTTCATGACCTGCATACCATTTTTCTCCGATGTCGCAAGTATAACATTCGCCTTAACCCATTGAAATGTGTCTTCTGTGTTCCCGCCGGTCGTCTCCTCGGCTTCATCGTATCTAACGATGAGATAAATCTCGACCCTTTGAAGGTTCAAGCCATTCTTGAACTTCATCTACCTCGTACCTTACGCCAGCTACAAAGTCTCCAAGGCAAAGCTAATTTTATTCGCTGATTCGTTCCTGACTATGCCACTACCGCACATGGCTTCCTCAGACTTCTTCGCTCTCACATTCCCTTTCTCTAGGATACATACGCTCAAGAGTCTTTTGATGCCCTCAAGCATGCTCTCACATCCTCTCCCTTGATCCGTCCCCCTGACTTTGACCGATATTTCATCCTATACATCTCCGCTTCCACCTATTCGGTTGTTGGTGTCCTTATCCAGGAGGATGATAATGGTATCGAACATGTGATCTATTATGTCAGCAAGAACCTTTCCGGTCCACCTGTGTCCTACTCGCATGAAGAAAAATGAGCACTAGCTGTCATGTTCTCGGTCCAAACACTGCGTCATTATATCCTCATGTGTTCCACCAAGGTTGTGACTGATTCCAACCCCATGGCTTTCCTATTGAGTCGTCGCATCCTCAGTGGGAAGTACTCTTGTTGGGTCGTTATCCTCCAAGAATTCGACCTTGAATTTGTCACCCCAAAAAGTAAGAAAGGTTTATCCCTTGCTGAACTCATTGTTGATTTGCCTACCAGGACGCCAGATACTCCCATTAATGATGCTCTTCCTGATGAACATTTGTTTTCCATCACCACCAACGATCCTTGGTACGGTGATATCCTCACTTACTTGTGAACCCAAAAGTTCGCCCTTTATCTTGATCATGATGCTCGACGACGTATCCGACACCAAGCCTCTTGCTACCTTCTAATCGGCGATGACCTTTATCGTCGCGGAGTAGATATTGTCCTTCGTCGTTGCCTCACACACGCTGAAGCTGAGCAAGTCCTCAATGCCTATCATAGCGGTGCTTGTGGTGGCCACCTCTCTGGCCTTGCCACCACCCAAAAAATCATGCGCGCTGGGTATTTCTAGCCTTCTCTCTTCAGTGATTGCATTGAAGCAGTCAAACACTGTTCCAAATGCCAACATTTCGCCCCCAAGGCACGAGCTCCTCTTGCTCCTCTCCATCCTGTCGTCACAGCCGGTCCTTTTTGTAAATGGGCCATCGACTTTATGGAATTTCGACCTCCATCTGTTGATAACCACAAATATATCATAGTGGCAGTTGACTATTTCACTAAATGGGCCGAAGCTATGCCAACATTCAACAATACGGCAGCCACTGCAACCCTCTTTTCCTTTAACCATGTCATTGCTCGATTCGGAGTTCCAAAACAGTTAGTCTCGAACCATGGCCGACATTTCAAAGATCAGATTTGGCATGAGCTATCCTCCCTATTGGGTTTTGAGCACCATTACTCATCTTCCTATTACCCCAAAGGTAATGGCCAAGTTGAAGCAGTACTCAAAATTCTTAAGACCATGCTTCAACGCACAATGAATAAGCACAAAACCAATTGGCATCTCATGCTCTTCCCTGCTCTGTGGGCTTATCGTACTTCTGTTAAAAATGCCACCGGTTTCACTCCTTTCCACCTTGTCTTTGGCGAGGAGGCAGTCTTACCAATCGACTGTGAAATCCCTTCCCTTCACTTGGCCGTTGAACTTCTCCCTGATACCCAACCTCTAGAACAACAACTTATCATGCTCAAGCGCACCTTTGAAGACCGTCGTGTTGCATTGCAAACTCTTGAAGCGACCAAAAAGCACACCAAAGCTCAGTATGACCGAAAACTCCACCCTCGTACCTTTCATGAAGGTGACCTCATTCTAGTATATGACCAGGCCCACGATACCCTCGGTCATGGGAAGTTCAACTCATTATGGCTAGGTCCTTACATCATCAATAAAGACCTTGGTAAGGGGGCATATCTTTTAGAGGACTTCGAAGGCAATATCCTTCCTAATCCTCGCAATGCACTCTATCTTAAGAGATATTACCCCTAGCATTTTCGCTGCGAAATGTGTGTTTTCTTCTCTTCTAGATAGCCAGCATCTGTTTGTTTTGCATTTTGTTACTTCACCAGGACACCTGTTGTCCACGAAGCCTTACTTCACCTCCCCTCAAAATTGAGTTTTCTCACTTACTACATATGTCATTGGGGGCACCACCTTTCCTCCACACTCATTCCTGTTTGTGTCAATTTCCGTCATGAGATACCATTTTTTACTCACGTTCTTTATGATCCCCTTTGGATCCTCCCCCATTTCATTATCTTCACTCATGTCCATCTGTTCGTCACTTTACTATTTTCTCCCGTGCCTTAGTTGGGGTTCCCTTATTGCCTCACCTATGGCGGACCTACTTCTGTCAACATCCACTCATTTCCTCCAGCAGCCAAGTCTAGGGGGCAGTGTACCTTGGTTCAAGCTCTTCTGAGCATGATCGTGATCTATACACTTGATGATCCAGTGATGCAGCAGCAGCTATTGGTGATTCCCGGGCGTGTGTGAGATGTCTCAACCCTCATGAGGGGGTGGCCCTGCAGGTATCCCCCCACATGCCCGGATGACTTCTTCATTTCCGCGCTTGATGCAACTCCTCTCATTTGATGATATCGGCCTCAACCGCTTGCAGCGCCTCTTCGATTTGCATGTACCAGTCATATGTTGTGAGCCCTTCCCCATGTATAGGGGGAATTTGGGTGTATTTGTATCTCATGTACTAAAATCTTCTTGTATAAGTCCTGAAGGTTATTCCAGGCATCGCATGTTTGTGGGATTCATCATTTTATTTATCTGGCTCATGTTTAGGCCAACACATGCTTCATTATTGCATTCCATGGTTTTTCGGGTGCCTTATTCTTTGTACTATTGTCTCGGTGGGCATAGGTATGCCTCCCCCACCGCCTTTAAACACTGGTACCACTCCATCACCTAGAGACTTGTTGCACCTGTAAGTCTCGTCTCCTCCGGGTCTAGTCCTTTAGCACATTAGACTACCTTACATTCCTCTCTCTCACTTCCCTCTTGATACCTAGTGATTGAGTTCTTACAACGTACTTCGGTCATACGATTTTCTCCTAACACTCGTACGTTGGGGGGCAATCTGTTACACCATTTTTTTGGTCATCTAACTCATTATCATTAGATGAACCCAAGTACACCATGTAAGACCAATTTTACCCTAAGTAAAATTGCTTTCACCATGTCAAATAACATTTGTCCATATTTCTTGGTCATATTTAACCCAAAACAAGGAAGTTAATTAAATAAATCATTATTTATTTAATTATTTCTTAGGAATAATTTATTTAAATCATTATTTAATAATATTCCTAGTTAAATTTGACTAAATCATTTTTAAATAATTAAATAAATCATTATTTATTTAATTATATCCCCATCATCTCCCTTAAATTATAAATAAATCATTTATTTATTTATTGTTTATAAATAAAGGAATTGACAAAGTCAAAAGACCTTTTCCCTCCAACAAATATAATAAAATATTCCTAAAGGGTGGTTCTAGAATTTGATTAATAATATTTTATTCATGCAATAAGTTCTAGATAACCTTAATATTTTGTTATAAATAGGAGGGTTTTCCCCATTCATTAGTCACCTTCATTGCATTAGATCACACTAGATCTACTCTTGGTCACCATTTTCCATTTTTTCTTTATGAGCTCCCATTGAGTTCTATGTTTGTCAGGGTTTTCTACCACAATAAGAGAGAGGAATTTTAGATCTGAAACACTGAGGACTTTCAAGAACCCATCCCATTGAAAAGAAGCGGAAAACACCTTTCTTGTTTTCCTCTCAGGTGCCCCATTATTTAAAATAATATAAAACATTCTTTTAAACACATTGTTCTTGTCTTGTCTATTGGATGCATGGAGCCATATTATATTTTATCTTCTTAATGTCTTTTGTGCTTAGATCTAGATTTGTGCAGCAGATTTAAAGATATTTTGCAACCATAATCGATGTTAGGGCTATTTTTTATGCGTATCTAAAATGATCTTTTACGACGAAAGATTCATACTAACAACACAGTAGTGTGTAAAAAGTGAAAGACTGAGTGTAACTTTTTAAGTGTGTATGCACAGCAGTGCGAAAGTGAAAAACACAACAGATTGTTTTAGAGACAGAGTATGTTTGTTTTGAACAGACAGTGAGTTGGTTTTATGCACTGCGTTTTGTAGCAGTCATTATTGTGTAATCCCTCTCAGTGAGGAAGAAGTGTAATAGTTTTTTTTTTGAGTTATTGAAGGGAATAGAAGTTTGTTTTCAAAGTATTGAAACTTTGTCTCCTGTCAAAGAAATTTTTATTTTCTCTCTGTTAGAGGAAGGGAGATTTATTCTCCATTCATTGTTAAATTGCACATATTCCAGCATGTGCAGAATTTACGAAATTGTGGTTCCATCGACTAAATCATTTTTTCTTTGCGCGGCTTGCCTTACCAACTTGGCTAATGACACTGTGGGTCCTCTAATTCAACCAATAAAAGAGCCAAAACCATAGCATTGAGATACATTTCATTACTGTATCGATAACAATAAAATTTATATCATTATAACCCTTTCCTTTTATTGTTGTGAAAAGCTTTATGCATTACTCTAATGTGGCTAGTCCATAGGCCAAGTAGACCAGGTAACAAATATGTTTCCTTTCACCTTTGAGTTTTCAAATTATGCCTACCAAATCTAAGACATTTAAGGGGAACAATACAATTAAAAAAGCAGGCTTCATCTACAAATTACCTCCTTAGCTACTGTCACACCATCATTAACTATTTTCGGAGAACCATGCTTTCTCTCCAAGACAACATTTTGCCCTTCGCCCCAAGGGTGACTCCAACAAGATTAGCAAGTTTGTTCACACCGCTTGCAAGACAAATTGACAATGCTTTCGGTAAGTGTGCAATTGAATGCCAGACCATATGCCAAAACAACCCTCCATGAAAAATTAAAATAACACATTAAAATTGAATATAATTGGACAAGGAAAGATCCACCGTAGTGAAGTTTCACATGCGGGTGACCTTCCTTTAAACATAATTTTTTCTCTGACCTGCAATTTTTTTGTCACTGAGCCATCCTTGTTGAAGTACAACTCCTTTTCCATAGCTCTTTTATTAACTACCTTCTCTCTGTCGCGTAATCTCAGAGTCCCTTTTCTACTTGAGCGATTAAAGGAAATGGGTGAAAAAATTGAAAGAGAAGACAATTGTCTGCCATAATTTTCAAACATTGCACCCAACTTCTTCCCCTTTCCATTGTTCCCCAATGAGGTAGATGTGGCAATTGTTTTCATACTGCCCAAAGCAGAGGCCATCTTCTCTTATCCTGAATATATAATTACAAGATCTTCATATTAGTATGAACTTTAAAAAACATGACTCCCATTGCTAAAAACCACTTTTAAGTTGTAACAGGAAAACTAAACAACTATCGCAACTTTTGGCAACTTCTAGAGCATTAAGAGGGAAAAAACCAAAGAGAAACCACAATCCCCATTTTAATGAGACCAGACTATATATTTGCATTAATATAATAGAAAGAAATCATGACTGTATTAAGGTTAGCACAAAACAATCTTTAACCAGTGTCTCTTGCGGTCTTCAGGTTGCCATGCTAGAGGTTTCATATTTTTAATTTAAATTCTTGACCTCTCGTGCCCATCTATGAATGCATCCAATGGGATATCTACATCAAATTCTCCTTTATATCCCCAAAAAAAAATTCCCTACTACAAGAGCACTAGTATTGATGGATCACCCCACACCATCCCACCCACTAGAAATGGTGAAAAAGGAAACCTGAGAAAACTTTTGAAATATCTCAAGATGACTATATGGGTGGTTATTATGAATCAACCAACCATTCAAAACATGCTCATCAATCCAAACCATGAGTACTATGTGACGATATTCAAGCAGGCACTGAATCGGATTTCTGAAGCTATGTTAGAGAAACCCTAAACTCTCACTGAAAATAGGTGAAATGTGGCACCACTCAGAGATTGACATGTGCCGATTGGTACAAGTGGTAGACAATTGGCATGCTCAAACAACGAGGTGATGCAGGAATGACATGAGGGAGAAAATATCAGAAAAGCCCCAAATCTGGAGAACTAAAGCTCATCACCAACACGAGATTGACAACTTTACATGATGTAACCTATGAAATCGTAAATGGAGAAATCATAGTAACAATAAAGTAACCTATGTAACAATAAAGTCGGATTCATCCTGGGAGTGGTAATGGGAGAAATCATAGTGAACAACAAGAAACATGCATTGTTGCTTACAATCAAATAGATGAAAAAACACATACAAAAAACCTAGATAATAATCATGAGCAAGCTTAATATTGAATTATGAACTGTAAAGGAACTTACAAAATGTGACATTACGAACCTGGTCAAGCGCACAAGCAAAAATATCCTGGACATGACCCTGGTTGACAAGTTGTATGATGCAAGAGGATTTGTACCTGCACTGCCAAGTCAATCAAAATCCATCATTATCTATACAATAAATACAAGTAATTGATGTAGTATTTTTACTCTAAGATGCATTCTTATGATAATGTTAGAACATATGTTGAAAATGTCAAAACATACCTGAATAAGCTCCTCTTCTTTTCAAGAACAATTTATTGGAGTCGCATGAACTTGGAACAAGCCTCCCACGATCTGAAAGAGTAGCAACTAAGTCAACAATGACTTTTTTGTTGCTACGCTGGATCGAGGGAGGTTTGCTCCAAGATTAAATCACTCCAATAAATTATTCTCTACTAAGCAGGGCCAACCACATGAAGGTGGAAGCTCTTATGGCCCCTCCCCCCCCCTCACATCACTCTCAATTCCCAAATACCCAATCTATATTTCATTTTTTACTTTCATGAGCATAAAAAAAAATATTCAATAACTAATAAAAAAACAATTCAACAAAAAGTACGCAAGGAAACATTGCAATTAATGCTTGACATAAAAATAGTATGATAAATGAGTTTTTTATATAATGCAAAAAACGGTCCAAGTATGGTAACGTTTGTCTTATAATAATACAATACTTTACATTATCAATTTTTCTTTTTCTTCTTCCTATTTCTAAAGCTCCTAATTACATCATCAATATCATTGTGCTCTGCTCCTATTTCGTGCATTTCAACCCGCATTGCTGACCTAGTTGCGTAGTCATGATGTTTGGTCTCATCCAGTGACGGGGCATCGCCTACAAAAACAGATAATATTAAATTTTAATTGTCAGTTTTTAAATATCATTGAACTAGTTCGGTAATATTAATAAAAAAAATTGCAATGAGATTATTTACCTGGTGCACCACTTGTCGCCGCTAACCTAGTTGTGTAGTCACAATGTATGGTCTCATCCAGTGACTGGGCATCACCTACAAAAGCAGATAATATTAAATTTTAATTGTCAGTTTTTAAATATCATTGAACTAGTTCGGTAATATTAATAAAAAAAATTGCAATGAGATTATTTACCTGGTGCACCAGTTGTCGCCGCTGACCTAGTTGCGTAGTCACGATGTATGGTCTCATCCAGTGACGGGGCATCGCCTACAAAAACAGATAATATTAAATTTTAATTGTCAGTTTTTAAATATCATTGAACTAGTTCGGTAATATTCATAAAAAAAATTGCAATGAGATTATTTACCTGGTGCACCAGTTATCGTCGTTGGGACTGTTGCCCTGTCTTCCTCTCTGGTGGTAAGATCCTCAAGGGAAGCATTCTTTGTCATTTAAACAAAAAACGTTATAAGGACAACCATCAAGGTATAATTAGAAAAAATTATAAGTAGATATTAATTACCGTCACGGCCCTCACTGATAGTAGCATTGTCGACCTGGTCCCCACTACAATGATCAGGTTGCATGGAAGGATCATCTACATCTGGCTCTAAAACTGGGTTATTTTCCTCGTTGGTAGTGCTGCTCCCCTGATTTAAACAAAGTTTTTAGACATTAAATTTATGGACAAAAATAAACATATTGAAAGGTTAATGTTTTACCTTATCAGGCATTCTGGATCTTGGGACCTGCCCCAAGCTTCTGCAACGTTCAACTACGGCTTGATAGCTGAAATGGAAAGCGATATTTTTATCTTCCTCGATAGTTTCTGTTTCGAATTCATCACCCTACATTACATATGATTGTGTATTTTTAATCATATTTGATAGTATTACAAAAATGTTGGAAGGCGATACAATTAATTATAAGATGTTTAGCTACTTAATTACAATTCTTGCGGCTAATTTCAAGTAGTCGCCCTGGCCTAGCTTGTGATGGCCCTTTTTTTCAATCCTAGCTTTGGTTGCCTTTGAGGTGTCAAGCAACCTAACATCAAAATATTAAAGTCAGATATGACGTAGCACAGTTTTATTTTATACATAGAGAAAATTAAAGCTATTGAATTAAAGTTGTAATTTACCTTGCGGGTCCAGTTGGCATTTTTCTTTCTTTCTTTGCCCTTTTCTCTTTTCTGTCATGGATGAGTGCTCTCCACTCACTCTCTGGAACTGTGAGAGGGCGCTTGTATCTAGGTTTAAATTGCAATTGCATCATATAGGTGTCCCTGGTATATTTCAAATATTTGCTGGCTACTCGAGCCACCGTTGTTCTGTCAAATGTGCCGACCCCAAAAAGGGCTTCTAGATAATCTAGAAGTTCTTTTTTCAGGTTGGAATTCTGGGAATTCCACCCTATGCGTATGGTTGGGCCAAAAATTACCAACGCATGGCTTTCCAAAAACCTGTAGAACTCATTGTTTCCTACACAGAAAAAAAGAAGAAGATATTATCATTAATTTAAAAATAAAAATCATGATAGATATGTTTTAGATAAAGTACATGAAATAGTTAAAATATTAAAATTTACCTGGGAGTTGTACATGCTTTATAGGGACACCCTCATCGTTCACCAACAACGTGCCATTAATGGTCCCTGTGGAGCTGACATGTGTAGCTCCAGGAAACGCAATAATGTAGTTGGCCATATCAGCCTCATCATTGCCAACACATTCAGCGGTTGGCTGGGTGTCTGCTTGGGCAGGGTGTGTTTCTTGGCTAGCACCTAAAGGAGTAGAAGGTGTACGAGAGGGTTGTTGGGCAATCTCTTGCCCTTGTGTCCCACTACCACCAACACCGGGTTCATCAAATGCCAGAAAACGCTACATACAAAAGAACTTTTTGTTAGTTTAGTCAATGTAAAAATTAAAATCAAACTATCACAATTCATCTCATGCAGAACAAAAAAAATATCCTTTTGACTTTTTATTATTACCTGATATCTTTCTAGCTGCCTCATAAGATGTTGTATCCTCTCTTCTGTTTTAGGTGTTTGAGGCGCGTCTATCAAAGTATTAAATTCCGACCTTGCATCTCGTGCCTTTTTTTGCAACAAGAACACTGGAGATAGGGATGAAGAAAGCTATTCCTCAAAGAGGGAATCATCAGGCGTACCATGGCTAGGTGTCTGCATATTTGAACAAAATTAATATTATTTCAATTATGTAAATAACTAAAATACCCGAAGATAGAGCAATGTTGGCACTTTACATGTTCTTTCGCTGGCCTCTTTCCGCAATCATCCCGTCTCGGGGTTGTTCCTACACTGCTCTGATCAGTCTGCCACATTGCAATAAAATTATAAATGTAAAAACTTGAAAACAATATCTAACTTGAAAACAAAAAATGAAAACTGAAATAATTTCTAATAAGACACCGGAAGATAGAGTTAGAGTTTCAAATATGCCTTGCATTGAATTCAGTCCTAGAAACATGTCATTGCACATTAAGGCACCCAAACAAGAGACGAGTTGACAATGAAGACCTTATTGAATATATTGTTGGAGCAACTTCTAGTAAAATTGTTGTGAAGACCTTGAGGACATTTTTGGAGCAACATTGTTGAAGTTGATGGTATAGCATTGTTGGAGACGATCTTGAAGGGCCTTGAAGTGAAGCTTTCGGAGCAACTATTGAAAAAACCTTAGAGAATTTAAGTAAGGCACTTTCTATCTGCCATTACCTTTTTCCTTTCAATATCCTTTAAACGATTTTGTTGATATTTAATGTTTGAAATCACGTTATAATTCCTTGATTATATGTGTTTGGGGACTTTCCCTTTGAAATTACCCAAAATTACACTGGCAATTTTATCTTCAGGATGCATGTTTGACCCTATTGTTCAATATTTTGATTGATAGCAGTAAAAATAGAGAGTTAGGGAGCTCTTGACTTGGTTTGGTTGGGCCATTAGATCCCTAACATCTACTAGGGAGAACCCCACTTGAGTTGGAGGAGAGCTAGCCTGAAGTGAAAAGATGTTGGTGAGGTGACAATGGGGCTATTTAATTACACATGGTATCACACTTTAGCTTTAGGACTTTATCTTGAGAAGTGCAAGATTTTTCTATATCAATTCTCAAATTGTTTACAACACTATTGTTAAGAACTAATAAGAAGTGATGTTGAGGGGTTTTTTGGTATACGAAACAATACCATTTAAAAACTAGGGTTCTCGGTCCTTGGCATTCCTTCACCTGGGCCTAGGGGCATGCTAGAATAATTTCACACTAAACCATGCAAACTTAAAAGTAACTTAACAGATCTATAAAGTAATAATAATCATAATTCCTAATTTCCTATTCTACGATATGATGCAAATTATTCAAACATGAAGCAATGAAGACATGCAATGTCTGAATTTCAAGATTGATGAACCAATACAAGAAGTTAGAAACTACAACTTTTATTCAATACTTTGTGTCCTAACTCCAGGAAGGAATCTAGTTTGTAGTACAGAACATGCATCGTGTATTATCAATTCTTAATTGACAACAACTAAAGGACATCTACCTCATCAATTCCTTCCCATTTTGTGTTTTTATGTTATATTCCTTATAAAAGTGTCAAATTTCTCTCAAAGTAAGCAACCACTGAATAAAATAAAAAATAGTTGAGATATGATTGAGAAATGGTCATTTATTTCTTGAAAGGATCTTCACGATTTCTTTGGTTTTTTTTCATCTCAAGAAACAATAAATGACCTAAGAAACTATCGTGATGTAATATAAGAAACAACACGGTGCAATGGCCATTTTCAAAGCCAAATGATGTCCATTGAGGACATGGCCTTTATTTGGTTCCCGTTTCATAGGAGTTTCGGGTAGAAATGGAACTTTGTTGTACCATTTCCAGTAGTAAAAAGGGAAAACCTTCTTTTTCCATGGGAAATAATTTACCTTTCCTTTTTAAAGATAATCTAAATCACAAAAAATATGAACTATACTGCACACATTCTTGGATAATGTGAAAGTGGAAAAGGAATACCCTACACAAGTGATGCACACATGTACATTTGAACACTAATAGATTTTTGCAGTTGAAATGCAATGCTTGTTTTCATTTAAATGTAGGGTTTTTAAAGCAGGGAGAAATAATGGCTGCCAAATTAATAAGCGTTTCTTTGGGAAAAATTTAAATCTTGTATTGGGTGATGAAGATAATAGAGGGTATTGAATCTTGATTCTTGACATCTAGAGAGAACCCTACAGCCTAACACAATCCAATGGAATTGACCAAAAAAACCCAAATAGAATCAGCCCTACTATAGAGGGAAGGCCCTGCAGTAAGAACTTACCATTTTGCAAGAGCTGAGGGCGAATGTTGTTCTGCAAGAGCTGAGGGTGAACGCTGAGGGAGAATGCAGGGCGAATGTTGTTCTGTAAGAGCTCAAGGTGAATGCTGAGGGCGAATGTTGTTCTGCAAGAGCTCAAGGCGAATGCTGAGGGAAAATGCTGTTCTGCAAGAGCTGAGGGTGAATGCTAAGGGCGAATGCTATTCTGCAAGAGCTGAGGGCCAATGCTGAGGGCCATTGCTGTTCTGCAAGAGCTGAGGGAGAATGTTGAAGGAAAATGATGTTCTCCAAGAGCTAAGGGCGAATGCTGAGGGCGAACACTAATAGATTTTTGTAGTTGAAATGCAATGCTTGTTTTCATTTAAATGTAGGGTTTTTAAAGCATGGAGAAATAATGGCTGCCAAATTAATAATCGTTTCTTTGGGAAAATCTTAAATCTTGTATTGGGTGATGAAGATAATAGAGGGTATTGAATCTTGATTCTTGACATCTAGAGAGAACCCTATAGCCTAACACAATCCAATGGAATTGACCAAAAAAACCCAAATAGAGTCAACCCTACTTTAGGAGGAAGGTCCTGCAGTAAGAACTTACCATTTTGCAAGAGCTGAGGGCAAATGTTGTTCTGCAAGAGCTCAGGGTGAACGATGAGGGTGAATGCAGGGCGAATGTTGTTCTGCAAGAGCTCAGGGAGAATGTTGTTCTGCAAGAGCTCAGGGCGAATGCTGAGGGTGAATGTTGTTCTGCAAGAGCTCAGGGCGAATGCTAAGGGCGAATGCTATTCTGCAAGAGCTGAGGGCGAATGTTGTTTTGCAAGATCTGAGGGTGAATGCTCAGGGAAATTTTTGTTCTACAAGAGCTGAGGGTGAATGCTGAGGGCGAATGTTGTTCTGCAAGAGCGAAGGGCGAATGCGCGCTTGATATTAGACGTTAATGTAGCTATTGCGACAGATAAAATCATTTTTATGTAGCGCGCATATAAGTTTCGTATTTTTATGTAGCGTGCATATAAGTGTCGTTATACCGACGGCGGAAAAAGCGTTTCTATTACGACAGCTGCCTCCAAACATCGCAATTGCGAAACTTAGACATTGTGTCGTACTTGCGACGTTTAGAGGCAGTCGTTGCAATAGCGACGCTTTGGGTCATAGTGTCACAATTACGACGTCTTCCTCCAAACGTCGCAATTGCGACACTTTGTATAAGTGTCGATATTGCGACACTTTTCTATAAACATCGGTATAGCGACAGTTTCGGGTGGGATTGAAAATATTGGGAAATTTCCGACATTTGGTCAAAAGCGTCGGAACCAAGTGTCAGAATTTCCCCCAAATGTAGTAGTGATTATCATCTTACATAATGAGTAGTATTGGATCACATACCATCTACTCGGTGAGTACCTTTAATCCATGCAACATTTGCACCAACCACTCCCATGATACAGAAGACTTCCCTATGTTACAAACATTTCAGCATCTCTGCATATGATAAAATCTTCAATTAAAGAAAGATACTTGTACCCCTCGTACACCTCCAAGAGAGCATGAACCTCCTCTAGATAAAATCAAAACAACATCATAGAAATCCTTCTGACATATAATGTTGATGACACACAACATCATATATGTTTCATCTCATCACCTGTGGGAACCCTGATTCGTGTTGTTTTCTCATCATTTCTTAGTGTCGAGACTGCTGCAACTACCGCATCGGTAGTAGTACATTCGATAGTGAAGACCAAACCCATCTACGCTTTGTCAACCTCATTTGGTTCTATGGCGTCAACCATAGAATCATATTCATGTTTGTTGACCAGCACTGCTAGGCCCGAACCCATTCCTCACATCCTCACGCAGAACAATTCCCCCTTAGACATCTTGTTTCACTTCAATGAGGATATATTAGAGGCCATGACGGAACATGATTATCCATGGGATGCCATGCACCACTGCTCATTTTTTCTACCAAAAAAAAACATTCGTTCCTAGTAGCACATAAACCCATGACATTTATGCCATTGAATCAAAATATTTCTTGTCATCAAGAAAATTAGATTGGTTCAAGAACCCTATCCCAGCACTCGACAAATTTGAGGAAGGAAATATGTCAAATATTTCACCGACCATCAAGGTAAATATTTCAAAAAAAAACTAGAAAAATCGAAGAAATCTCTCTGGGAGCAGAATTCTCTCCAAAAGAATTAACTACATACACAACCCTATTACAAGAGTATAAGGACACGTTTGCATGGGATTATCCGAAAATGTGTAATATTCCCAAATGGGGAAAGCAACAATATAGCACACAATAATGGAAATAGCAACAAATATCAATACATTATATATGAGCCAAAGATAGATCTATGGTATTAAGCATAACAACAACAAATGAGTACAATATCTTGGGGATCAAGTCCCTCAAGCTCGGTAAGATAAGCCTCCAATGCCTAAAAAGCACTAAAACATGTAATACACTGCTACACAAAATACTGAAGCAAGTATAGCTGTTGGGCCATAATTGTGAATTACGGATAAAACACGCTTCCCTAGACAGATGAAAATCTAGAACAAAAAATTAAAGACTATATGACTACCTTTCCTAACTCAGAACAAACACACGGAAAGGATTAGAGGCTTACTTGTAATCCAATCACTTCTAAATGGCTCCTTCTGTTGCTTCCATTGTAGCTTCAAATTCAAGCGGTTTGTGCGAAATGCTTCCTGTTAGAAAGAACACTAAAACAAAAGAAGATAGCAATAATACAAATGTCTATTCAAGTTAGTTAGCTAAATCAGTAAAGCATAAACAATATACATCAACTAAGATCTTGCAATATGGAAAATCAAAGCCAATACATATTCATATAGGGAAAAGTAAGCTATTTTTTATTATTAATGATAGAAGGAGAGGTTACATCCAAATGAATGATTTGAAGTGACCCTTCCAGCAACGATCCTCAGCCCCATCATAGTATAAATCTCTCCAGCAGTTGTTACACAAATATAACTCTCAATTAAAAATCCTCCAGCATTTCTCTACTCAAATTCTTCCTTCTCAAACACTTAGACCTGTGTTCAATTTATAGATGAACTGAAGGTAGTTTTGCAATGAATGACTTTCCAATAATAGTCAAGACATGTTCCCAGTCATGTAGATGTCAAATGGACACTTGGATTCGAAGCTTGACACATGTGCACTCTTCTAGAAGGCACTGGCCAAGTGGAGATTCTGGAACAATGAGAATTTCACTCCCAATGTGACCAATGCACCCATAGATGTCGAGAAGTGCTTTGCAGAGCAGCCTTGCATGGGGCTACCTACATATGAAACGCACTTAGTCCCTTTAGAGGCAGCGTTGGTGAGCTCCCACATGCTATATAATAAACTTCAAACCTTGGAAACCTTTGCTTGATGAAAGTCATGTTTAATTTATCTTGTTCTTGCCTTAGGGCATGTAGCAACTTGAAATGATAGGGAATGATAGATCCTTACTCATTGGTCTTGGAGATGATGCCTAGTTAACTAGGTCATTGGGAATGATGCCCAAATTGGCCTATAACAATTTCCCCCTAAAGCATGAGGTCAAAATAATAAAAACATTTGATTGAGATGCTTTACACTGTGATGGGCTGGAGATGAAGCAGAGTGGTCACCTGCATCAATATTACAATACATTACGTCATGATATATCCTCTTTGATCATAATTGTTGAGGGTGGGAATTCCCATGTTCAGCACATAAACAATCTAATAACATGTACATAATTCAGAAAGTCGTCGACATTGGAATGTTTCCCAATGCAGACATGCCTACAGATATAGGCCCATGTTCGGATGACAATCTGTATGTAAGGTCACCATACAGATGATGTGTACAACAATCCTAAAATCATAGTCTGGATAACTAAAACTAAATTTGGGGTCTTCTTATCTCATTCAATCGATCATTCGGGTACAATTCTAACCATGCGAATATATTATTTGTCGTCGAACATGGAAAGACATCATTTTATTACGAGCCAATGATGTGAGTTGTTAACAAACGCGAGAGAAACACCATTAATGAAAATGGCCCTCAAGGTACTGCAGTTCATTTCATAAGGCGTGAATAGATGATTTGATGTCAAACGCCAAACAAAATATTTCGATCAAAGGTCCGGAAGCGAGGATCTTGTCGATGCTGTAACAAGCTTCATGGTACTGGAATCTGATGTTTCTAAGTGAACTTCCTAGATATTAATTTATTTTCGACAGGAAGTCACCTTATTTCGAAATGGGAGTTACTAATTTCGGAGACAAGGGTATGACTTGATATAGCAATTTTCAAGGATGACGATCATGAGAATAAAGGTTTACGAGTATTGCAGAAGGATGAGTGTATTCACTGGATGACTTCTCTTGAACATATCAGCGACACTGTGATGATTTGGTAGCATTGACCCAAAACCGAAGTGAAGGTTTGATGAACCATAGGTGTCAATGAACCGTCAAGATGATTACCCAACCCAAACAGTCACGGACATTGAGTGAAATAAGTGTCATGTTCAAGAGCGACTTGCTACCATAAAGACATTTTGCTCACTTTTCCCAAATTTTCCCCAGTCATTTGTCGACCAGTACCTCTTTATTTTTTAACAAGCATGAGGAGGATAAAATTTTCTTGATCTATAATTCAACCCTTCGGGTGAATAAAGTATCGTTATTTAATAATTTAACGAGTCTAGCAATGAATGAAACTCGATTCTTGCCATGATCAACAAGTCCGTCGCTATTTTATGTTTTAACAATATTAACGACAGTGATAGCTTGGTCTTTTTTCATATTTAGAGAGTTTGAAAAAGTGGACAAAAGAAAACTTCATAAGTACTTTTTCGTAAATTTTTCACTCAGATCTGAAAAAGTGTAAAATAATACCTGAGAGAACCTCTTTGGTCATGTTTCACCAAGGTATTCCTTTTTCGTAAATAATCTACCTTAGTCTGGAAAATGGTTAAACTTATACTGAGTAGATATCAGTTCATTTACTTTTACTAGCTCGAAAATACAAGTGCTCGGCAATCTTTTCACATTATCGGAGACTGAAAAGAGCTGAAAGAAGACTCCAGGGGTTCCTTTTTCATTGTTATAGAAGCTCGAAAAACAGATAAAAGTGCGCTTCAAATCCTTTTTTGTTTTTAACAAATCTCGAAAAATAAGGAGAGAAAATATGCTTTGTTGTCAAGTCATTCTTTGAAATAAATCTACACGACTAATCTGTTCGTCAGTTGTATTTCCTGTTCAGAACAACATCAAATGGATTAAAAATACCTGTTTCATGATAAAAACATAATAAAACTATAGTCACAGGAATAAATTTAACTTGCAAATAATTAAATGACTATTAAAAAGTAGTTTCACTATTCATTTTTACCATTCCATAGTTACCATTTTTATTTTGGAGCTTTGAACCTGATTTTGCCCCCAAACTTTAGCTGTTGATTCCGATCATTTTTGTGGACAAATTTCGTCACCGTTCGATCCAGGTTAGTGCTATGAACCTCCTCTTCCCTTTGGTATTCATTTCATTTCCAATTTCTGCAAATTTTTATGGTTTTAAGGCCCCTAGGGTAAATTCTACAAAAAATGAGGGCAATGCACCCCTGAATGTTGAAACCTGTGTTGCATAAAAGGTACAGTGAAGTGTACTTGCATGTGCAACGCACTGTCTCTTTTCAGGGAGTGCGTTGGGTGCAGTTTAAGTTTTTGATTTTCTTACTATGTCCAAAATTGACCTAGCTTTTTGCAATAAATGGAATCTAATGGATCTTATGGTTGTGTTTTAGGTTTCCATCAGATTATAATGATGATTACATGGAGAGAAAGAGAACATGAAGAAAAATATATGATTTCCTTGAATGATCCGGGTACTGTAAGAGCCCTAAGAGATTTTCGACTGCTTAAGTACTTCAAATTGTCCGGGATGAGGCAACAAATAGAACTCTTGGAGTTCTTAGTTCAAGCATGGGATCCGGAAATAGAGGAATTTCATATTAAGAACCAAGTGGTTCCTATGACAGTCGAGGATGTGTATTTTCTCACAGGTTTGTCGAGGTGAGGTTTGCCCAATTCACTCTCAGGGTCTACTATTGGAGGAGAGACAGTGAGGGATTATATTATGTAGTATTGCTATCCAGGGGCAGAACCTAGTAAAAATGGAAAAATAAACATCTGGGATGTCAGAGATTTGCCTTTGAGAACTATCCTTTTCACAATCTCTAAACTTGTCGGTGCCATTACACTACATGTAGCGAACAGATCATATATGGAGTATGCACTAGAGTGTATGGAGGCAACAATCTTCAACTGGTTTGAAGTTGTTCTATCTCAGATAAAGGAACAATTGAACAAAGCAAAGGGAGGAAGGAAGAATAATTTCAGTTATGGTTCTATCCTTATATCCTTCGCCTTAGAACGGATACCACTGATGCAACCACAATATGTGACACTGGATATAGCTAGTCCTAGAGATCCTTGGATGCGGAGATGGGTAGAACTCATGGGTCAGCATGCTGGCCAATTGACTATTTTGTTATCTACTGCATTCTTGGCCTGGTTCCAGCGTTAGATTGTCACCATCGATGAGTATGCATACACAGGCATTGATTTTCAAGGAGATCTAGATTTAGTACTACCAAAAGGCGCTCAGTGGGGTGCAATAGGTAAGAATGTTTTGACCATGTTTTTTATTTTCCTAGGGTTTATACAATGTTTTTGTGTTTTTATTTCTTTCCAAGACTAAACTAAATGTTTGATGTAATGCAGATGTTGGTTGCCTTCAACCAGTAGTGGAACTGGACGAAGAAGATGTGCCAGCAAAGAGGGTTGTCGGGAGAGTATTCCTTTAGGATATTAATCTGGTTGAGACTCTAACTAAGCTTCAACAACACATAGAAGGCTTCACCTTCAGAATTCTGGATTGTCGGATCGAAAATATTCCTATGTGACTGCAACGACACACAATTGGGGTTCCTAACCGTTGGATGCGCTTACTTCGTAGGATAGGTAGATCTATAGCATGTTACCGCGAGCACCACTAGTTTAATTATCACATTTTGCATACATTTTGAGGTCAGATGACCAATGTGTCTTCGGCACAAATTTTGTAAAAACCTATAACTATCTATCTATATGATTTCGTAGTTTTCCCTATGTTTAATGTGCAAACCTATTCAATGATGTGAATTTTTTCTTTACATATGTTGCAAATGTCTGTCTAAAACTTGATTAGCTAATGAATCAGTCAATGTGTTCAAATTTATGGAAATGTGTTGATATTGAATAAAACCAAAATGGCTTTCCAAAAGTCGAACTCTTAGGAACAATCTAAGAAGTGTTGGATTTCTAGCAGTATAAACACTAGTAAGTTGTAATACCACAAGTTGTGAGTCTGACCTTATGATTATGAGGTTAATACCAAATGAAATGGCATCAGAGAGAAGTTCGATCAACGCACTATACTCAGCGATATTGTTTGTCAATCTACTAATACAAATCCCTTGAAAACTCACTAACTCACCATTCGAAGCGAAAATAGCCCACGCTACAGAGGATAGATTCAGCGTTCTACGACTAGCACCATCAGTGTATCCAACAAATGGTTCCAAAGATTCAGACATCAGCGATGAAATGTAAAGCGGATTACTAACTTCAAGAAAAATATAAAAACAAATTAAGATAGTGAATGCAAATCAACAGCATATATACAATATAATACAAAAAATTACCACGCTCATGATTAAGCATAGTAACGTTTCAAATACAACCCATTTCTAGGCTACGCCAATGGAATTCCATCGTAATCAACTAACTCATAGGCACCCTTAGCAAAAACTCTTTTGAAAATATAGGGGCCATGCCATAACGACTAAAATTTCCATGTACCTATTACATTAGCTTCTTGATCGTAGAGAAGGACCAAGTCGCCCTCTGAGAAAATCTGAGGCTAGATGTTTTTTTCATATTGTGCCTTTATACATCTCTTATGTTCTTCGTTGGCCAATTGGGCTTCACGACGCGTTTCATCAAGATGGATGAGGTTAAGGAGACGCACTTCTTCTTCTAAGGTGTCAGGTAACAAGACTATTATGAGTTTTAACGATGATATTTCGCATTGGATTGGTAAGATAGCTTCCAGACCATACACCAATTGAAAAGGAGTAAATCCAGTTGTGTTTCTCACTGAGGTTCGATACGCCCACAAGGCGGAGTACAATATCATATGCCAGTTTCTTTTACAAACTCCTATCATTCATTGAAGCATTCATTTAAGATTTTTGTTAATAGCCTCAACTTTTCCATTTGATTGTGGATAATAAGAAGTAGAATTATCATGTGACAATCCTAACTTGGCAGTCAATTCAGACATCATGTGGTTGCGAAAATGCTTCCCATGATCTGTAACTATAGCCTGTGGGATCCCAAACACTGCAATAACGTGGTTAAAGAAAAAAAATGTAGTTGTTTGTCTTGCGTTGTTGAATATAGGCATTGCTTCGGCCCATTTGGTAAAATAGTCGACAGCGACAATAATATAACCATGCCCCCCGGATGAAGGAGGGTTATAGGTCATGAAGTCAATACCCAATTTCGTAAATGGTCCAGCAGAGACAGTAGGATTCATTGGTGATGGCGGTTTGCGGAATTTACAATCAAAAATCTGGCATGCATGACAAATTCTGACTGCGAGGATGCAGTCTCGAAAAATAGTAGGCCAAAAGTAACCGGCGCGGAGTATCTTCTGCGCAGTAGCATATCCAAATAAGTTTCCACCACAAGCCCCAGCATGACAATCATTTAATACTTTTTCAGCCTCCTCATGAGTGAGGCACCTCCTTAAAATGGTATTGACACCACGACAATAAAGTGTATCGCCGATGATCAGATAATATTTGGCTTGGTATCGAATACATTGCTATTCGTACCAAGAGGTATTAGGTTGAAAATTTTGGGTCTGGAGATAAATGATGAAATCCCCATACCAAGGATCAGATGATCCGATCAGAAACAGAGACTCGTCTAGAATTGATGGCTCCAAAGTAGTTTTAGTAGTATTAGAGGGAAGGTCATAGAGAAGCTCAGCTAAAACTAAAGACTTCTTTGACTTGGATTTGATAAATTCCAAATAAAATTCCTGCAAAATGACAATCCATTTTGAATATTTGCCCCCCAAAAATTGACATGATAAGATGTTATTCATGGGGTTGAAATCCGAAACTATTGTTGTTTTTCAAAGCAGGATATAATGGTGAAATATTTAGACAGCTTGAATAGCTGCCAAGGCAAGCTTTTCTACGTATGAGTACTTAACTTTTGTATCATCGATATTACAACTCCAATAATAGATCAGATGTTCAATTCCTTCTTTTACTTGGACCAATACCATAGCAATGGTCGTTTCGGCCATGACGATATATAGGAAATAATCATTTTGATAATTAGGAGGATACATTAATGACGCTTGGACAAGAGTGTCCTTGACAGCATCAAAAGAAGCTTGCGCAACTTGGTCCCAATGGAAGGGAACCCCCTTTTTCAAGAGTCGAGTAAATCCTTTAGCCATTTCGGCATAATTTGGAATGAACCTCCTTAGGAATTTTTCCTTTCCTTGAAGTTTCTGTATCTGAAGTAAGTTTGACTATGTGATATTGGAGATTCAATAGCTACAGAACTTTGTGGGATGACCAAGGTAGGAAAAACTTCCGGTTGTTCGACTTGAGGATTCAGATGTTCTGGCAAAGAAGAGATAGGATCTGGATCAATTTGTGGTTGAAAAACGTCAGGACCAGGAGGTACGATCTCACTGATTGGATGGATCATGACCATGGGTAGCTGTGAATACTCTGTTTCGACAACAGTAGATGAATCGAGATGTGTAGAAACAACTTGAGCTAACTCTAGTTTATTGGAAAATGATGTTTCACGAGAGGTACGAATTATACTTGATTCGACAGATCGTGATCGCCTTCGCCTACCAGAAGTAACTTCTGGTGGTAAAGGTGGTTTTAAAGCTAATCTACGTGAACGACGGGGGAAAGGATTTTTTTCTTCCATGATTACTGATTAATTTTAACCAAAAAAAAAAAAAACAAAATAAAAGGGTAATGTTAGGCAAAAGGGATTACCAAGAAACTATGAACTGCAAAATACCTCCCAGGGAACCAAGAAGTATGGGCAGGCAATCTCCCCGAATGTTGTATTCGGTATATCACAATTTACAAGGCGGCTGACTCAGTTCACAATTGATGGATAGCACCTAAAATTTGTCCTCCCAAATATACCCGAAGGTATGTGGAGTCTCAAGTCTGTATTAGCGATGTCTGATGCGAAACCACATAGTGAGAGCACCCCTTTATGCTTATTGTACTGTAACACTGCCCGATATACCCGAAAGTACGTGCACGAGCTACAATATACTTACGTATGTGGAGTGAGGTATCACACTGAGAATGTGTCACAGACAAGTTAACGACAGCTGCTATGTTTTACGACGTCGGAACATGTCTCTAGCTTAGACCTTCTAAATGTTATCGTTATGGTTCCAATTCTTTGTTAGGTAAATTGAGATTAATTTTATGTTGATCTTTCTTACAATTTTCCTTTCAGAGGTTCACCGCGATGATGTATTGGAAAATTCCTAAAATGCAACTAAAAATGATAAGCAATATTTCAGTTTCAGTTTCTTCAATGAAAAAACTAGCTACTAAGGGAAGAGAGCAAATAATTTGTAAGCAAACAAATCAATGAGCAAAACAAATCAATGATCACAAACTAAATGCAGATTTCCTAATGTTCCTTTTTACAAAACACACAAAAATCCTACATGCAAATGCAAGTTTTTCTTTTTAGTTTCCTTATTGATATGAATGCAGAAAAGAAACTAGGTGCACTAAATCAATAATTAAAATGCCTTTTAGTTTCAAGAAATGAAGAATACAAACAACAATTTCTCTTTTGAAGAAAAAATGAGGATTTCAACAACAATTTCTCCTATCAAGGAAATGAAGATTTTATGACAATTTCCTATTTCGAAAGCAAATGATTCTTAACACGACCATAAAAAATACTTTGAAATCAACTTGTCAATGATAAAGAAAAACTTTTTTTAAACAAACATTGAACAAATTTTCAGTCAAAGGATGAATAATTATATAGAGTTACTGGTCAATATGAGGATCCAACTTTTCAAAACAAAACAGAAAATAAACTGAAGCAAATTGCAAAGGAAAATTCAAACGAATCTGCGTGGTTTCAAGATTCAACGCAGCCTGCAAGGGGAGACAGTGCTATGTAAAGCACTGTGTCTTGTCTAAGGGTGCGTTGGGCGCAGTGTACAAGGAAAAACACTATTGTTTAACTCCCTGTCTTTGCAAATTTAGCTTTGAAAATTTTTAATCTTTGTGTGTAACAACTACTGGGTGGATAAAAAAAGCAAATCAGAGGCTAATTCACCTAGATCTAAGAGAAATCATCCTCAATGGAGTCGCCAATTTTTTGGGCCAGAATTGTGAATTACAGATAAAACACGCTTCCCTAGATAGATGACAATCTATAACAACATATTAAAGACTATACGACTACCTTTCCTAACTCAGAACATACACACAAAAATTATTAGAGGCTTACTTGTAATCCAAGCGCTTCTAAATGGCTCCTTCTGTCGCTTCCGTTGTAGCTTCAAATTCAAGCGGTTTGTGCAAAATGCTTCATGCAAGAAAGAACACTAAAACAACAGAAAATAGCAATAATACAGATGTCTATTCAAGTTAGTTAGCTAAATCAGTAAAGCATAAACAATATACATCAACTAAGTTCTTGCAATATGGAATATCAAAGCCAATACAAATGCATATAGGGAAAAGTAAGTTGTATTATTTATTAATGATAGGAGAGGTTACAACCAAATGAATGATTTTAAGTGACCCTTCCAGCAATGATCCTCAGCCCCATCACAGTATAAATCTCTCAAGCAATTGTTACACAAATCTAACTCTCAATTAAAAATCCTCCAGCATTTCTCTACTCAAATTCTTCCTTCTCAAACACTCAGATCTATGTTCAATTTATAGATGAACTAAAGGTAGTTTTGTAATGAATGAATTTCCAATAATAGGAAATACATGTTCCCAATCATGTAGATGTCAAATGGACACTTGGATTCGAAGCTTGACACATGTGAATTCTTCTAGAAGGCACTGGCCAAGTGGAGATTCTAGAACAATGATAATTTCACTCCCAATGTGACCAATGCACCCATGGATCTCGGGTAGTGCTTTGCAGAGCAGCCTTGCATGGGGCTACCTACATATCCAAAGCACTTAGTCCCTTTATAGGCAGCATTGGTGAGCTCCCAGATGCTATATAATAAACTTCAAACCTTGGAAACCTTTGCTTGATGAAATTTATGTTTGATTTGTCATGTTCTTGCCTTAGGGCATGTAACAACTTGAAATGATAGGGAATTATAGACCCTTAGTCATTGGTCCTGGAGATGATGCCCAATTAACCAGGTCATTGGAAATGATGCCCAAATTGGCCTATAACAAAGACACAGTTTTATTGGCTAATATTGCAGCTGGGAAATATATATACATAGATCTTATGATACCATGCTCATACAAGGCTGAAAATGGGATCTAGGCTCCCACACACTTTTCCTAGATAACCCAGGAAGGGTTTCTGGAAATACACAAAATACAAATGGTGAATCTAAAGCCCTAGGGCTAAAGAATCACTACAACTGAAGCACATCGAAGGAGGTGGCTGAAACTGATTTAGATCTAAATTAAACTCCTCCAATAGACTCTCTCAATGAAGGGCTGATCCCTTCAATGAAGATATAACCTCCCAAATGTGGCACTGAACCCTCCTTTGGATCTGCTAAATAAAATAATGCAGTTTGGGAGTAATACTATGATGTAGGAGAAGATGATGACTTGGTTTGATGCCAAAATATGAAATTAATCTCAAGGACCTTCCTTACTGATCCTCCAATGGAACAAAACCTTCCTGCACTAAAACACGAGCTCAGAAATGGTCCAATGAAACCCTCCATTTCTACACCCTGCAAATCAGCACATCTCTAAATAGAAACTGTGTTGTAGAAGAAATTTGTAGCTTGGAAAAATGTCAGAATGTGGAAATAACACCCAATAACTTCTCTTGAGTAGGCACTCGAAGTCCCCCGAGGATGAAGGTGGGATTCCCGCTCGGGAACACCCTTGTGCTAAACAACACTGCAATATTACATAAACAACTCAAGAGGGCCACAAGTCATAATAGACCATAAATAAATAATAATCCAAAAACATGCTCTCAATGGTTACCATCCCCTTATATTCTTGGTTAGCTTCCTCACCCTTGGCCCCACTCATTAAAGGCACTACTTCCATGTAAAGGATCTCCCTCCAAAAATGTGTTGTCCCTCATTGAATGTCCACTACTTCCATGCTAGCATTGTTGATTTTGTGAAAGTTGACCCAGTCCACATGCTTCATCCCTTGTTCACACATAGGGGGGCTTTATCCAGCTCTTTTGATGCCCTCCATTCACATTTGGAGTGGTTTTATTCCTACTAAGGATATTTATGGGTCTCTCTACCCTCTTATTCTTCTAACTAAGAAGAAAATTCAAAATTTAATATTCCAATTAGCTGCATGCTAATTTAGGAATATTACAATCCTCCCCTCCCAAATGTTGCTTGTCCTCAAGAAACTATAAGGATAGATCTGAAAAATGTAGGGAACCTTCATTCCCATGTGAAGCTCCAATCTCCAAGCTATCATCCATATAAAATGAATCACCTTCCAGAATGGTAATTTATAGAAAAACTTCTCCCACATGCTCATGAGAGGCATCTCCCAAATCCTCAAGTTATATAAACGGCTCATCCCATAAGGAAACAAGAGGTCCAATGTAGCAATAATGGATTGTCCAATGTTCTCCCTAAATTATGAAACATAAGAAATGTGGAGAATCTCAGCTCTAATAGGAACATTCAATCCATGTGACATCTCTCCAATCATGTCCACAAATATGATAAAGACATCATCAACATATGGGATCATAAACAGAGTCATACTATCTGCCATGTGTAATACTGGAGAAGGACAATGGTCCCTCAAGTGCAACCAGTTCATTTTGACTCCTAGCTGCATTAGAATATGGCATGATGAGTGGTTTCCAAACCACTTGTTTTTTGCCCCAATCCTCTCACATGCTTGGAGAAGGTGTATGATGGATGTTGCAAATTGAGCACACCCTGAATAATATATCATCTCCCCAAGATCTCCTAGGGAGTGGCCATCATCAATACTACTTATGACCTCAAGTAGACCATGAATTATAGAAGAAATAGTGCCCCCTTGGATTAATGCCCCACACATGAATGGTAAGGAAATACAAATACATAGTAAATGAATCATGATGTACATAAATACAATATTTACCATGTACTCAATTCAAGCTAGTAAGGTGGCTCATAAATGGGCCTACTCTCACTCCCAATGAGAAAGGGAGTGGTTGTGATAACTCTAAAAAAGAGTTATGTCTCTTCTCATCCTCCAAAATATCCATGCATCCCCTCATATTATGGTGCATCTCCTCTTTGAAACCTTCCCAAATGAATCTCTCCAAGATAGTATGATATGCTCTTATAAAACCAGTGGGTTTGGAGATAAAACCCTCATATGCTGCATGTAGTAGTTTCTCCTTAAGCTTAGAAGCTTTAGTCAAGAAGATTCTACTCTGAAAATAGATGACCCCATTTCTCACTGCATATCTCCCATCTGATAACTAGTTATCAAGCACTCTGCATGAAAAGAGATCCTTGGAGTATTCCACTAACAACTGGGATCTCCAATATGGATCAATACTGAACAATGACAGCCCTATTGATCTATTATGTAAAGCACATGTCATTTTTTTGCTCTCTTCTTTGACATCTCCCATGCCAAAGTCATACACTGGGATGCTGCAATCTTGCCTTTGCTGCTCCTCTTGCAACTGCTAATGCTGTAGTGAACGTTGAAATTTTTGGAGGCTAGCCTTCCATGGGAAGCTATCACCTATCAAAAACTTCCCAAGTTTGGCTAATGTAAGCATGAATGGCCATAAACCTCTACCATATGTGGAATATTCCTCCCAATGTGGAAGTATATTCTAATTCTCCAAAGCCATGGAGTGGTCTCCTTGCACCATGATGGTGCCATCCATCCCTAAAACATCTTATCTCAACGCAAGATGTTTGGTGAGAGTGGGTAATACTGATATTGGGAGAATGTCTCCCTCCTTCAGCCTACCCCAGAATCTTTGCGCTGTATCAAGTCCACCCAAGGTTCTCACCCCTCCCGGATCTTTGAGTGGTGCCACCAGATGTGAGGCATCTCTCATCAACTCCTGACCTGGTGGTCTCCCTGGTGGAATCCCTCCATGTAATGAGACATCAATGTCCAGAGTAGACTACATATATGAGTGGACTACTTGGTCCCTGCTCTCACTACACAGTTCACTCTACCTCTTTTGTGCCTCAACCTCCTGAAATAGATAGGGGTGTGTGCTCCTAATCACCTAATGTTGGCCATCCTCCCTATATTCCATTTTCATTTGCAATATCTCACAATTGTGCCTTGATCTCCACATATGAGATTCTTTGGAACGCCTTACAAACATACAAGGTCTCCTCTAATTTGAGAAACTACTCCATCTTCCTATGCATGAGGTACTATATATGCTCTTGATGTGACAACGTTGTTACCTCTTGTGTGCTCTTCCCCTTCATCATAAATGGAGTTTACCTCATCATCATTAAGAGGCTCTTTGTCTTGATCCTCTTTTGAAAAGGAGATCTCCATGTCTTCCTTTTGAGAAGAGAGTTCTTCCTCAAGTGGTTATCTTGAATCTAGAAAGTTTTCTACAAGTTTCTAACCCCCTTAATGGAATTCTAGAATGGAGTTGGGTTTATGGTTCCTTCCAACTCATGCAAAGTTTTTGTTTGTTTAGGCTTAACTAGCTCAACCAAGGATGTTTCAGAATGTTTTACATCAAATCTTTTCACTAACCTCCTAGTGAACTTTGCATAAGTAGATACATTTACATGATTCAAGGAATAAGTTTCATAAAACCACTAAGCATAAGCCTTACCTTCAAGATGCAGCACTGCTACTCTAATGCCTTCTTTTTCTGAAACTTGGTGTTGCTGCAAATAGGTGTCTAGCTCCTTCACCCAAGCCCTAGTTGTACATTTAGGTGACCCATCAAAAGTAGGTAGAAAGAATCTACCCAAGTCATGTTGCTTGCACCTTTTTCTTTTATTTTGATTTCTAGGCCTTTTATTCTCCTTGATCTTTCAAAACCCTTGGAAGTTTAGATGATATTTGAACCTCTGAGATAGAGATTCATACTCTTGAAGATAGTCACCAAGAGTCTCCTCCTTTGGTGCACCTCCTTCCTCCATCTCTCTTGATATGAACATAGGCATGGTAGAGCATTGTAGATCTTATTGTGTGGCTGAATGCTCACACCCATAATATGAATAACTAGATCTTTCCTCACAAGCAAGTCTTTTTGAGGTATATTCATGTCTTTCCCTCCTCATTCCCTTTATTTGTCTGTTAATACCATGCATATCTTGGAGAATAAGTTTTGAAAAATTATTTCCCTCTGTTTCTCCAAATAATGGAGACTTGCCTTTATCTCTTCTGTAAGCCTTCTCCTTTCTGTGAGAAGCTTCTTCTTCTTCTGATAGCATACATGCAATGTCTTCACAGGCTGAGCCAATATTATGTTATGATACCACTGTAATATTCCCAAATGGGGAAAGTAGAAATATAGCACACAATAATGGAAATAGCAGAAAATGTCAACACATTACATATGAGCCAAAGATATATCTATGGTATTAAGAATAACAGCAGAAAATGAGTACAATATCTTGGGGATCAAGTCCATCAAGCTAGGCAAGGGAAGCCTCCAATGCCTAAAAATCACTAAAAAAATTAATACACTGCTACACAAAATATTGTCTAATACTGCATCTGGAAAATGTATATACATAGATCTAATGATACCATGCTCATACAAGGCTGAAAATGGGGATCTAGGCTCCCACACACTTTTCCTAGATAACCCAGGAAGGGTTTCTGGAAATACACAAAATACAAATGGTGAATATAAAGCCATAGGGCTAAAGAATCACTGCAACTAAAGCATATAGAAGGAGGTGGATGAAACTGATGTAGATCTGAATGGCACTCCTCCAATAGACTCTCTCAATGAAGGGATGATCCCTTCAATGAAGACCTAACCTCCCAAATGTGCCACTGGACCCTCCTTTGGATCTGTTGAATAAAATAACGCAGTTTGGGATTATTATTGCATTGTAGGAGAATATGACGACTTAGCCTGATGCAAAAATATGAAATTAAGCTCAAGGACCTTCCTTACTGATCCTCCAATGGAAAGAAACCTTCCTCCACTAAAACACAAGCTCAGAAATGGTCCAATGAAACCCCCCACTGCTGCACCCTGCAACTCAGCACATCTTTAAACATAAACTGCGTTGTAGAAGAAATTTGTAGCTTGGCCAAATGTTAGAATGTGGAAATAATGCCCAATAACTTCTCCAAAGTAGGCACTCAAAGTCCCCCATGGATGAAGGTGGGATTCCCACTCGGGAACACCCTTGTGCTAAACATCACTGCAATCTTAGCTAAACAACTGAAGAGAGCCACAAGTCATAACAGACCATAAACAAATAATAATCCAAAAACATGCTCTCAATACCTGCCATCCCCTTCCTTATATTCTTGGTGAGCTTCCTCATCCTTGGCCCCACTCATTAAAGGCACTACTTCCATGCAAAGGATCTCCCTCCAAAACTGCGTTGTCCCTCATTGAATGTCCACTACTTCGATACAAGTTTTGTTAATTTGGTAAAAGTTGACCCGGTCCACATGCTTCATCCTTTGTTCACACATAGGGGAGATTTATCCAACTCTTTTGATACCCTCCATTCACATTTAGAGTGATTTTATTCCTATAAAGGATATTTATGGGTCTCCCTACCCTCTTATTCTTATGACTAAGAAGCAAAATCAAAATTTAATATTCCAATTAGTTGCATGCTAATTTAGGACTATTACAAAATGCCAGGTTTAAGTCCCACCATCATGGCGCATAATATTGACAAATGGCCCAACGTATCCCTCGTCCGCCAGAAACAATATCAATTACACCCATCTAAAGGTAAATCAATCAAATAGGAGATATAAAAACTTCATAAAGCCAAATTCATCTATATAATTGCTTACATGTCTTGGGTTTCCAACCCTGTACCCGTCATGAAAAAACAGAGCACCCTTCAAGTCTGTATCGATTTTCAAGACCTAAACAAGTCTTGTCCCAAATACAACTACCCCACTCTATTCATCAACCAAGTCATTAATTCTTGTGACGTTCACGAAGCCTTATCCTTCATGGATGAATTCTCAGGGTACAATCAAATTCAGATCTGTCATACATATTGGTACAAAACTGCATTCACTACCCCTTGGGGCACATTCGCATACCAAGTTATGCCATTTTTTCTTAAAAACGTTGGCACCACCTTTTAGCGAGCCATGAACTATACCTTCCACAACCTGGCTCATCTCATCCTAGCCTATTTGTACAATCTCACAGTATGATCCAAGAAGCAAGCTGATCATTTTGAATATGTGTGTCTAGTATTTCAACTCTATCGACAATACAACCTATGCTTGAACCCTCTCAAGTGTGTCTTATGCGTTAACACAGGAAGACTGCTATGATTCATAGTATCCCAACAAGGAATCAGAGTTGACCCCCTCAATGTCTAGGAAATCAATGAGGTAACACCACTAAAAACATTAAAGCAACTACAAAGTCTGAAGGGTAAGGACAAATTCTTACAGTGTTTTTTCCCTTACTACACAACTTGCACGCAGGGCTTCTTGCATCTTCTCCATCAGGAAATTCCTTTCAAATGGGATGATCGGGGCTCAAAAATCATTTGAGGCGCTAAAATACACCTTGTCTTCAGCCCCCTTGATCAGCCCACCCAATTACAAAAAACACTACACCTTATACTTATCTACATCAGATACATCCATCGTAGGGGTGTTAGTCCAAGATGGACCATATAAAAAAGAGCACATAATTTATTATGTAAGAAAAAACCTAGCTGAGCATGCATTGAGGTATGAGCCAGAAGAAAAAATAGCCCTAGCCCTAGTACACACAGTACAAAAGCTTCAGCATTACATCATTCTCAGAACCACCACAGTCATATCAACTATCAACCCCAAGCGATATTTGCTAACCGGTTGCATGATGAACCATAAGTATGCCCGATGGATTGTAATACTGCAGGAATTTGACCTATCGTTCAACTCCCCTAAGAGAAAAAAGGAACTCATCCTAGCTGAGTTCATCACTGATCTCCCTAATGAGACCTAAGGATCCCCTGTTAATGACTCACTACCTAATGAACATTTTTTCTTAGTAACAATGGAGGACCCTTGGTGTAGCGATATCCTTCTTTTTCTATGAAACCAAAAGTTCAAACCCAAGGTCACCCATGACAACCAAAGGTGCATACTCCATTAGGCCCCCCAATACCTTTTAATGGGGGAGGTCATTTATCGACGAGGCATTAACACATTTTACATCGATGCCTTACTCACAACCAAGTTGAGCAAATCACTGCCATAGTGGGGCTTGCAGTGGCCACCTCTCCTATAAGACCAGTGCCAAAAATTCTTACGTGTCAGTTATTTTTGGTCCACCCTATTTCACGATTGCATTTAAGTAGTCAAAAGGTGCCAACAATTCCAATGCTACGCACACAAGGCGAGAGCCCCTCTAGCTCCCCTGCACCTCATCATTGTAGCAGACCCCTTTTGCAAATGGGGCATCGATTTCATGACTTGCTACCCCACATCGTCGGGAAACCACAAGTACATCATAGTGGTCCTTAACTATTTCACCAAATGGGAAGAATCCATGCCCACGTACAACAACTCCGCAGAAACTGTGACACAGATTTTCTTCAACCATGTCATTACACGGTTCGGTATACCCAAGGATTTAGCATCCAATCATGAAAAACATTTCAAGAATGAAATATTCCAAGAGATATCCCAGCACCTTGGTTTCACGCACAAGTTTGCATCACCATACTATCCCCAGTCCAATGGCCAGGTAGAAGTTGTAAACAAAGTACTCAAAACAATGTTACAACACATGGTGAATAACCACAAAAACAACTGGCACCATATGGTGTTTTTAGCCTTATGGGCATACTACACAGCGATGAAATCCTCAACAAGATTCATGCCATTCCAGTAAGTATACAGGGTGGAGGTTGTGCTTCCCATAGAACATGAAATCCCCACCTTACATGCGGCCATCAAACTTCTCATTGATACTCAGCCTTTAGAGCAATGGTTGATACAACTAGAACTCGTCAAAAAAATCCAACGAGAGTCTCTCCAACATAACAAAGCCCACAAGAAAGATTGAAAGCATAATTCGACTGCAACATCACCCCGCGCTCATTTACCAAGGGGGAACTAGTCCTCCGCTATGATGTTGCAAAATAAACCTTAGGACTTGGGAAATTTGACACATTATGGAAGGTTCCTTACATTATCAAACACTGTCTCCTCAAAGGAGTGTACATTTTTTTAGATCCCTACGATACATGCCTAAACAACCTCATCAATGGGCTCTACCTCAAAAAGTTTCACCCATAAGGGGGAAAGTCGAAGTATCCTAGAATAACTATGTATGTAACATGCATTTTTCTTTACGATGATTTCAATCATCATGAGATTATTTTGAAAGTCATGTTCTTGTGTCGCAGATGGATCGTCTTCCCATTTACTATTTTGTATTTTCTGATGGAACCTCTCGATGGTCATAAAATTTAGTTGTCGTCTCCTGGGCCATAGACTATCCTGACTGATCACCATACCTAAGCAACGAAGTGTGTATCAGGTCAGCGACAAACAATCAAGCATAGTATGATGCAGTCATCGGGTTGTTAAGCGATGCCTCCATCCAAGGCATCATCAATTTACATGTCTTTCTTGATTCCCAATTAGTGGTATCGCAATCAAACCAAACATTTCAATTACTAAATTCACCCCTCCTTAAAAAGTACCTACATGCACAAATATTAGCCCGCAGTTTTGATCACGTTATATTTACATATATACCAAGATATCAAAATCACGTAGTCGAGCGCATAAACAATGAGTCCATCATAAACATAACATCCATCATAAACATATAAAAACATCATAAAATTAACCATATACACATCATAAGAGCTATCAAAATACATCTTACATATATACATCAAAAATAAGTGCCCCAATATACAATGAATAAGTCCATTGGCTCTCATCCATGGAAAAAATACATGTCATCAAAAAGTAGGGAATCATCCTCATAAGGGGTGATTTCCTTAGGTCATACATCAAAAAATCTAGAGCAGAAATCGAGTAAGGCCCTACATCATGCTCCAAGAATCCTCAAAGTCGTGCAACTGAGCACCAACTGCCTTAGCACAAGCCTTTCCATCCACATCTCGAGCCTCTGCAACTGTTAACTGAGCATCATCATACACAACTCGAGCCTCAACAGCCAATGCTCGGGCCTCAGCCACCTCAGCGCACACCAATAGCATTGCATCGCCCCCAGCAGTAGTAGCGCTCATACCCTCCCCTAAGGGTCCACCTGTATCGATTTGCACTCCCTGCTGATCCTAATGTGCCCCTGTCGCACCCCTCCTCTGAGGATCATGGACAACCAAGAAGGTTAAGGGAAGCCCTGTCCTCCCTACATTTGCAAAGTAAAACAAGCATAATATCAGCATCACCATAAAAATATGTACATAAATACATAAAACGATACTCAAAATGCAAAAAAAATAAAAATCGTACCTGCTGGCCCCCAAGCATAGTCGGGAGGAAAACCCATATCTAGATCACCCCAGAATTCCATCCTATCATACGAGAACTCTATAAACAACTGAAGGCTTGAGTCGAACCACTCCTCTATAGTTTCATCCAAGTACCGTCCAGCCTCACCCCCACCATGACGAGGCATAACAGGATCCCATTAATGCATCAGAGGATCCCTCAGAGGACCCATTGGCACTACAACAAAAGGTCATAGCATAAATACCCGCTCATACATGATATAGCATAGGATGTTGACATAACCAAAAGTATTAGTTGCACCTTGGCCAATTGGTTGAACATACTATGGTATACCAATCTAGCCTAGTCGAAGAAGTGCCCCGCCTGGAGCTATCGCAAGACCGCAATATACAGCACTGATACCCTGTGGGGAGAAGATGACCCCACTAAGCAGAAAATCAATGACAGAGCAGCCCACTCTTCTAGGTATGTAACATGGGCCACAAGCACACAACCCCATGAGATAGAATCATGCCCATAGTGACCGGCCTCCTCTTCCCGGTGATGAATGTTCACTGCCCCCCCAGGAAGTGGATAAGGCAGAGCCCGCCCATGATGTAAGAGACCAATCACGAAATATATATATGTCTAAGGTCGTATCCTCAGATCAGTCTCACGCACTACCACAATGTGCCTCTGATGGTCCCAACGATGAACCAAGTATCACAAGAATGGGTCTTGTAACCTTAGAAGAGGTTTCTCAAGGAACTTGAGTAACCCCCAGCGCACCAGAGACTAACGTGCGCGCGGATTGCGGGCCACCTGGTTGTTGAGGGTAGGCCAATCCCTCTCGCTCCAAGCCATCCTGCCACCAAAAAATCATTTTTTATAAAACCATAGTTCACAAATTTTTTAGGATTGTGTGTGGTTTAAAAGCATAGGTGTGATGTCCCCGTGCATGTATCTCATAGAAGCGCGGAGAGAAATGCGCCTAAACTTTACAAGGACATGGGATCACCGCGCAAAGAGCAGGTATTTGCGTAGCAACAACGTGCCTCCCAATGAGTCGCCTGCACAATCCTCAACAAACTAAGCTAAAAAGGTTGTACATGGTACCCTTGTACGGCCCCCTAGCATGAAAATGACAAAATTGAAAAGTATAAGGTGCTAGCTCCTATATGACACTCTATGTGTGAATCCCTGGTGCTCTGGATGACCGTAACGGCAAGAAACACTCCAATATTATCCTCTAACCTCTCAAGCTCAGAAATCACAAATGACCTAAAAAAGGGCCATCTTAGCATTTATATCGCCCTTTTCACAGTTTTTGGGAGCTCATAACTGGAGCTCAGGGTATAAAATCATAAAACCATGAGAGACATAGCGATCAACACTTCATCATATTCAATCTGGAGCTCCTTGTTCTAGTTTTCAAAAAAATAAAAGATAAAATTAATATATATATATATATATATATGTATATATATATATATGTATATGTATATGTATATGTATATGTATATCTATATCTATATCTATATCTATATCTATATCTATATCTATATCTATATCTATATCTATATCTATATCTATATCTATATCTATATCTATATCTATATATATATATATATATATATATATATATATATATAATAAACATTTTCAGGCCCAATGGCCACCCCCCTTCACACTAGATTTCAGGTACACCCTCTCTTGTTTCTTTGAATTCAAGTTATTTCAAAATAAAAATATGCTACTTGTGGTATTGGCCACAGATATTGCAGGCATACCAAATCACCATACTTCCCAGGAGGTAAAAGTACAAGAGCGGGTATCATTCTATTCTCAGCATATCCTAACATCCCTCTAAAAATATTTGCATATCCTAAAATCATTTCTTCAGAATAATAAAACCATAGGTTTAATTCACCTGACCATGTTTATCATCACCTCACCTTGCACATGATAAATGCCCTTGTAGGTCGGTAGAGCCACACCTTCCATGGCATCCATCACTTATTTAGACCATATGTCACTACCTGGAGCCATGGCCACAAACTCTAATCCTGGAAACCACTTCATGTTCATGCATATATTATCAAACATCATTCAGTTTTACTCATCGCATATCGAAACCTCATTCTCAGGCCACCATTCTCTACAAGCAGATCAACAAAAATGCATCACTGTGTTTCCCATTTGGCCTACCACACCCTCATAAGCATAGCCCATCTGTGGCATTCCATCTGCCTCATCACCCTCGCACTGAGACCCACCAATGGGGGCCCCACCCTCAGAAAAAAACACTCCTCGCATCATCATGCATGATCATACATGTTAATGAGGCACCCGTCTTCGTGCTTGTACATCCAAACCACTTTCATATTCTTTTGGAAAGTGTACAAATATCTTTTAGGAGAAAAAATTCCACCTATATATTTACATTTCTTACATGGCAGTAGTCCCTAATCACATTTGGTCGAAGTTTCACATTCTTTACACACCCAATCATGTCAGTTATAGAAAACATACACTCACCCTGGATGTCCTACCGACCCCAGGCATTCCCCCCTCAGAAGTTGTTATGACTACCATTACTCGCATTTACAGATCTGACCTTGGGCCAGTTAACTATCATCATCAGTTGCAGCAACTTCTCACCATCATATCTCATTAAACTGACACATTACACCTTGTTTCATCAGAAACCATGATCCCTTGTATCAATACTTGTTTCGATCGATTAATGCTTCCTCGTCGACTTCAACAACCACTTTATAGGAAGGAGGTAGTACCTTGGATGATTCCCCACCACAATAGGGGCATCCTTAGATGGCACGATGGAATTCTCATTGCCCATTGATTTCATCGATCCTCTTGACATTCGACATCAACACCATTTTTCATGTCAAGATGGTATCGTACTTCATAACCGTTGCACTCTGTCATAATTCATCAAAGACTCGTATATCAGTAATTATCTCTTTCAACAATGCGTACATAGGATGGTTCCCAGAATTCAAAGAACTGTGCATACATTAAGCACTTCCTCCAAAGGTACTATACCCAAACAATTAATGTGGGTGTCACATTCAGCCCCTTTTTGTTCAAATAAAAATTTCCCTTGAGGGCATTAGCAACCGTCATCATCAACCAACAGCATATCACCTACCACAATGTGACATGACAGAACCAATATCTTCTAGATTAGCTTAACCAGTCATCATCACGAGCATGGGACATGCCCGCCTTGTAGAAATATTTATTACTTTATCACTTGTAGGTTTCCTACAGAGCATGGTTTCCTTTTTACTTTAGACAAGGGGTTCCCCTACTTATCTCCACATCAAGTTACTCTCTCTCTCTCTCTCTCTCTCCCAAAAGGATCACACATAAAAGAAAACATAATGTATTTCTTCTATTTGGTTCCTCCTAGACCTCATACATCTGGGGCAATTGTTAACCCCAGAAAATTGTATAGGAAAAATACATTATAAAATGTCAAGAAAATAGTACAACTAAATATTCTCAAGCAAATTACAATGTGAAGGAAAAAATTTAATTATTTCCTAAGGTTCAGTCAGAAGGACAGTGCACCAGAAGCAAAGGCTTTTTGAACACAATGCGCTTGATCCTTCCATAGCAGTGTAGTCCTAGGGATGGTGAAAAGTCACCATCCTGTTAGGTGTGGAGCTTGATTTTCTTCCTGATTCAGAGATCCTTGTTTTAGCTGGATGTATACCCCAGGAAAATTGTACACCCTTGCACGCGAGGGGGTGCGAGGGAGACTTGTCCCCCCCATGGGGTCCGGGGGCCAATGGTCCCCCGGCGGGGGTTTCGGGGGCAGCGCCCCCGAAGCCAAAAATAGATGTAAAATTTCCTTGTAAAAGTATAGTAATTTCTAGTCAATCTGGGCCATTCATTAGGCGGATGATCTGACGGTAGAAGTTATGTTTAGTTTAGGATTTTTTTCCCTAGAAGGCAACCCCTCGCTTTTATGAGGATATTGTATTGCGGCTATTTATTGTGTGTGTATTCTCTGAGCGGGAAACAGATAGGGAGACTGTGAGAGACAACAGAGGGTATTACAGCAGATTTTCTGTAGGTTTTTTCTCTTCATTTTGCTGGATAATAGAAAGGAAGGACTGGTTGTTCGGGGTGGACATAGCCCAAATTGGGTGAACCACGTATATCTGTGTCTCTCTGGTTTTATGTGTTATGTGTGCTTGTATTTTCGGCATATTTTATGTGTTGCATTGCTCTGTAATATTTAATTTTCTAACAACTGGTATCAGATCCGAAGGTATATTTGGCTAATAAACTTGCAAGAAAGAAGGGTTCCTGGTTCGAGTGGGAGCAATGGTGGAAGATGCTAAGTTTAGGGTCGAGATATTTAACGGCCAAAACTTCCCGCTGTGGAAGATGCAGATGGAATATTATCTGTATCAGAAAGATCTGTACCTACCATTGAGCGGAAAAGAAAAGAAGCCGGCGGCCATGACAGACGTGGAATGGAACATTCTCGATAGAAAGGCACTCGGAACATAACGGTTGTGCCTTGCAGCGTCAAGCGCCTTCAATATTTTGAAGGAAACAACAACAGAGGGTTTGATGCAGACGTTGGAAAAACTATATGAAAAACCCTCGGCCTCAAATAAGGTATTTCTTATGAAACGACTATTTAATATGAAGATGTTGGAAGGTGGATCTGTTGCAGACCATTTAAATGATTTTTATACAGTTAGCAGTTAGTTAAGCTCTGTAGGAGTAAACTTTGATGATGAAGTTAGAGCTCTGTTATTCTTGTGCTCATTGCCAGAAATCTGGAATGGTTTAGTTATGGCCATTAGTAACATTGTCTCTGGATCTAGTACTTTAAAGTTTGATGATGTTTTTGGTGCTATCCTTAGCGAGGAAATGCGACGGAAAAGCTCCAGTGAGACATTGGGTAATGCTTTGAGTGCAGAGTCTAGGGGAAGAAGAATGGAAAGAGGAAAGAGCTCGGGATATCGCAGTAAATCAAGGAAAGGTAGATCCAAGTCCAGATCGAGGATATTGTGTTGGAAATGCGGAAAGAAAGGACACCTAAAGAAAGACTGTAGATCTCATAAGGGAAAAGAAGGAGATGCACAACAATAAAATAATCATGAAGAAAATGTGACAAGTGATGTGTTACAAGATGCTTTGATTCTTTCTTTCGAAAATGTTACTGATTTTTGGGTTGTAGATTCAGGGGCTTCATTCCATGCCACACCTGATAAGAAATATTTTCATGACTATGTTCAAGGAGATTTTGGACAAGTTCGTTTGGGTGATGATAAACCCTGTAAAATTGTTGGAATGGGTAAGGTTCTTATAAAACAGCAGAATGGAAACCAATGGCTACTAAAGGAGGTAAGGCATGTTCCAGATCTAAAGAAAAATATGATTTCAACAAGGCAGTTAGGCGGTGAAGTTTGTGTGACAACTTTCACAGATAAAGCTTGGAAGGTCACCAAAGGAGCCCTGGTAATAGAAAAAGGTGAAAAGGTTGGTACATTGTATTTATGCAATGGTATTTCTAACTCTGTTAATGCTTTAACTTCTAAAGGAGCAGATGCAGCATTATGGCATCATAGGCTCGGACACATGAGTGAGAAGGGAATGAAGATTCTTCACTCAAGAAATTTGTTGCCAGGTTTGAAGAATGTTGATTTGGATTTCTGTGAGAATTGCATTTATGAAAAACAGAAGAGAGTCAGATTTCTCAGAGTTGGGAAAGAAAAGAAGAGCGAAAAATTGGAGCTTGTGCATACAGATGTATGGGGACCTGCTCAGGTATCATCTCTCGGTGGCTCTCGCTATTATGTTATGTTTATTGATGATGCAACTAGAAAAACTTGGATTTATTGTATTCAAAATAAATCTGATGTATTTGATACTTTCAAGAAATGGAAAGCTTTGGTTGAGATTGAGACAGGAAAGAAGTTAAAGTGTCTCAGATCAGACAATGGAGGTGAATATAGTAGCAAAGAGTTTGATAGGTACTATTCAGAGCATGGAATTCGTAGAGAGAAGACAGTTCCAAGAACACCACAAGAAAATGGTGTGTCAGAAAGGATGAACAGAACAATCATGGAGCGTGCAAGGTGCATGAGATTGCATGCAAGATTTCCTTTACAATTTTGGGCAGATGTTGTAGATACTGTTGTTTATCTAATAAACAGAGGGCCTTCAAGTTCCTTGGATGGTGGTATTCCAGAGGAAGCATGGACAGGTAAAAAGGTAAACTACTCTTTTTTAAAGCCTTTTGATTGTGAGGCCTTTGTCCATATTAATAAAGAAAATAGAACAAAGCTTGAGGAAAAATCAAAGAAATGTACCTTTATTGGATATGGTGTTAATGATTTTGGTTATCGCTTATATGATTATGAAAATCACAACATCATTAGGAGCAGAGATGTAATATTCAATGAAAAGGTCTTGTATAAGAATCAGTTGCAGGAAAAGAAACAAGAAAAAGAAAGCAAGGAATACGCGATTCTTGATGAGATAACTGAAAAAGTAAAGGTGCCTGAAAATAATAATAATCAACAACCACAGCAGCAGCAACCACCACAACAGCAACAGGCACCTCAAACACCTGAAAGTGGTGTTAGAAGATCTACCAGGATAAGTAGACCTCCTGAACGATACTCTCCTTCATTATATTATTTATTGTTGACTGATTCTGGTGAACCTGAATGTTATGAAGAAGCAATGCAGGTTGAAAGCAGGAAGAAGTGGGAGCTAGCCATGGAAGAAGAGATGGACTCCTTAATGCATAGCCAGACTTGGGACTTAGTCAGGTTGCCTACAGGTAAAATTACATTGCAGAATAAATGGGTTTACAGGCTGAAGGAAGAAGATGGAGGAAAACAGAGGTACAAAGCTAGACTTGTGGTGAAGGGGTTTGCACAGAAGAAAGGTATTGATTTTGATGAAATATTTTCTCATGTTGTTAATATGACTTCAATCTGAACTATCTTAAGTCTTGTAGTAGCGGAAGATTTACATCTTGAACAGTTAGATGTAAAGACAACATTTCTCCATGGATATTTGGAGGAAGAGATATACATGCAGCAACCAGAAGGATATGAGGTAAAAGGGAAAGAAAAATTGGTGTGTAGGTTAAAGAAGAGCTTATATGGCTTAAAACAGGCTCCAAGGCAGTGGTATCTAAAATTTGACAAGTTTATGTCTGAACAAGGTTATACTAGATGTCACTCTGATCATTGTGTTTATCTAAAAAGAAAAAATGATGGCAGCTATATTATATTGTTATTGTATGTAGATGACATGCTTGTTGCAGGGTCTAACATGCAGGAAATAAATGTGCTCAAAATAAAATTGGCAAATTCATTTGCAATGAAGGATTTGGGAGCTGCAAAACAAATCCTTGGTATAAGGATAACTAGAGACAGGAAAAATCGCAAATTAACACTGTCTCAGAATGAGTACATAGAGAAGGTGTTGAAAAGATTTAATATGCAGAATGCAAAACCAGTTAGTACACCTTTTGCTAGCCATTTCAAAATTAGTAAAGAGATGTGCCCAAAGACCCAAGAAGACATGGATTATATGTCTAAAGTTCCACATGCATTAGCAGTTGGAAGCTTAACGTATGCAATGGTTTGCACAAGGCCTTATATTGCACATGCAGTGGGAGTTGTAAGTAGGTACATGAATAATCCAGGAAAAGAACATTGGATGGCAGTAAAATGGATTCTCGGATATTTGAGAGGTACCACAAATCAAGCATTATGCTTTGGTGGTTCAAACATTGCTCTACAGGGATATGTTGATGCAGATATGGAAGGTGACAGAGATAACAGGAGGAGCACTACAGGATATGTATTTACTGTAGGTGGAACAACTATCAATTGGGTTTCAAAAATCCAAAGTGTTGTTGCACTTTCAACAACAGAAACAGAGTATGTTGCTGCTACAGAGGCTAGTAAAGAAATGATTTGGTTACAAAGGCTTATGGGTGAATTGGGTAAGAAGCATGATATGGGCATGTTATACAGTGATAACCAAAGTGCCATCATCTTGCAAAGAACTCAGCATTTCATTCCGGGACTAAACACATACATCTCAAGTACCATTTATACGGTCAGTATTGGAAAATGGAGAGTTGAAGCTAGAAAAGATACACACTAGCCAGAATCCTACAGATATGTTAACAAAATTTGTAACCAGAGAGAAACTGAAAATGTGCTCAATTTCAATTGGTCTTCAAGGATGATGATGAAGATGAGGAACAACCAGGTCCAAAGAGGAGTCACTGTCCAGCAAATGAAGTAGCGATGGAGTTGCTACAATCAGTCTTCAAGTGGGGATTTTTGGGTGTGGAGCTTGATTTTCTTCCTGATTCAGAGATCCTTGTTTTAGATGGATGTATACCCCAAGACAATTGTACACCCTTTCATGCGGAGGGTGTGGGGGGGACTTGTCCCCCCTGCGGCCAAAAATAGATGTAAAATTGCCTTGTAAAAGTATAGTAATTTCTAGTCAATCTGGGTCGTTCATTAGGCGGATGATCTGACAGTAGAAGTTATGTTTAGTTTAGGATTTTTTTCCCTAGAAGGCAACCCCTCGCTTTTATGAGGGTATTGTATTGCGACTATGTATTAGGTGTGTATTCTCTGAATGGGAAACAGATAGGGAGACTGTGAGAAAGAACAGAGGATATTACAGCGGATTTGTTGTAGGTTTTGTCTCTTCATTTTGCTGGATAATAGAAATTAAGGATTAGCTGTTCGGGGTGGACATAGCCCAAATTGGGTGAACCACGTATATCTGTGTCTCTCTGGTTTTATGTGTTTTTTTTGCTTGTATTTTCGGCATATTTTATGTGTTGCATTGCTCTATAATATTTAATTTTCTAACACATCCGGGACCACTTGAAACACTTGGTAAAGATGATTCTCTATCAATTACATTCAAGGACAGATGAATTCAAGCCACCTTGAGGAGGCATGTAGCCCACAAAGGAATATCTTGTCCTACTCTTGGGTCATTATCAATCTTGGGCCAAGAGAGGGAACAGAGTTTAGAAACTTCTATATAAATTGGCCATGGGAAGAGAAAAGGGAGACACATTGTTATGTTGGCCAAATTTCTACCATAGAAACACCCTCTTGCAAAGTTTTGAAGCAAGAAGATTGGAGAGACTAGCATGTTGGCCATCCAACATCCTAGTGAAGAAGAGAGCTCCATCATCAGTGACTGATCAAAATCCTTTTGAGAGAGGGGGGATATACTTACAAGGAAACCAAGGAAAGGGACCCCCCTTGTCTTGAGTACTTTAGATCCATAGCTCAAAGGACTCATTGCAAGAGTGTTAGCATTGTATTCTTCATACCACCAACAACTAATAAAGGGATTTTTCTCCATTTGTTTGTATTGGTTTGTTGCTCCATTTGAGCATTCTTGTCTTGTGTTTTTATGTTTAAGTTCATGTTATTGTATGCATTACTTAACCTGTGAGTCTTGTCTTACATTGTTTTTAGTTTTTCCATTAACAACACCATAATCTTCTCTGTGATCTTTTGCAGGTAGCAACCAACTGCTATAGATGTGTCTTTTGGTACACTTGTGTAACAAAAACACCACCACAATGACCGAGGCTCATCATACTCAATCTAATATCTAAAATATTATGGAAATCCACTGACAAATATATGAACTTTAGCCTTTTCATCCTCAAGATATGTGTTGTGGAGGTAAATCCCCTCTGTGGACAGAGGCGATCCCTACTAGCCCAAACCGGGTCTAGCAACAATCGTTCACGCTATAGTGAAGGTTCCTAATTGAAAATAAACCAACTAGCGATGAAGGCTTACCTAGAATGCAACATTGTCATTTGTAGAGAAAGTAGCACTCCTGTTTCTTAGCTCTGACAGATCACAATCCTCACGATCTCTGTGATCGGACGCCTGCACACGCAAGAAACAAAACAAATGCAAGTGTAAAATCCAGTATATGCAACTATATGTCAGTCAAAGAAGACATAACTCATCATCATAATCAACAATAGGAGTGGAACCATAACCAATAGTCGCTTATCATTAATCAATCAAAAAAGAATACAACCATAGCCTTGACGCTGAATTCTCCTTCGGAGGGTCGCCAATGGAACACGTCTCGAAAAAGCCTGTCGGGGATAGGATAAGCCTCTCTCTTCGGATGTCTCGACAATAATCTCCTTGCTTGGATTTGGCCTTAAGGGAATGAATCAAGGCTCTTGCAACATAAGGCTCTGATGGCTCTTGGGAACTTGGAAATTTTTGGAGACTCTTGGAGATTCAACCATTCAGCCCTTCATCAATGGATGAAGGCTATATTTATAGAGGAGAGGAGGAGGTTGGGATCCCTACAATAGTGGAAGGGAGGCCTTATCCCTTGGGAGGTTCCCCATAAGGTGGAAACAAGAGGCCAAAGGAGGAAGGCTGTGGTTATTCAGTCGAAACCAATCCTGATGACTCATCCACGAAGTTGTTGTAATCAAAATTTCGCCTCTTTTTTTTAAAAAACTTTCCAACAGTAGATTGGTGTGGGTGCTAAACTGGTTCAGAGAGCCAATTGGCACGGGCTCAGTGTTAATTTTCCTCATTGGCGCGAGTACATAAAGGGCTACCAGCGCCAAGGCAAAAACAAGTGTTTTTAGGGGTCTGCTCAGGAAATGATCCACGAAATAAATGTTGTCCTTATGGCAAGGGATGCAATGATGGTATTTGCAAGGCATGACACTACTTATTGGTCACAGAAACGACCCTCCAATGGGCGAGATGGGGATTGCAGGGACATTGAAAAATTATTGTGTAACAATATGGTACATACCTCAATAACTCTAGGAACTTGATTGTATACTCCTCATTTGTCATTGATCCCATCTTAAGCTCATATAATTCCTTGACTTTGTTGTCGTAGTAACTTTATAACATGTATTTCTTCCTGAAGAATCTCCTGAATTCGTTCCAACTCAAGTCTTTTGTCCTCATTTCTTTGACCCATTTTACATCTTCACACCAGATGTTTGCTTTCACTTAGAGGGTGAAGATAACTATTTTGGCATTCATATTATTAGTGTACTCATGCAACTCAAATAACTTCTTCATCCCAAGTAACCAAGCCTTTACATCCTTCGACTTATTCAAATATCCATCAAAGTTAGATGGCTTAGATTTCTTGAACTCATCCCACAAATATCCCCTGTCAGTCCTCTTATAAGGATGATAAAAATGATGATCATAGTGCCTGTGAGAACTAGAACTGGAATAATACCTATGTCAATCACCTCTCCTATCTAGAGTATCTAAGAACTTTCCATCTTAAACTGTTTCATCCTTATCCAACCTATTACCACCATGAGACCTACTATTATATGCCCCATTAGTCCTATCCTCCTACCCATGGTTGATCCGAAGTGGTCCTTGTCTCTACAATTCTAACAAACTATGAAGGATTATTGCATTGAAGTATGCTTGTTTCTCTTGTTCCTACATGATTTTGTCATTTTATACTTTACAAATTATTATTTTTTCCTTCAAACTTCTCAATGTGTCTGCTAAGTCAAAAAAAAAATTTACCGCCACGTTTCTCATCTTATCCATAACGAGAATCTCATGAATTGTAGTCTAACATCGTTGTATTCATCTTGATCTCTTTCATGCAAGGCATACTATGTTAGCTCAACCAAATCATAAAAAAGCCAAGGTACCTCAGTATAATTCGAGGAGGATATCTCATCTACAATATCAACCAGATTAGCACAATACATGTATAAACATAATCATAACAACATATAGATATCATCCTAACCATAGTCCAGTCATCAATGCATAACCATATCAACTGCACATCATGACCTCATGCATTAAGACTACAACCATATCAATGTATGCTTAAAAACATGTAACACCAACATGCATAAACAATGCATAACTGACATACATTCATGAAGACATTCAACAACAACACCATCAACTTTCACATGCCGACACCACTGCAACCATGACCACCACCATGCATATGAAACAAGCACATAGACCATAAGTATAATGAACACATATGTAACCGACATGAATACATGACCAACACAACCCCTATCCAATCTAAGGGGTGAACCATGCTCTGATACCACTATGTAACACCCTCCTCCCACATTTACCCAAGCTACCCAATCCACTAGGGTAAATATGTGACGAGAGGCTACTATGATGTGATTCCAATCGCCATTTATAGTTAAGGAAGTGGAACTGACCAAAAGAAACCAAACTGACCTTCCACACATGCTAAAGAACCTCCAGGAGCCAACCAACCTTCCCAGGTGACCAACCCCTGAGGCAACTTAACTTTTCACTTATCTAACATCCAAGTCGCTCGCTTGAAAATACATGAATGTGACTTTAGGCCTCCAATTGCTCCCACAACAAGGAAAATCCAATGACCGTGGACTTTTCCTGTTGGTTCAGTGCCAGCAAACTCAGATTTTGTGCCACTTTGTCAGGGACAAGACTCAAACCACTGCCCATAACTTCATGAAAAAATTAGGAATGATAAATAACACTGAGACATAGGTACTAATGAAAACATTTGATCAATGAATCTATTGAACCCCTACTATCCATGACATGGATTTTGTCAAACAAGTCATAAATATACATTCTATAGGTCATAACAACAAGTTTGAGCATAGGGGTCTCATACTTATCTGAGAATCGCTAAGAAGAATTGATGCATTATCATATTAGTTGCATTATCATCTATTAGGTCATATATTCATTGTTCATTCATTTACAAATAAAAACATGATGAGAGCGATACATCATCATTGTCATAAAAAACACTCATTACCAGCATATAAACAAAATAAATAGAAACGATACAATAGCCATAAATGCCACATATGAACCAGTACATTTTCACATAAAATAACAAGGAAAGGAACTCTTATTAATGAATGAAAATCCAACCAGGTTTGGGACTTCCACATACCACCCAACCATAGATTGGCTGAACCAAATATTTATTTCATCCAATCACCTTTGTGCCATATTCCAAGCATAAATATGGGACTCATAACAAAAATAAACCAGGGCTTCCTAAGGCTAATCCACCTCACCCTCATCAATAGAACTAGTCTTTACCGCAATCCCCATCGAATCACTAGGCCCTAAACAAGCATGGATGCCATCAAATTTCTCCACCTACATCATGAGAAACTTTCATGCCTCCTATAATCTAGGCTTGATCATATATCCCACCATTGATCGGTCGATATTCCTAGGTCTAAATGAGACTCCACCCTCTAGGATTTACTGTATATCTTGCCAATCACTGTACAAGAATTCCTAAGCCTAGTTGAGGGCACCTACCTCTAGGATTTACCGTATACCCACGATTCAATGGTCAAGTATTCCTATAACCACTAGGGTAACACAAAATTTGGCTTTACCGCAATCCACAGTTCACTTCAGGGGTCACTAGGCTAAGTATTTACCGCAATCCATAGTCTAATTCAAGGATTGCTAAGCCATGTGTTCTTTCTTTCAGAGATCACCGCACTCAGTTTCGAATCCATATGGAAATCCAACTCAACCAAAACATGAGAAACCCATCACACCATGGCTATATATAAATGGCAAGGAAAGGCTGAAGACCACTATCACACCTAGCAAAACCTCTGTCAATGAACACAAGAGAACCAAGAACACACATGCAAAACCATGCATGCCAAAAATAGCAAGGAAATCATACATGAAAATCGATACCTGCAAATAATCCCACTATAGTCGCTTGATACTACTCTTCCTTGCTTGATATTTGCTTCCTCTTTTCCTTCTTTGCTTTTCTTAATCCAATGTTGAAGTGCTCCAATAAAACTCTAAGTGTCCAAGAGTGTGAGAGAGAGAGAACAGAGAGAGAGCTCCAAAACTGAACTTACAAAATGTATCAAAAATTCCTCAAAAGCATTTTTATTAATGAGGCCTCTATTTTCTTCAATTTTCCATTATTTTCCTTCATTCTCCTCCTCACATGCAACCTGTGACCTTTCACCTTCCTTTTCTCCTATTTTCCATTATTTTCATAAATAAACTGTCAAAAATGTTATTTTTCCTTTCCAAATCCTTTGTCTTTGCATTTGTCAATTTCCTTTTCCATAATAAACCAAATGAACACCCACACTAGGATGTTATGTCCAACATTAATCTTGGTCGAATAAGTGTCTGGTGACCACGGTTACTACTTTTCCTTTATAAACTTTATTTACGTGGAATTTTCACTAGGTTTGTTACCACAAAAATAAACCTAAATGCAATATGTACATCAATTGTTAACATATCTACAAAAAGAAGCTTATTACAATCACCCTCTCTTGAAAAGTTTCCTCCAACCAGAAATTTATGGGATCACAATTAATGATTGAAGTTAATTCAAAAGAAGAGAAGTTAAAAGAGCAAGCCCAACTGATATATCATTTAGTGTTGGAGCCTGCATAAAATTGTTAGTGTTATGTACATGAAGCGAACCATTAGAAATCTTATGCTGAACTGAATTTTAAAATAAATTTTCAAATGGATCTTGGAGGAAAGTGTTAGGGTCCTATAATAATAGGGTTCATAAATTTTGAATTGACAATGATAGTCCTGTAAATATGTAAATACCTTGCTTTCTGCAAGTTGTTTTCCCATATTTTGAAAAAATGAAAAATAATAAAAAGCCAAAAAGAGGGTAAAAAGTCTTAAAAGAAAGATCAAAGGACTTAGAAAAATATAGACCCCAAAAGAAAAAAGAGATAAAATAAGACCTGAAAGTGAGCAAATCCAAATACCACTACTTTTATTTTTACTGCAAGAATAATGATTATGTGCAGAGTTTCAATAAATGCCATAATCCATGATCAATTAAACAGTTTAATATTAACTTTTCATGCTTTCAATTTCATGTTTTAGATAGAGAATAAAGATATTTCAAACAGTTTAAACTTGAAAAATCAGTAGATAGCTGGAGAATAATGATGAGCTCAATAGTTTAATCTGAGTTCTCGGCTGAAATAAGGTAGACTTAGATAGTTTTATGCTTTGAAAGAAAAATGTTTTAGGAAGCAAGCCTAAATGCACCCATGAAAATTAAGTAAAAATGTTAGGAATAAAGAAGGGTAGGTAGAAAGCAGTTGAGCAATCATGTAATAAAGCATCATCAAGAAAAAATCACTAATTTCTCCTCCCCTCCAAATATTCTGTATTCTAAAATATCAGTAAAAAAGGCTTAGAGCATTTCTCTGAATTCTGTTGGGACCGGACCTAAGGCTCGATGACTAATTGGTTAAAAATATTGAATTCTCACACTAGACCCACATTCATCAGCATTTACCCTTCATTCATAAATCATAATCCATTTTTCCTAAGTAAAAACCCATTTTTACGTAGTAAAAGTGAAACCCTAAATAACTAATCTTATTCATTTTCAAAAAACATTCATAAACCCTCAAAATGCATTTATCCTAAGTTAAAGTGTGAAATAATACAACAAAGACAACCAATGTTTTATTTTTTCACTTTACTTAGAGTTAACATGTATTTTGTTTTCATTACATTATCCCTTTATTTCATATTAATTACTAACTATTTATTTTATTATCTCCCTAAAAGTTACACCCACCTGTATATTATTAAAACCCCTATATTTAAAATAACCCACAAACCCTCTATTTTACGTTTAAACCAATGTTTTAAATATCCCATGTGCACAATATAAAACCCCACCCAAATATCCCATTGGTTCAAACATATCATTTAAATAAATATCCCCGCCCCTTATAGTTTTTTAACAAATGTCAAAAGCGTTTGAAAAACTATATATTAAAATGCGCGCTCGCATATGTATTTGTTGAAACATTTCATAAATGTTTTGATTTAATATACATTATATTATTCCCCCCCCCCCCCCCGCCATTATATAACCAAAGTTTAACTTTAGTTTAAGTTAAATTATAAAGTTAAATCGACCCCGCCGCATATAACAAGCTCGTTCCCACTCCCCAATTCCAATGCAGCTTTCCCAAGAGATCTGGGCCGTTCACAACCGAACCCCAGATCTGACGGTTGAAAACCAATATCGCACAGAAAAAATGCGCAATCACTCCCAGCTCATTTCTGCACAAAATGGGCGGTTTTTATGATTTCCTCTCTCCTCCACATGCTCAATCCTCATTGGATCGTGTTCAATTGCTCCAAAACCATTAACCGCTGAAAGGGCACGCGATAACCACTCCAGTTTTAGATTTCGTTGAAGTCCGAAACCACCATTCCCGCCCGATGTGACCATCATTCTTTGCAGAATTAATGTAACCAAAAATGCATAATAAACATACAAAAATGTGTTCATTTCTTCTTATACTACTCATAAACCCTTCACGAGCCTCTTGACTATTAGAACAAACTTTTTCCACCATTTTCTTGCCAAAATACCTCAAATTTCAACCTGCTACTCTTTGAAGACCGCTGAGGAGCTTTGCCTTGCTCCAAAAACTCCACAGAAGTTGTTCGGATATTTAAAGACCTCAAAATATTTTTCGAAACCCTAGACCTACAAAGAACAGGTTTTTATTCCAAATAAAGCCTGTTTTCAATTTGAAAAACCTTTTAAAGAATATTTTCCCATTCAGAAATTAAAAATTAACAAAATAAGCCATCAAAAAGACCAAAAAACGGGCCAAACCCTGTCAAATTTTCTCCAGAAATCTTGTTTAACTACTGCCTACTACTTTGGAGGAAAATTATGAGTTTTTACAGTTTTATGAGCTATTTCAAGCTCCAAATTAAGCCAGAAAACCTCTAAAGGTATCCTAAGCCTTTGTGCCCAATTTCAAAACACTTTTTTAAGCCCAATTCCTCAGTGAAAGACTTAGGAAACCCATGTTTCTTGCTTAAAACCAGTCAAAAGCCAGCCAACCCTCTTTGACAGACCTAATTGGAAAGAAAGCCCAAAGAAGAGACCATACTTTGCCAGTTTTATCCAAGAAGCCTCTGTTAAAAGTGAAAATACTCCTGCAAACTGTTTAAACTTGCAGAAAGTGGCCAAAATGCCTAAAAAGCAAAGCTCTAGCAATCCTGAAGCTTCCAAAGTGCCAAAATCCACTCCAGCCATGTCTTCTAAGACTGTTATTATTGTCAATCCTTTACAACCTGTTAGTCATCAGTGTTTTTCACTTGTTGGTGATGACTAGTTCTAACAGCCAAGTTTTCCAACAGCTGATCCAAAATTTGTCATATTTTCCAGCTGGGAAAACACCCATAAGCTTTTTTCCTTCTTACCTCTCAGTCCGCCCATGACGAGCTGAACCCCCATTATCAAATCCTACCTAGCCTCAGCCATACTAGTCTGCCCATCAGCTCTAAAGAGACAATCCAAATCTGTTCAAAGGACCTCCCCTAAGTTAGGAAGTGGCACTTTAAGGCATTTCACCCTTGGCAAACTATCCAAGAGCCAAAAACCTCCATCTGCTATAGACCAGTCATTACAGACCTCCCACTCTGCTAATAAAGTTGGTCACAGCCCTAAGTCGCGCCACTAATACACCCTTAAGTCTCAGCAATACATAGACCATAATTTCAAGCTTATTTTAGGTGTTTTACAGTGTTTGATGGATATTTCAAGGACAGAAACATACCAGCATCTCAGAAGACAATTTCTAGCTCCACATGAGAAGACAGCTGCTCCTCAATGTGATCTTGAGCCTGAGATGCATCTACAGGGCAAAGAGTTTCTCATCAAGCTCTTGCAACCTCATTCAAGGCCTGAAAGGACAGTAGAAGAAAAAAAACAACACTGTCAAGAGGTTGTTGATATGACATGACTAAGAACCTCCTTCATCTATAAGCAGAGGGTTTGAAGATTGAAAGCGCCTCCTTCATCTATAAGCAGAGGGCCAAAAGTAAAGTCTGTTTGTGAGTTTTTCACTAACTGAGGACAAGCTTTAAAGAACAGTGAAATAGCAAATGAAAACTTCTCCGTGGAAATGATGATTAAGAACAGGGGTAAAAAGTAGGCTTTAAAAGTTGGTTTGCATGAGTTATATTGTTATTTGAATATCAATGTGAAGCTAGTAGGTTTTCTCATCAGCAAAGAAATATTATTAAACTACTAACCAGAGAAGTCAAAGGGGTCTTGGTCTGAAATTAACCTTTGCCATTATATCCAAAAGGAAAACATGCAGCTGTCAAAGAAGGTTTCCTTCATAAGCAGGTCCAAAAAGAGTCAAAAAGAAGATCAAATAGCACAAGTGACAGCAGGAGAGAAATGCAAATACAAGAGATGGAAAAAGAGATACTGAATTTATAGTTAAGTTTATTCCCCAGTAAAAAGGTAGTGCCACTCAAAAGACACATCAATAACCATTCATATGGCTCAGAGCAATTTTTCCTCCAACATTGCAGGTATCAGAAGGGAAAGTAGTTGTCTCTCCAATAGGAAACAGTGAAAGTATTTTAAAGTCTTAAAGGGGCTTTTTTTTTGTTTCAAAGAGGAAAGTCAGGTTTATAAGACAAGCAGTCATCATCACTGTGACATTTGTTTCAAATAAAGGGTATCAGTTTGTGTTTTAAAGAAAAGGGGATTCAAATCTTGTTTAAAAGGGGCATTTTCAAACCTTTCTTCCAAAAACTCTCATCAATCAAATGTGAAAGGGACTTTAGCTTGTTTGTTTTAAAAAGGAGGTTAAAAACCGTTGCAAGCCCTCCTAAGTCTCTCCATGCATGAAGGAACATTCTTATTGATGACCACAAGACCAAAGAAGGCGTTTTCGGGATAAACAACAGAGTTTTTTGAGGTCAAAAGGTTGCGTGGCACGCCTGGAAAAGCGCGCGGCACGCCTGGAACGAAATTTACAAAGGGCTATAGCTATGGCGCGGCGCGCCTGTGCGCATTGGTCCTGTCAGCTCGACAGTGACCCAACACCCCTCCATTCATGCGGCGCTTTTCCTATCAAACGCGTTGCGCAGGTTTAAATGATTGAAACACCTCCAAATCACTTCTGAAAGCTGCTCCAGCTCTCTAAAAATCCTGTCATCGATTTCAAGGTATTGCTGCTGCCTCCCTTAGGTTCTTCAAAAAAATGTTAAGTAATGCAAAAGGGTTTAAAATCACAGTTTAAACCACGGTTTCGAGCTTTGTGTGAAAACGAAATTTACTGTTTTATATTGGCTGGAGGTGAAGGTTTAAAGAGGATTGAGTTTGCATTAGTATGAATAGCCAATAAAACTACCCTCAAACTATGATAAAGAAAGAAGAGACAAGGTGTTTAAAGGGTGAAACAGTAGGTGTTGTCAACACTGGATATAAGGAAATATGGAGTATAAAGGGGCAATGTTTTTGTTGGAGAGGAGTTGATTGTTGATTGAATGCTACAGAGCTCTATCACCCGATCCTATAACACAGTAACCTTTGACTGTGTAGATACTTGTTGATTGACTGTGTTTATATTATTAAATATATTTGGTGAGCTACATAAAAGGAGGGTAGTGCTTTGTTTGAAGAAGATTTTATTGGTATTGGACTGCTACAAGGCCTTTGTAACTACATAAAAACACAACAGGCTTTGTCACTTTGTCTTTCAAACACAGTGACTTTTGACTGTATAGTTATACTTTGGTTGACTATGTTTGTATTGTTGAACCCACTAGTAGAGTAGCTTACAAAGAAGAAAGAAGGGTCCTGAACTAAGAAGATTGTGTTTTTGCCTTAGTCTTAAATACAAAGTTATACTGTTATCCTCAAAATACCAAAAGGCAAGGTGACCTTACCACAAAACACAGAAAACATCATTTTGACTGTGTATCTTTATTGGCTGTGATTTTGTTCTAGAAGTTTATTTTCTGAGTTGCATACCAAGTGGAAAGGTATTGTTTGGAAGGAGAAGGGATCTTATACCCAAGGAGGGAATCACACACAAAAATTGAAACCATGGTTGCCTTGACCAAAAACAGTGACTGACAGACAAGGTAGAATTTTTTTTTAGCAGCATGAAGATGATGAACAAAAGCCATGACAGTGATGAGCAAGGGCAACCAAGAGATGATACACAGTAGCTTCCTAATGAGGGAAAGCAAATACAAAACATGGATCGTGAAGGGAATTCTCCAAAGCATGTGCTATCTACCTCTCCTAGGCAAAGGGCCATGACTTCTTCACCAAAACCAGAATGCCAAACATCAAAGAAGAAAACCCAAGAAAAACTAGAGGCTAAAGGGAAGCGCCCGGCACGGAAAGGGAGGAAGACACCTCTAGGCTTAGAATTTTGGCCCGAGCTTCTAGACATGTTTCTAAAAAGCCTTGAGGGACTTGCTCAAAAAAATTGAGCAAATTTTGACACAATCTTGTTTTTTAACATTTTTGGGTTTTTGGCCAAAACTCAGGGGCTTCACCATTTCAGTTTGGGAGATCGTCATGGGATGAGAATGGTATCATTGGATGCCATAATTTTAGGAGCACATACTCAGTGATTTTCATAACATTTGAAGATCATTTGCTTCCCAAAAATGGCGAAAAACACTCACTTTTTCAACATTTTGCCCCGTCTATCAGCAAGGTTTATTTTCTGGTTTTTTACACACATGTCCAGTTTTGGAGGACTTCCGGGCATCAGATTTGGAAAATTTTAGTTGCTCCAGAAATTAAACACTCATATCTTTCCAACGAGCTATCATGAGCCTCGTTTCGACATCGGGAAGGCTGCCAAATGTTGCCAGCAAGTCAGGGTACCTTTTGCTGATGTAAATTTTGAATATTTTTGTAATTTTTGAACCTCAAAAAATTGCTTTTTCCAATTGTGCGTTTAGCTATTTTTGCACATGGAAAATAATGCAAAGTCAATTATTTTTCCTTTTTTAGCATTTTCTAGATATTTTATGAGATATTTTGTGCCTTGGGCTTTGCAAAGCCTCAAGGACAAGTTTAGATATTTTGATTAGGCCAATGGGAGAGCAAGTTGAACCATGAGGTTTTCCTCACTTGAGCCTATATATTCCAAAGGCTTTCATTGTAAAACAAGGGTGAACTTGAGAAGAGAAGCAATATATGGTCATATGAGCTTTGGAAGAAAATACTTGTGTTATGCTTTTGGATTGCCTCTTGGATGTTCTTGGATGAATGATGAAGGATTGTTGATGGATTCCATGACTTGGTAGAATGGTATAGTGTCTCTTTCTATGTTGTTGTCTTCTAGTTTCCATTCATGAATACATGTTTCTTGCTTGCTATAGATCAGTAGAGAACAAATTTGAGACATGCCCTTGGAGGCACCTCAAATTTCATGTTTCTTCATAGCTTTCATGTTTTCCTCTTCCTTAGTTACATTAAAGAATTCTTAACTGCTCTTTAATAACTTGAGGATATTGTTGCTTGTTTCATTCATAGTTCTATGCATGCTAAGTATGATTTATGGTACGCCCTGCTTACCTATGGCTAGTTATAGTTCCATCCATGAAATTTCTCTTTGACTGATTAGATTATCATTTTGTTGAACCAAGGAGGCCTAGTTTCGATCTAGCCCTTTGCCTAAAACTATGAAAATCTTGTTGTTCAAAGTGCCCAATAACTTGAAGTACTGTGTTTAGGCGTTCCGGCATAGTAAGTTAAGTTGTTTGTTTGTCTTAAGTGTTTTCCCCAAAGTCTGATAGCCATTTCCCAAAGTTAGAGGGTCATATACTTCTATGCATGGCTTGAATGTTTATTTCAATGTATTGATTAGCTTGTAGTTACATTTTGCATGATTAAAGTTTTGCCCTACCATGTTTATGTTATCTATTGAACTATTTATGCTTGAAACTCTTTGTTGTTCACAAACTTGATGTCCATTTACTCCATTTTGCCCAAAGATCCTTTCTACCTCGAATCAAATCGGCCCTTCAATAGCCTTGTATCACCGTCTGATAGCTTTCTTGACCTTTTCGACCCCATAGCCCAGTTGATCTGACATATTTTTATCTATCTCGTATCTTTGATCAATGTCATCCCTCACAACTTAAAAAACCAAAAAACTTACTTCATAACTAGCCTAAAATCATAACACAATAAGCAAACACACAGATATCCCTTACACTTATAGAGAGAGCCCTCTCTGAGTCCAGGAAGGCTAGGTCCCTGGGCTCCAAATCTTGGTTTGATGTTACACTATCATTTGGCTTCCTAATCGGCTGAATCACGGGACCCTAACACAACCCCCAATCATAGAAATTAAACACATTCCATTGGTTGATGCTTATTATAAGATAGCAGATCCCATTGTTGAAATTAACCTGCTAGATATTCATAACTGGTGCTATGAGAAGTCCTTATATAATGAAGAAGAATTCCATATTTGGGAATCCCACTTGCCCAAATATGTTGTCCCATTAACTCACCCATGCCAGGAAGTCATTAGGTTATGTCAACATTACTATGTGCCTAAGCAAAGAGCCATTGTAAATGCCAATAAAGAAGTGATTTTCACCATTACTGCTAAATCAATTAACCAGATGCTACAACTTCAACCTGACCCTCAAGCAGTCCCTTTATCCATAGAGGCCCTTACCAAACTGTATATTGGCCTTGATTTTCCAAAGAGATTCATGATTTTCCAGACATTAATGCCCTCACATGTAGAAATTCCTAAACTAAATCCCTCATATTCTACTGCCAAATTCCCAGAAGGTTCAAAACATGTGATTTCCATGCTTTCCTTCATCCTAGGATATTTTACTGATGAACACACAGATGAGTCCATCTTGGGGTTCTCATCCACTTTTACCCCAGGGCAACCCCCATCAGTAATATTTCATTATGTTGGTTTCATTTTAGATAATATTCATTATCAATTGATCAATTTTCCAATTGAAAGAGTGTTCAGATCTACTTCCTTCATTTTCCATATGTTTTTATACTTTCAATCAGATAATTTTCCAGTCACTCTCCAAAATCTTGACATAGAGGGAAATCCTATTTCCGTCATTTTCTGGACATCTTTGCTCAGGAAAGAATGTACAGATTTCACTTATTCAGAATTTTCAGAGTTATTCCTACATCAAGTGATCACAATGTTAACAAAAACAGAGCAGCCAAGGATAAATGAAGAAATGAAAAAGATATTTCAGTTGTCATAGCAGAATAAAGTTGGTGATTGGTATTTATTTGAAAATCATACTGAGATCAGAGTCTTTGGGTCAAACTTGTTACCTTAAAAGTTACCCAAGCATGTTTCAATGAGGATCTTTTCCTTGGAGTATATCAAGTGGATCCTAAACTCTGATTCTATAAATTTCATGGCAGCAAAGAAGAAAAATCAGTTCAAATTAAAGAATCAGATACGGTCATTCATCTGCAATCATAGGGTTGCAGAGAAAGAAGCAGCTAAGTAGCTGTAGGAATTCAGATTTGAAGAAAGCTTTCCTTGGAATTATGATCCACAAGGGATCCTAAGTAAACTAAGAGTTAAATGCAAGTTAACACCCTTCATCCATAAACCAAAACCAGAGATAGAAAAAATTGCAAATCAGATTGAGTGGACTGAAAATACCTTAACAGATGCAGTCAATAAAAGTGATACTAGTCACACTTTAGAGACTGCAAAACAGCCAGAAAAATCCACCAAGAGAGTAAGGGAAGAAGGTGCCTATGTTGTTGAAACTATAACTGAAACTAAGTTCAAATTAATATACAACAAAAGGCCTAAGTTAAATTCAACAGGTAAAGGAAAGGTAACAATTGATGTGGAAGAAATAGAGCTTATAGATACCAACACTAATTTTCTAGAAACAGATGTTGCCAGTGTGATCATCAATGAGCCAGATACTAAGAATCAGAATGAAGAACAAGTTAAAAATGAAGATGCACAGTTGATAGAATGACAACATAGCATGGAAGCCTCTTCCTCACAGGCAGCTGAGGAGAAATATTTTGACATCAAAGAAAAATATAAATAGATCAAACTAAAGAATGAAGAGATAAAAAACATAATTTATTCTCAATATCTCAAACAGACACCAAGTGTGCAAAATAGACTTCTGTTTGCATTTGATTATTCAAATCAAAAGCTAATTATGTCAGTGTTACAGCCCACAGTCAAATCTCCAAAGACAGTGGTAGATTATAAGAAGGTTGCTTTGGAAGTCCAGACAGATAAGATTCATGCTCTTGATCAAATTGAGTTCCATAGACAAACTTCAGAAATGCTATACTCTATTGTCACAACTAAAGCCATGAGTGCTCAGAAGCTCCAGAACACCATTTCCAACGTGCAAGATCAACTGAAAATGGACAAAGCATCCTTGTATGCCAAAGATCTTAGGATAAAATCCTTAGAAGAACTAGTTTTGCAGGTGGGATATGACCTTGCTAATATCAAAGCAGCAGAGTTACTGGTGAAGAAAAAGAATGAAGATATTTCAGCTTTGAGGAAACATCTTAAACTTCATCAAAGTGAACATCCTCAAACAAAAGAAATAATAGAAGGACAAAAAGAAAAATATGACATGATGAATTTGATTTTTCAATTGACAGCCCAAATCAAGGAAATGGAAATACAAATGGACAAACTTGTCCAGGAGAAAGAAACACCAAAAATACTAGAGATTCCTATAGTTATTCCTATAACCACTACAGCAGTGCCTTCAACTTTAGCTGAAAATTTGGCACCCAAAGAATCACTGGCCACTGCAGTTCTAGTAACCTCATCCACAACCTTAGTTACAGAAACATCAACAATAACAGTTCACCATACATATGAGGCCAGCAAATTAGTGAAAGTTATGGAGGAAATGTCTCTTAAGACAAATGAAATCGGCAGATTGAAACAAGTGGTAGAAAATCTTGAGAAGTCAAACAAATTGGCTCAGATAAATTCAAAAACACATGAGCAAAATGCCATCAGACTAAATGAAGAATTGAAGAAATTGCAGAAATAATTGACATTGAAGGAACAAATATCATATATCAAAAACTATCTTTGGAACAATATCATTGAAGCCATCCATGATGTATGGCCTTCAATTCAGGTAATCTTTGAATAGAGAGAGTTATTACTAGCAGCCCAAGCAGAAATTCAGAAGACTCAAAGTGAACTGGCTAACAAACCAGAGCAAGTTTTAAAGCTGATCACATTCCTTAACAACAAAAACAAACAAGAATTAGAAGAACTCAATATTACTGACAGGACTGAAACTATCCTATAACTTAGGAAAGTTACTACAAAGAAGAATCTAATGAAGCAACTGGAAGAAAAGTGTGAGAATATGAATACTGCCATAACCAGGTTTATGGTCAAGTTTACAAATTTTAGGCAAAAAGGACTGCCTAACATTATGGTCATTAATGATAAACTGATGCCTCAGAATTACTATGATAAAAATATCAGAGAATTTGCAAAGGAACAAGTAAATAAACCACCAGTACAAGGCATTCCAACAGGAAAAGTCTTACTCAAAAGTTTTGAGGACTTATTCTATTTACAGCATGAGATAAGACACTTGTTTGTCATCAAGCCAACATTTTCCAGATACACTGAAGCTGATGAAAACTTCAGGAAATTAAAGGAGATACAAATTTCTAAATATGAGGATTGGCAGTCACTCACAGATTTATTATGAAAGATAAAAAGACAAACAGATGAAAGGAAAATTGTTTGCTGATTTACAATCAAAACAGATTTTTACAGCAGTAAAAAATTTTGACTATGGTTAAAAAGTATCTGAGTTATAGAGTATCAGTGAATAAAGAGAATCAGAGAAAGAGTATCAGACAAGGCAGATCAGATTCCAAAAAAAATTAAAATATCTAAAGCCTGCGAGGAGGACAACAAGTCAGCCAGTTACATCTTATCCTCAAAGCAGTTTCTATTTTTTGAATAAATAGGACAGCCAGCTGACTTGTTAAGCAGCTATCTCTATTATTGTTGTAAAGATATTTTATTTCCCTTAGATAATTCCTAGAATCATTCTAGAATATTTTGTAAAGAACTATGTATAAATACTTCATCTTTAGAAGTATTTTGTGTGGAATAAATTGCTGGAGATTGTTATAGTTATTTTTGTTGGACTTGAAGGCTTTTATGTTTCAAATTTTGAGTAGCAGACTGTATCAAAACAATTGGCATCATACTTCAAGATTCCTATGATAAGTTATTTGGAGTGAAGTATTTCCTTACTTGTCATTATTATCTTTCTTTGTTACATGCATCCATCTATGTTTATTCTAAATTTGAATGAATAGCTAGAAGTATTACTACAAGATTTGTTAAGAGCGCCCTACTTTTAACTAGTTATCATTTCTATGTTTTCCTCTGATTTCCAGTATAGGGAACCGTTAATTTCTCCCTCCTTCGTTTGACCTCTGCCTACTACTTCCTTTTCTGGATCAAAGGATTCTTAATTGCCCTTTATCCCGATCATACCACCTCACAAAACAACTTTCCAAGATCTTCATGGGTTATCTATCTTGCCCTGAAAAAAATTGACTTTTTGGCCTTGATCCCAGTTCTGTTTGCTTGATTTTGACTCCTTAGCCCAATGGACAAATAGATCTCCCACTATCCATCCCTTCTAGTGAATTTTTCCCACCAAATCAATCAAAACCAAAACAAAGCTGCACATTCATAACTAGTCTAATATTTACAAAACAAACAAAGTTAAATTTTAAAGAGAGAGCCCTCTCTGAACCCTAGGAAGGCTAAATCCTAGAGTTGGAAGTTGGTCTGTGGTTACCTCTAGTGTTCTTTGACTAAAAACCAAAAATCTCACAACTTTATAATTACTAGAGTGATAACAGAAAGGATGGAAAATTAATGAATAATCCAGAAGATATTTATTTAAGTTAAATGGTTGGTCACATTTTATTAATGCACTCACAAGTGTTGATTCTTGTTGGAAATTCATTTGAGAAGAAAGAATGAGTTGATATGACATGAACGTCAGATAAAATTGAAAGATTAGGAACTCTTGATGGTCATCATTTAGACTGTGGTATTCATTTTCACTTTCTTCCTGTAATGGACTTTACAAGAGTTCAATGCTTGATTGTTTAATATGCCAACACATAATATATAATAATTGAAAATTGAAGGAAGCAAACAAATCTGAAAATGATCATAATAAATGAAGCAAAAATAATAAAAGCATATCATTATTTACACTATTATTACAGCTCGTGATACAACACAATTGGGACTTCTTTGAAAAAATTTCCTTCCCATGAGTATTGGTTGGAATAACAAAATCAAGATCTATGAAAGCTTATACTTGTGGAAATAATTAAGGCTCGAGATCATAATCGAAAATAGGAATTTGAAGCATATCATAGTCATAAATAGGAATCGAAAATTTGTCATGATTAGATGAGGTTTCAAAATGAAACTATTCAATAGAAATACCAGTAAAAGGAGAGTCCTCATTTTGAAACATACAACCACTATTAAGAATGTGAGGAATTAATAATGATTGAATTGACTCACTATCCTCCAGCTCTAAATAATCATCACAAATTACTTGACTAGTTTAACCAGTATTCCCATCCTTTCATAAGGTGTATCAGGACAAGAAGAATGATTGTGCATAATTTTAGTATTGTTGAAAGAATGATCATTATATGCCCCTTTTCCCTTACCAAAAGTAATTGATAATTCATTTATTTCAAATCCTCTATTCTCTCGAATAACATTTATGTAAAGGGGAAATGAATTGCTATCAGCAAAAAGATCAGGATAAAGATAAAAATGAGAATTAAGAGAAATGAACCTGAAAATTTCCTTATTTGTAGATTCTTGTGTGTTTTCTCCAATGAAAATTTCATATTCACGATCATTTATGTGGTTGAACATACTTTCTTGAAGATTAATTCTTGGTTGTATTAAGTTTTATAGGTGATCATAAGAAAAATCAAAATTTTCTATAGAAAATTGCATTTTGTTGGAACCTTCATTTTGTGATTTTGCTTGCAGATTGGCTTGTTGATTTTTTGATTTTATTTCTTGCTAATTTTCAGATCTATTGGCAGTTTCTTCTTCAATTATTTTGTTGATATATCCTTGAATTTGATTGTCAAGTTATTCCAATCTTTGTGGTTGTGAATTATTGATATGAGAGAGAGCATTATGGTTGTCATTAAATCTATAGGAAGTATGCACAAATTGTAGGAATTTATCATACATGGTTGATGTGATTTCATCATGATTGGCATGCACATCCCCCAAATGTGAATTTTCAATCATGTTAATAGAAACCGAAGGTGAAACATCAAAGTTTGAAGTTGTTTTATTATATGGATTTAGAATGCAAGAGAAACTAACTCTCTAAACCATCTTATTAATTGAAACTTAGGAGGTAAATATTCAGATGGAAATTGAAAACAAATTAATTTAAATCTAATTAGAAAATCATCCAAAGCTTCACCTTCGAAATGACAAACTGCTTCAAGTTGATCACAAACCTTCTCATAATAGTAACCCTCAAAAATACGTGGGAAAACTTTTACAAACTTGTCCCAAGTGTGAATGGAGGAAAATGGTAAAAGATATACACTGGTCTTAAGCTAATATTGTCAAAGTGAGAGTAAACATCATGCACATAACACCTTCTTCAATATCATAATTATTACAATTTAGAATAAATTGAAGAATATGATCATAAGCAGAGACATTTTTCTTACCTTTAAACTTTGTTTTTGACAAGAGATTTACTACCTTAGTTGGAGTGGTGGTAGGTGGAAGTCCAGTGAAGCAACTCCAAATAGGCATTTTAGAAGGAGCCATTGCAAAGAGATAAAACTTTTAAAACACAAAAACTTGAAAAATTCAACTTCTCTAGGCCCTCCTTCTAGCGCCAAAAATTTTGATGGCCAAAAAATACCTCATCAAAATTTGGGAAGGTCGTCTAGTCAGAGTCCCAAATCAGACTCTTATCCATTTAAATTATGGCTCCAACTGGTTCTATTGGGTCCAGTTACCCCATCACTCTCCTCGTTGACTTGTGATGTTACTAATTAACTATCAACAAGAAGATGGATATCAGAATTACCTTCATGATGCTGGCTTGCAAGAAAGGAATCCTTAAGTTGAATTAAGGGCTCAGATGTTATGAAACCAACTCCAAAAATAGAAGAAAAGAGATATCAATGCCTTAGAAATCAGCCACTTCGAGGGGGAAACCTCCAATACATTACATAAATGAAAAATTCTTGGATGATACAAATGACAAAACCTCCTTCTATAAATAGGGGTCCATGGGGTCACAATATAATCCTAGTCGACCTAACAATAATAATGTAAGGGGACAATAATAACAATATGGGGGTTACAGGGGTACAACAATAACAATAAGGGGGCTACACTAACAACAATAAGAGACTACACTAGTAATATTGGGACCTAACATGCCCCTCTCCTTCAAAAAAGTGTTGTCCTCAACGCTTGAGTAGCTCTGGATTCTTCTGTATAAAATTCTCATCCTCCCATGTAGAATCTTCAGTGGGTAGGTTCTTCCACTTGATGAGATACTCTGAAATTGATTAATTTCGTAGCTGTCGAGTTCTTATTTCCGTGATTGTTTCAGGTTCCAATATGATTTTTCCTTCCTCATCAAGTTTTGGAAATATTGTTTGAACTGGAAGTTTGTCACCTATAACCTTCTTTAAACATGAAACATGGAAAAATTGATGCACTCCCGAAGAAGCACGAAGCTCCAATTTGTATGCCATAGTGCCAATATTTTGCAACACCTTGTAAGGACCATAGTATTTTGGCGATAATTTATTTTCCTTCTTAGCTTGCTTGAGGGACATTGTTTTGTATGTTTGTAGCCGTAAAAATACCCAGTCTCCTACATCAAAACTTCTCTAGTTGCGATGTTGATCTGCTTGTTTCTTTCGATTTTGTGCCAAAGTGAGGTTATCCTTTAAAAGTTGGAGAACTTGATGTTGATGCTCGATGTGATCTTCCACTGCTTGCACCTTATAATTTTCTCTTAAATATGATGTGATGGATGGTGGATGATATCCATAAAGTGCCATAAATGGGTTCATTTTCGCTGCAATATGGAAGGAAGTGCTATACCACCATTCAACCATAGGTAACCACTTGACCCATTGTGTTTGTTTATCAGATACAAAAAAACAAAGATATCCTTCCAAACATTTGTTCGCTATCTCAGTTTGACCATCAGATTGAGGATGATAAGATGAGCTATAAGATAGTTGAGTACCCAAACAAGAAAATAATTCTGTCCAAAAATTTCCAGTAAAAATGGGAACTCTATCGCTTACCATAATCTTTGGGTTTTCATGTAGCTTTTGAATTGTTTCCATAAATGCAGTAGCAACTGTACTTGCTTTAAATGGATGAGATAATGCACAAAAGTGTGGATACTTGGTAAGTCTATCAACTAGCACCATGATGACACTCTTTCCTTCGGACTTAGGTAAACTTGTGATAAAATCCATTGAAATCTCCTCCCAACGTTGACCTAGAATGGATAAATCTTTTAGAAGACCCGTGGTCTTAATTGTCTCAACTTTATTTTGCTGAAAAACCAAACATTCTGCCACAAACTATTGAATATCAAATTTAAGGCCATCCCAAAAAAATTATTTCTTCACCCTGTGGTAATTTTTTAAAAATGTTGAGTGTCCTCCTAAAGGATAAGTGTGTAATTCCAAAATAATATTTTTCTTTAGTTGGGAATTCTTACAAAGATATAAGTGATGTTTGTACCATAAGGAATCATTTTTCCAACTAAATGTATTAGATGTACTAGGATCTTGCTTCAACTTTTGAATGAGTGTCCACACTTCTTCGTCTTTCTTCCATTCATCCCTTACTTCAGTTATCCAATCTGGTTGGATAATAGAAATTGCACAAAGAAATGCTTACACCTCTTCATCCTTTATTGAGACTGAATCTTCAACAACATTTAGCTTCCTTTTTTTGTAGATGATTTCAAAGTCATAACCCAACATCTTTGTGACCCATTTTTTCTGCTCTTTTGAAGATATTCTTTGTTCCAAAAAGTGTTTAAGACTACCATGATCAATTTTTACCTTGAATTGCCTTCCCATTAGGTAAGGTCGCCATTTCTTTAGTGCATGTAGTATTTCCACAATTTCCTTCTCATAAATAGCTTTTTTTCAATATTTTCCCTTGATTGGACGACTTTCAAAAGCAATGGGTCTTCCTTCTTGCATTAAAACAACACCAATTCCATTTCCTGAGGCATCATATTTCACAATAAAGGTTTTTTTGAAGTTCGGTGTAGCTTTGACCAGTGTTAGGCACGTTGCCTCTTTAAGATGTTCAAAGGCCTTAGTTGCTTCAGGAGTCCATAAAAATGCATATTTATTCAATAATGTTGTTAGAGGTACTGCTATTCTCCCATAATTCTTAACAAACTTGCGATAATACCCTGTTAACCTGAGAAATCCTTGCAACTTCTTTATGGTTGTGGGGACTTTCCATTCCTTAATGGATTTAATTTTGTTAGGGTATACCTTAACACCCTTGTGAGATACGATATGACCTAAATATTCCACATCTTTTACTCCAAAGAAACATTTGGATGTTTTTTCATATAATTTTTTCTCCTCCAATAGTTTGAGCACCCTGTCGACATGTTGAACATGATCCTTCCAAGACTTGTTGTAGATTAGTATGTCATCAAAAAAATACTAGCACAAATTTTCTAAGGAATGGTTTGAAAATGGAATTCATCAACTCTTGAAATGTAGAAGGTGCATTGGTAAGGCAAAAAGGCATGACTAAAAATTCATAATGACCCTCATGAGTTCAAAATGTTTTTTTCAGAATATCTTCAATCTTCATTCTAATTTGATGATATCCTGAACGAAGATCCAACTTGGTAAAATAAATTGCGCCATGTAATTCATCCAATAATTCATCAATCACAGGAATGGTAAATTTATCTTTAATAGTGAGCTTATTGAGCTCCCTATAATCTGGACACATGCACCATGATCCATCCTTCTTGTGCACCAATACTACTGGATATTCAATTTCTGCAATCATACGTTCAATTTCACTCTTTTGGACATAAGGATATTTGTAAGGCCTAATGTTTGGAGGAACACTTCCTGGAATCAGATGAATAGCATGATCATGATCATGAATAGGTGGGAGTCCTTTGGGAGTTTCAAACACCTTGGAATGATTGTCCAAGGCTTTTTAGAGATCTTGAGAAATAGATGATTTTGATGTTGGAACTTCTAGTGAGCATAATTGTGAAATTACGCCTCATTGTTCTTTCTTCAAAAGCTTTGTCATGATATTAGAGCTTATTATCTTTCCCGGCTTCCCTGCGATACCTCGTAATTTGATTTCCTTTCCTTCGAAAAAATAAAATATATATATCAAGAAAATTTCTTGAAAATTAAAAGCTACCATCCCCAAAGATTGTAACCATTGTACTCCTAATACAACATTAACACCTCCCATTGGAATGCAAAGAATTGGACTATTCAATACATATTCCCCCGTGGTTAGCTTGATATTATGGCATTTTCTAGATTAATTTATAGTTCCTCCATTTGCAACCATCACTTGACATTGTGGTGTTAGGTATAGGAAACAATTCAATTCCTTAGCTACCTTACAATGAATAAAATTATGGGTACTACCTGAATCAATCAACATTATTACCTTTTTCTTCTTGATATGTCCTTCTATCTTGAGAGTTTGAGGAGTGGTAATTCCTGCCAATGCATTACACAATATGGTCGGACTCATTTCTTCTTCTTCTAGGGTTGGTTCCTGGTGTATATCCTCTTCTTTTGAAGTTTCTTGTTCATTTTATTCCTTCTCTTCATAATATATGTAAAATAATTTCTTCTCAACACACTTATGACCTTTAGTGTATTTGGTATCAAAATTTTAAAAAAACCCTTTTGCTCTTTTCTTCCAATTGTTGTGGTGTCAACCTTGTAGGTTGTGGAAGTTTAGGAGTAGCAACACATCCATATTTATATATGTGAGTGCTAGGCTTCCTTGTCGCCATAATTTTACATTCAATTTTTCTTGCCAACCTGAATGCCTACGCCAATGAATCAGGTTCCCTAACGTGAACTTCATGTTGGATGTTATCCTTTAAAGTCCCTGTGAAGACATCAATCTTGTATTCCTATGGAATATCAATTACCCTTATATTCAATTTTTGGAAGTCCTCAAATTGCTCCACTACTGAACCCTTTTGCTTGAGATTTATCAATTGGCTAAAGAAGGTGTTGCTCTTTGTATCCTCATAATGTGCTATCATTTCCTCCGTAAAAATTGACCAAGTGAAAAAAAAATTACGGGAGTAAAGCCATCGATACCATAAAAATGTATTTTGTTCTAAATGTAAAGTTGAAATGCGTACCTTTTGTGTTTTTTTCACATTATTGAGATCAAAATATTGCTCCATCTGTAGTATCCATGTTACGGGATCATTGCCATCAAACTTCCTCATATCCATCTTTGGAATATGGTGGTTCTTCCATCCAACATTAGAATTTATAATATCACGATTAACATTTATTTTGTTCTCATCATGAGGTTCCTCTACTATATTTTCAGCATTAGAAAACATTTCTTGTATCAACTTTTTCAAACCTACCATGTCTGCTTTTATATCATTCTTCATGTTTTCCATGTTGTCTTTCATTTTTTCTTCCATGTCATGCATCTTAGCTTCCATGTCAAATTCCATGCCATCCACCTTAGCCTCCATGCCATCTATCTTATATTCCACGCTTTTTTTCAAACCATCAGTATTATTCTTCAAACCACCCATCTTCGCTTCCATGCCTTTCTTCAAAACTTCCATTTCATTTTTTGTTTCTCTTTGCGACAACAAAATTTGGTGCACTTGCTCTTGTAATTTGATAGATCATGTTGCAATTATTCATCTTCATTATTCATAGTAGAGTATTCTGAGGGCTTAATGGGTGTTGAATTATTTTTAGGGGCATTTTAGAACCCAATACTATGCTCAATAGGCCCTTGGAATCACTTAAAACTGATTTTTCAAACAAGACTTATGCAATTTGAAAAAAATTACACACATTTTTCTTGTTTTTGAGGAGCTCGATATTGAAACTAAATTATCTCTGTAATTTCGGATCTTCAATATCTAAAATTTTGTCCTATAGTAGCCCTTTGAATGTTCTTTTGAATGACATAGGTTTAACGTGATTTGGATACTTCAAGAAAAATTTATGTTGAATCTCCCACAATGACCTAATTATGGACTGGTTCAGTAGAGCTCACTTGTACGGCATGCCACGTCTCACTGTTTCCTCCTTCAGCTCTGAAATTGATACGCAGGAAACTAAAGTCTATGTACTTGTGGCCACTTTTTATAAAATTCCAATCCAATGCTCAGAAAAAGAGTTATGACTATTTTCCCAAGGGCACCTCTTTGTGATGAAATCCGGGAGCCTAAACAAACCCTAACTTCCACAGATCATATCTCCAAAAATATTGCAAACCAAGAACTAAAATATTTACAGGAATTTCTTCAGGATTTCATCTTCGCTCTATAAAAGTTTCAGCTTCTGAACCTTTGTAGAAAAAAATTATAGTGAAAATTCCACAATGACTTGTTTAGGTGAAATTCGGGAGCCTGAAAAAATCCTTAACTTTGATAGATCATATCTCTGAAAATATTGTGAACCAAGATCTAAAATTTGTACACGATGTTCCTTAGGATTTTTTCTTCGCTCTGTAAAAATTTCAGCTTCTGAAACTTCGTATAAAAAATTTTATAGCGAAAATTCCACAATGACCTGTTTGGAGCAGCAAAACCCTATAATCCAAAGCTCTGATACCAAATTTTATGAAACCAGCTCCAAAAATAGATGAAAAGATAGATCAACGCCTTAGAAATTAGCCACTTCGAGGGGGAAACCTCCAATGCATTACATAAATGAACAATTCCTGGTTGATACAAATGACAAAACCTCATTCTATATATAGGGGTCCATGGGGTCACAATATAATCCTAGCAGACCTAACAATAATAATTTAAGGGAACAATAATATCAATATGTGGGTTACAGGGGTACAACAATAAAAATAAGGGGGCTACACTAATAACAATAAGGGACTACACTAGTAATATGGGGACCTAACATCAGCGAAGTCACACCTAAGATTTCTCATGTGTAAGGAGACTTCTAAAGTGATTTTTTAATTAAAATACAAATTAATAAAATTGAAAGCAACAAAAGGAAATCTAATTTAACTTGTGTCAATTATAACATGATATATATCTTTGCCCAAATCAAGAGCAAAGTAACTTATAAAAATGGGGGATTTAACATGTTTTTTTAATGATGAATATCATATTGTAGAAGAAATGTTAACCTAATATAGTAAATGAAAAACATGTTTTGTTTGGAGCTTTAAAACAGTGAATGATTTTCCATCGAAACTAGGAAATAGTTCACTTAATTTAATGGAAATTGAATCAATTTTACATAACAAATTTCTGCGTAAATAATTACCTGTAAATTTTATTTAACCATTTGAGCAAATAGGAAATCAATAACAAATCTATGAGACCAATAGATCAGATAGTTGATCAAAAGATAAATCATTCTCACATCAACAAAAGTGCTAAATATGAAATAATAAACATCAATTTGTCATTGAAAAGAATATTATTTTCATTGACAAATAGAAAGTTCTTGCCAATACAATCAATATACATAATCTCCTTGCTCTATTTCTTGATGAATCTCCAACAATCTCCTCAAGAATATAAATCCTACCACAAGGAGGAAAGAGTTGCAATAATGCAAACTCTGCCTCAAATACAAAGACTAGATTTTGAAAAGAAAATCCCAAAATAATTCAGATTTGAATTATCCTCTCTGCCTACAGCTAAAAATATCTTTACAAAAGTTATTGGAGTGTCAATTTTGCAGCAAAGAGGAACTCACTCTTCCTCTCCTGAAATATAATTTATAATTCCAAAAATGAATCCAAAAATGGAGAGTTGTTGTAAACAATTTTGATACATCAAATTTCGAGTTGCAAATCCTCTTTTTCTCTTTTGCTGGTTCAATCCCATTGCTCCAAATCTCTTTTCCTCATTCTCTTTAACAAATATCTTGCAAAAACCAATCAAAAATTGAAATTAAAGCCAATTAAAATTGAATAGCAAACTTGAAAATACAAACTTGGGAAAACAAATTCTCCAATTAAAATTCTAAATAAAATAAATGAAATGTGTACTTCCCAATTAAAAATCTTAAATAAAATAAATGAAATGTGTACTTCTCAATTGTCCCTGTTGAAACCTCTTTGGCCCAATAAGGTTGTGTTCAAATCGATTTACAACAACATAAGTTTTTTGACAGACAAAAATGCTTCAAAATATATTCCAAAATTGGTTTTTTGTTACAATTTCGTAGCCTCTAATTTTGATAAATTTTAGGCATAGTAAATATTCATATTTATTTGAGTTAATTCCACGGTATTTCTCTCCATGATTTTAGCTTTTCAACGAGCCATTTTAGGTCTCATTTGGCCACGTAAAACTCAAGATAAAGCTTTTCAAAGTTGAGGTGTCAAAAGTGCCATTATTCTGAAAAATACATAGTTTAACCAATTTATTAAAAAAATCTAATTTGTTTTATTAATATTTTGAATTTATTAAAAACATATTATTATATACATTTTATTTTAAAATATTAAAATATTATAACAAAATTAAAATAATTTAACATACAATATTCAATAATAAACAAAATAAATAAATAAATACAAAGTTAAAACTAAAACTACATCTTTCAAAACCAAATTTAAATTTGAACAAGGTTAAAATAGCCCGGGGAGGCATCGACGTATTAATGAGGAGAGGGGGTGTGCAAGTTATAAGTGGGAGTGAGAGTTATAAGGAGGATGGAGATGACGGGTCAGAGAGAATTAGGATGGAGATGAGCAGGAAGGGTGGAGTGGGCTCTCCTCTCCAATAACAATTTTTTTCTTAAATATATTAACATGGTCATAAGCTCCTTTCATTCACAAGTTAAATTTGACGCTCATTTACTTGTTTTTTCATTTTTTATCGATAAAATACAGTTTATTTTAAACAAATACAATAGGGTTAATTTGTAAATAATTTTGAAAAATGTCAAATTGAAAGGTATATAAAAAAATCTAAAGTTTCAAAATTTTTATATATTTTTATTTATATACCACAAGTCATCGATTCTTGTAACACTCTACTTGCGCTTAACCCCTACTTCCCCCTACCTCAATTTGTCTATGGGCAGTTCTTGCAATGTATTTTGGTACTTTCCAGATAACTTGTGACTTAATAGAATGACCTAGTCAAATTACATAAAAATAAAATTAAAATTAAGATTAAAACTAAATAAAATAAAATTATAAACTAAAATAATATTAAAGTAAAATAGTAAATTTACCATAGATTGTTTTTGTACTCTACATTTTGAAATATAATATTTTAAAATGTAATATTTGTATTTTAAAAAATAATACAATATTCTTTAATGTAATAATTTTTATTTTTTTATAAAACTATTTATTTTTGAACTTAGTGAAAATAACTTCATGGTATTGATCCATGGTATGACAACCCATGGTATTCATGTGGAATATAGCATATTTAAAAGGGGGAATTAAAACAACGTATATCCATGTTAACTTCTATTCTAATGGATCAAATCTCCTTTCACTCTAAAGAGGTTTGAATCTCAAGAGATTTTATCCCTCCGAGCCCTTGATAGCTCTAGATTTAAGATAGATCTAGGTTGGTTGTAATGTAATGTAATTTGTTATTTATCTCTAAAAATAAAAATCACACTATGTGGAAACATTTTTACTTGATCAAAATAAAATAAAAATCATAATAAAATAACATTAAAATAAAATTAATTTCATGGTATTCACCCATGGTATTGGCATATGGTATGAGAACCCATGGTATTGACCCATGGTATTCATGTGGAACATAACATATTTAAAGGGTAAAATTAAACCAACCTAGATCCATCTTAACTCAGGATCTACCAAACGCAGAAAGAGATATCAAATATCTTGACACAAACCTCTTTTAGCTCAATGAAAAGAAATTTGAACCTTTCAGGCTTGGTGGACCCAAATTTAAAATGGATTTAGCTTGGTAACATGTTGTAAGCCTAGATGATGCTTCGGAAGTGGGTATGTTTTTTATTTTATACATTCCTAGATGATTCTAGAGGTGGGTATGTTTTTTATGTTATACATTTTATTTTAAAATATTGTTGAGTGGTATATAATTCATTTCCCCATTAAGTTAGATATTTAAAGTAATAGGGCAATTGACATTATGGATTGTGTGAGTTTCAATATGATGTTTATAGAAATAATTGTTTTCTTTATGTCAGTGAGTTATAGCTTAATGAGAGTCTTTGTATTCCAATTTCTTCATCAAGTCTATCAATATGTATTTGGTGAGTGAATAGGCGTAAGCCTAATTTAATAAAGTCTTGATTAGTATTTTTTTGTTATCACTATTTGGTTAAATATTTGATCAATGCTTCAAATTAAAATCACTTGGACTATTGTTTCAAACCTATCACATCTGAGTCATGAGTACTCGACTTTTCTCAAGTGGAGACTTCACCTAAACTCAGGTAAGTTTGAGTAGATTTTAATATATTTGAATAATTTATAAAAGCAAATTCTGATATTCGGAGCGTAGAAACTTTTTTAACAAAAGCTTCTTGTAATTTGCTTAGAATGTTTGATTTCATGGAATCTTTTCACTTCTCCATGAAATTCCTGCAAACGATGCTCCTCCTTTAAATGAGCCTTATGAGTAGCAGACTCTTCTCTAGGAAACGCTTCATCTTAACCTCATTAAGGTCAACTGGATTTTACTTTCATTTGAAGACCTTTATTGACAATATCTAATATTCACAGGTTAGACATCATTTTAACAAAATCCTATTGAAATTTAAACTAAAATGTTAAATTTTCGAAAAAATAAATCTAATTAAAAATGAAACTTTGGAAATTTATTTTTAGCAATGGCACATTGTTTTTCACCCTAATCCCTTCAAAGTTTAATTGCATTCACTTCAATATTTGGAAGTATACATTGTGTCTTTTGATTTTAAGTTAGATGAAACTAGTAAAAAGAAATATTAAAAATGATATGACAGGTCATTTAAAAATAAGATCTTCATAAAAAAATTCTATGATGGGTAGGGAGACCCATCAAATTTAACCCTAGTCCCACTCATAATGTATGAGTCATCCCCGCTATAAGAGCCTAAGAGGAATGAAGTGTTAGCTAAATAAAATCTCCACAAAAGAATAAGGAGCGGGATGAGGTAATAAATGAGGTAAGTGGGTTTTAATTCATTATATATATATATATATATATATATATATATATAATACAATTTAATATACGATTTTATATATAGTTCTTCTTAGGTCATTTTAATATATATAATTTTTGGTTGTGGTGGTTCTATATAATAATTAAAATAAATTTAATTTAATAATTAATCAAATAAATTATTAAAATAAAATAATATTACAAATTAATAAAATAAATTATAATTGATTTCATTAATTTATATTAGTTAAAAAAATTAATTTAATAGGGGGTACAGTTCAGGAAGCTTGGCAGGATTGGTAGCATGGGAGTCTGGAGGAAAACAGAAAAGCATTACCCCTACTAATATCATGGGGAATTTGGTTAGTAATGAATAGGATTAATTTCAAAGATCAAAGGACACCAGTACAAGCTATAGCTCTAGAGAGTGCGGAAACCTATGCTCTAATGCCGGCTCTGAAATTAAAATCTAGTCCTAGGGTGATTCCACCAGAGGTGATAAAAGGAGATATACCGTGGGCATACTTCGACAGAGCTTCCAGCTCGGAAAATATCTGTGGTGTGGACATAGTGATACATTTAAGCCCGAACAAAATAATGGAAGCTTCGGTGGCCTTGGTTGTGAAACCAACAATTATTCTGAACTCAAAGCCCTTCACCTTCTGCTTTGCTGACTTATTTGGCTGTCTCTCGATTCATATTTTTGGAGATTCGTTGAACATAATCAAATGGTTCAAGACCCATTCTTGAAGAAATTTGGACACTAAATGGTCATTTTTCTTACATTTATGTGTGTCACATTTACAGGGAACGAAACGATGCAACAGACCTCCTTTCTAAGGAAAGTGTACAGTAGTCTTTGGGCAGCTGGAAAATCAAGGAAATAGGTACGGATGGTACTGAACAGCGGGATCGCGCCCCTTTCCCATGACTGGGGCACTTCCATTATCTGTTTCTGGTCTTTTCTTTATATTTATGTATTCTAGATATGTCAAAATCAATTTGTTTTTTGTTTCATTATGCTACTCAAACATAACTATACTTTATACCAAACATTTCTTTTCTGCTTTATGGTGACAAAAACTATTGATATGGTTCGGACCACTCCTATGCTCCTGTTTGATTTGTTTTCCTCATAAGAGGAGGCTTGGGACTAAAAGAGGGGTTATAAAAAGTTCGATTTTTTCTGTGAAAAAAAAAAAAAAAAAATTACAAATTTAATTAAGTTAATGTGTTTTCTTTTCTAAGGAAAAAACCATAATTCCATTAATGTTTATAACTGAATTAAATTCAGCATATACACCTTCAGATTACATTTCTATCATCCGTTCAATTTTACAAAAAGATTCAAAATGAGTTCTTTCCTTCTAGAAAAAAAAAAAAAAACTATAAAAGTACCATAGTCAAAGACCATGGTATCATAGATCACCACAAAAAGGACATGAAAAACAAATAGAAAAAAGTTTTTTTTCACAGAGAGCCAATACAAAATTGTTTCCATCGCTCTCTAAGTGAGATCCATAACCAAAAAGGATCATACTATCAGAAGACCAATACCCGAGAGACATGAAATATCCGATGTTTGAAGTTTTCTTGTACCTACTTATGAGAAGTAAAGTTGAAGAAACTATAAAAAATAAGGTGCCTAGTTCTATGCCATACCTTGATTGGCTTGTGGAGTATCCATGTATGGTCTGTGGTAATATTCAAAATGTTTCGGGCCCTGAATATTTGTCACATTCCATAGAGCCTTGTCTAGAAGAAGGCCTTCCTTAGAAAGCCTATCTACTTCTTTGTTCCTTTCCCTGAATATGTGTTTGCAAGAGAATTGAACAAAATTTAGACATAGTCGACTAATATCATCCACAAAATTACCCAGATATATATTTATGCACTATTGAGTCCCATTGACCCAGTTTATCACCAACATTGAGTCCCCAAAAATCTGAAGATTTTCACATCCATTTTCAATTGCAAAAGCCAAAAGTGATCTACAAGCTATGGATTCGGGCTAGTTATTTGTTTCACTACCTATGCCAAATTTTACCACATAATAATTTTGATCAGTAAGATATAGAACAAAGCCCTCATCTGCCAAATTTCCATTTTCTAGGGCTTCCCTATCAAAGAAGCCCTGGGGAACTGATTTTTTGATGATCTCCCTACGATAATTTGGGCAGGAGTGGTATCTTTGGTTTGTGGGAAGTGATTGAGAATAACTGCACTCTCAACTGCTATTTTTTGTGGGTTTGAAGACATTCCTTACAAATTTTCCTTATTCCTAGCTATCCAAATTTCCTAGTTTATTATTAGAGGGAGGGCCTAGAAGGTCTCGTTCACTCGGTTTTGAACCCAAGATTGCCAATAAGTTGCAAAGTCTATTTCTCACCATCTTCTTTGGAAGCCCGAAATCTCCTTACAGTCCTTCCAGGTCTATTGTGTGAAGGGAAAAGTAGTAAATAAGTGGCCAATTGTTTCATTGGCGCCCTTGCATAAGGCACACTAGCCAGGTCCAACGATACACCTTCTTTGCATGATATCCCAGGTCGAGACCTTCTTAGCCATTATGCACTAGGTTGGGAACTTTTCCTTTAGAGGGCACTTTGCTTTCCAAACAACCCCCACCACTATTCCTCCATTTGAGAATGTGCCATTATATTAATGTAGCCCATTTTTTATGTGTATATGCCATGAGGAGTTAGGGCCCAAACCAGCTCGTCATCATGATCGGTCATGTTGATGTGTGCCCTGGACAACACCTCAAGATAAATCTCCAATTGTCCTAAAAATCGAGAGGGAGATTCAAATCCTTTGTTGTTTGTATTCCCTGTGACCATATGGTTGCAGTAGATATATTAGAAATTTGATGTAAACTGGTCATGCCTTCATCCTGCAAGAGTATAACCAGATTTTAAGGAAGTAGGTAGTTAGTTTCACTTCATGGGCATGGATCACAACCCAACCTCACCCTCTTTCCATTTCCTATCTTCCAGGCTAGCCCATATTCAATCAAGTCAAAATATTTTAATACCAACCACCATACTACTGAGATGTTTCCTCTTGTCTTATTGGTCAATCAGATCCAATTCTCCAAAGAAAGAGGACTGATGTACTTATGGTATACTAAATTTGTCCTTATATTGGATGTGGATAATAAGCTCCATCCTAATTTCATTGCTAGCGCCTTTGAGAAAGAAAAAAATTTAGTCCCCATCCTCCCAACATTTTTGGGTTTTCAATTCTCGATCATTTAACCCAAGGTAACACAAAGTTATCGTGATTCCCCTCCAAAGAAATTTGAAAAAAAAATCTCTGTGCTTTTTCCATAATACCTTTGAGAATCTAGGCCAACACCATCCAGTACACCATAATTGTATCAATAAATGATTTTTCCAGAACTAAATTCCTGACTCGTGACAACCGATTATGGCTCTAGCTAGAAAGCCTCTTTTCTAAATTTTCCAGTAGCCAGTACCAGCCTTCCATTGTGTATTTGTTTGGTTTTAAACGAAAGCCCAAATATTTTAGCCCTGCATCAAAAGTACTCACCTCATATGGGAAAATCCTCCTCATATTTGTTATCTCATGTGCTGACAAGTTATGAGTAGTAATGGATGATTTCAATACACTGACCACCATACTAGTTGTGTTGTAGTTCCAGCAATTCATGAAGGAATTGAATATCTCTAATAACCCCGTTAAAAAATATTAATATGTCATCAACAAATAGGAGGAGAGTGATAGACATATCTTGGGATGCACTTACTCCTTGGAAATCTCCACTCCTCTTCATCGCAACCAGCATTCTGCTTAGACCTTCAGCTACGAGAAGGAACAGAAGGGACGATAGAGGGAAGCCCTATCGTAGACCCCTCTCTGGTATGAAGAAAGGGTAAGTTGCTATATTTATTAGTACTACAAAAGACACTAACATCGTACAAATCATGACCCGATTTATGAAAGGAACCTCAAACCCTACATGGGTGAGAATGAGACACAGGAAAAGCCAATTTACACAATCATAAGCCTTTGACAAGTCAAGCTTGATAATAACCCCTTTAATGTTTTTTGATTTTATATTGTGGATATCTTCTTGTGCTACCCCAATAGCCTCATGGATTTTCATCCCGTCGAGAAATTTGAATTTCTCACTCGAAGTAGATTTTGATAGGATGGGCTTCATTCTCTGAGGAATCACTTTTGAGATGATTTTGTAAATACAATTACACAACGACATGGGTCTAAAATATTAAAAATAGGATGGTTCATATAGTTTAGGAATTAGGGCAATGAAGGTTGAATTGAAATTTGGGATAATACGCCTCTCCTCTCTAAATTAATTGATCACTTTCAGTAGGTCTTCCCACTAAACATAGAAATCTGTGAAGAATTCAATAGTCCAACCATCTGACGTTGGACTCTTGTCTTTTTAGAAGATGGAAAGGATTGATTTGAGTTCCTCCTCTAATACTTCGTCCATAAGCGATTTTCTTTCCTCCACATCCATAAAATGTGGGAAGAAGTTCGCAACCCTAATAATTTATGCAATTAATACCTTATCATGAGCTCTGAACAAGTTTTTGAAATGATCTCTACCCTAAGTTGCGAGTCCTTCGAAATTTATTATCTCCCTTCCCTGATAATATTTCATTTTACTTATGGTGTTGATCATTCTGCGACTCGTGGAATATGCTTGGAAAAAAATTTTGTTTTCGTCTCCTTCTTCCAACCATATGGCCCTGCTTTTCAGTCTCCACTCCCCCTCCCTGTTGGCTAATATATAATTCCTCCTAAAGATCAGTCTTATTAAATCCTCCCTTGACTCATGATATTTGAACCCTTCATCATGGGACTCGAATACTTGGCTCAGTTGGCTTTAAATGGTAGAGAGATCCTCCTCCTCCCTCAATTGTTTCCAAGCATCCCATTTCTAGGTCAGAATATTGATTTGTTTCAAATTGTCCCTGAATTGTTGTGTCGTTGACTTGTTAGATTACCTATCAAAATGTTTCCATTTTTTGCAAACCAGATTCCTAAAGTCTCCATATTGGATCCAACCAACACTCATTTTGAAATGGCTAGCTGGTTTCGGGGATCTTCCCTTTATCCATAATATGATGGGAGAGTGATAAAATTCACCTCCCACTCTAATCCACTATCTAAGGAGATTTTTTTAAGGAATGCCTTGGCCAAAAGAAACATGTCAATACGTTTTTCCACCCTATCTTCTCCAAGACGTTGGTTCCTCTAGTTAGGTTTAAGTTTAATGGGATGAAGATCAATAAGGTTTGATGAGGATAGAAGTTGAGACATAAAACTTGAAAGGATGTTAGGCCTAGCATGATCCCCCCAAGACTTAGCATGACCTATAGAGATGTTTAGGTCCCCTCCAGAATAAGGTTATCTCGCTTTAAAAAAGACCTCTCTAATAGGTTAGACCAAAAGGTTACACATTCCTCGTGCGACCCATATATATTTAGGAAAATGAACTTTGTTCCAAAGTCCATAGAGAAACCATCCAATCCAAGCCCTGAAGGGATGCTCCAAATACCCTCCATCTAGATATTTCTAGACTCCAATCTTAGGGTGAATCCCCAAGAGTGTCCCCTAACATCAATACCAATGAAGCTCCAATAAGGAATAATTCCCTCTAAGAAGGGGAGTAACTTTGTCCCCCTTTCCCAAAGTTTCTTTAATAAAAATTAACTCAGGGATTATAGATTGAACAAGTCTCTTAAAATAAAAAAATTTGAGATTACTTACTAACCCTCTACAACTATAAGATAGGAAAATCATTTGGGCACTGCACATTGGGCCTTAAAATATCTAAGGGCCATATCCAAAGAGGATTTTTTTCCAAAAGTATCTCTTCTCTAGCCCTGGCTTATGCCAGTGATATATAGGAATTTTTACCTCTTTCCTTTCCAAGACCATGAGGAGTTGGATTTTGTCTTAATCCACCCCCAAGGGGTCCCAGAGTTAGTCCTATTTGATGAGATATAATATTTTATCTATAAGTGTTAAAACCACTTCCTTTCAAGGAAATAGAATCGAAAGATACAATCGAGGAGGAACAACCTTTAGAAACCCCAGGGATGTCACAAGAGAAATGTTGCAGTGATAGAGAAGTGACGAGGTTTTGTGACATTCCAATATTTTGTTCATAGATATTTTGTTTCCACTCCATACCCAAATAAGAAACGGGGCAAGATATAAAAGAAACTAATGTGGGAGGAAGAGAAATACCTAGAGAAGCATCCTTGATCAATTGTTGAGTGCTTCCATCTGACCCATTGGCTAGTTGAAAGTCCAAGTCCATTCCTCTATTTTCTTCTGTGTCTGAGGCCACCACTCTCCTAACCTCCATAGGTGTTGCTATTTGTTCCATAACCAGATCATGTTGCACCTCTTTTGTGATCGTTGTTGGGAGCCCTTGCTCTTGTGTGCCTAGATTCTCCACTTCCCCAATCTGAACCCCAGTATATGTTCACAACATATCCCCTATAGGAGCTCCCAATCACTGATTTTGTCCCCTAAGATCCCTGCATCCCATAATTTCCTTTGTTTCTTGATCGGGCCAGCCTCGTTATGTTACAGGTTAAAGGGAAGGGAGCATTCGCTTGCAAGATTCTTGTATTTATGACACCTATTGCACCTAAAGGGAATCCATTCATAATCTAGGTCCACTAGTTATTCATTTTCCTTTCCAATATTCATTGACTAATACAATTTTTCTCGAAGTTTGAGGCGAACTAGAATTCGAGCCACTAACCAATCCTTTGTCTCCTTGAAAGAGTAGTCAGCATCAAGAAATTTTCCTAGGGTATTGTCTATGTTCGTGAAGATTTGAGTGTTCCACATGTGGACTAGGAAACTCGGTCGTAGGACCCAAATAGACATGACATCCATTTTATCCCTGTGCACATCAAATAAAGGATTTCAGGCATTAAAAACCACAAGGGTGGATTTTATGAACCATATATATTTTTCAACCTTGGATGCATCTTCCTAGGATTGAAAAATCAAGTGAAACCACCCTTTCACTAAATGTCGAACCTCTATAGATGCTGGTACTTTCCCATTAATATTTTGGTCCCTCTAGGTCTCCATGGTTTATACATTAAATACCCTACTTTGTTCCTTTCCAAATACAATTTTTTTAGCAAGTGTTGTCGCTTCAACCATCTCCACGTCATCACCGAAGGAGAGACTGCATTCAAATTCCCCGTTCTCACTCTTCAAAACCCTCTCTTTCTTTTTCTTTTTCGAATATTTGACCCCCCCTCCTCACCCCCCACCCCCCCCCCACTTCTTTGTACATGTTTCACCCTTCCTCCCTCTTCTCGTCTAAGTTTCTTCCCTTCCTCTCCCAAAATTTCCTGATTTAGAGTGACATTGGATTTTTCCTCTGCATTAATCCCTAATCGATCCTCCGGTATCCCACTCAGAGATGGATCCTAGAGAAGAGATTGGTCCACATTTTTTATCTCATTGGTGTCATTGAGGCTAATACCCACATACTCGCTCCCACTGGAATTACCTCTAGTTAAAGCTTCAACTCCCAGTCTCTTTGAACCAAATATGTCAATTAGGTCTCCCCTCCTTGCTTAAAAGAACCCAAAAGGCGAGAAGGGTTTGGGTCCTGCATCCAGAGCATTTCTTGTCTCTTCTTGCCCAAAGATCCACCCCTGAATGCTAATAGAGTGTATCAGGTGTTGGGGAAGGCCGATTGTGAAGGGATTTTCGAACGTGCAAGAGGACTGAGTAGTCACCTCCCTTTATTTGTTTCCAGTTGCTTCCACCAGGTGTTCTATCACATGCAAGCCAAATCCGGCAACATGCTCTAGTTGTGGTCATGTAATCTACCTCAGACCTTGACTATTTTCCTTATCAACCTGTTGTACTATACAAAACCCCCCATTTATTATTAAAATAAATGGGGACCCTTTAAAAAAATAAATAGAAAATTTATGAGCATAATTTCATTTTAGCTTAAGTCTAAAAACTTTAGGAATAAAAAATTTTCCCTTTCCACTTTGATTTCAAAAGCGCTTATCGAAAATCACATAACTTACAAGCCAATTAACTTAGAACACAATAAGTATTGTGAATTTCTATGTGTGCTTCAAACTTTTTGTAATTATATGAAATCCTCGTTGATAATTCTTAAAAAAACCCTTTAAAGAGAAATTGCATCACACCTTTAAAAGAGAAAAATTATAACAAATCATTAAAATTTGCGATGAGTCGGACCCGACGAAACAATAAATGAACAATTATAAGTATCTAAAAGTCTGATAAAGTGCAACCACGTGAGTCTTTAGCGCATTTCATGTTTCGTGACGAGAAACCAAATGGAAAGGTTTATTACCGCAATAAGTTGCGACGTGCGATTTGCACAGATCGCATTTCGCAAGATTCATCGGTAGCAAAAAACATAACTATTGGTAATTGTTAAAAGTTGCGATGTGCGATATTAACACTTATTATTCAAGTGTGAAAAATGATTCTTATCTAATCAACCCATTATAAGATCTAACGTCTCAAATCTTTAGATTGCACATATTATGTAAGATGTGTAAGAGATTTGATAGAAAGAGTTATGGGCTATTAATAGCATTTAATGGGTGCAAGATTCAAAATATTGATATCTACTTGAAGCGTGTTTTGAATAATAGAGCGTCGTATTTTGAATATTATGTTTTAATGCTATCCTTCTCTCTATTCATCTTAGATCTGAGTTTACTCTTTTCACTTGAATTCAGGAAACCATCTAACAAAGTGAGAAAAATTGGAATGAAAAAGAAAGGCAAGGCAATTGACCAAATGTCTACTGCATAAGATACAGATATGCCTCCATTGTTCTTAGACACAACCTGTAACAAGGATTGCGGCAGTTCTTCATGGGAAGAAATGTACCACCTTTTTGAGGGAGAATAGCCAAGAGTAATAGTCAAAACAGTAACAACAGATGCAACAGTTTCCTCAGACCCGTCCTACTTTGACGTTGCATGTTCTTTTCTTCACATAATAGAAACGAGGTCGAAGATTCTACCCTACACAGATATGGTAAAGTGGGTCATTGACCACATTAACATAGCAGACAAATCATTCAAGAACTCTAAGCTGGAGAATATTGGTTTGTTCATTGCAGAAGATTTAAGGATAATGTATCACTTGCCCATGCTACATAAGAATTATGATAAATCTTCTGTCCAAATCTTTATAAATAAGAATAGAGACCTAATGAAAGTTATAAAGGGATGGAAATATGACCAAGGCAAGCTGAAGCGAGACAAACTTGGTATGTACCCGATAGCACAGTTACCCTCCCCTTATTTTTATGCTGCTGGAATGCTATGTGGGTTGTTTGAAAAAACAGATACCACTAGGTTTTCTATAGATTGGGTCCCTTTAGTTGATGCAATCGTCAATTCCTCTATTTTGAATTGGGCGAGTATTTTGTCTGATAATTTGGCCAGAACTATCATGGATCATGTTATCACCAAAATAGGATCTGATAGGCTGCTGATCAGGCTACCTCAGTGTAACTATTTCAAACAAGACTTTTAGTTGAGGCTTAGCCTCCTCAACCTGAGAGGGTTCTCTCAATAGGTTTAAGATTTTGAATTAAGGATTAGATGGCTAACTCTAGGAATAAATTGGATAACAGTGTATAATTGGTTGAATTATTGATCAACAGACATCTATTGGGCTATGGAGTCAAGGTATGTTTCAAAAAAACATCAAAATTAGCTTAACATGGAAGTCAGGGCATTTCAGAGTTTTTAGATGTATCAGCAAAACAATAACACAGTGAACAAAACACAGTTTACAAACATATGAAGGAAGTTAGAGCATTTTCCAATGAATTCTAAGTAACATATGTTCATACCACTACAAATAGGTAGATGAGGAAATCCATAGGAAGATTAAACACCAAAAACGCTTTCTGAATCCTAAGTAGTAAAGCCAATATCTGTATTAAGATGAAAACACACAGTCTGCTATAATAACATAGTTGCTTGTTAATGAAAATTTCCAACCTTGAGGAATTTGACCTCATGTCTCTTATAGAGTCATCATTACAATCTTGTATTCCCTTATCCATCTTTAGAGGAATTCGAATTCCTATATTTGACACCTATTCTAACCATAAAACAGGCTTATTAATTACAAAATGACAGCTTGACTGTCTTTGAAGAGTCCTAATTCAAATAGGACTAAAACTCCTAAATATACTTATAACAACCTTATCTAGTATTCAATTTATCTTTTTCCACCTGCAACCCCATGTATTCGAATTTTGATGTTGACCATTCACTTAAAGTCACCCTGTTGCTCATGATAAAACTGCCCTAGAAATTAGGGAACATGTTTCCCTGTTTTAAGGCTTAGGATCATTTTTGTTTCTTGAGATGTTATGACCACTTCTAACTGATGAATTCAAGGCTAATTTATTTTCGAAACATTATTTACATATTTCCCAAGTTATCCCTTCATGCCATCTGTGCAAAATCTACTTTGAACTTCTCAAAACAGTGAAAACAGATCTGCGCTACGAAAGTAGCACAGTTTTGTAGCGCAGTGTTTTCACTCCTTTCTTCAACATATTTCAATATTTGTATTTCATGATAGCCTTTATATTTATTTGAAACACTCCCACAAGAAGTTTCAAAACCAAACTCACAAAGATTCCTTCAAAATTTGTTATGAAAAATGATGAAAACACTGCTTCAGCAAATTATTCTTGTTTCTTCCCTGAAAATTAGGTCTTGGGACAGAGCCTTTATCTTCTCATCCATGATGTATTTTGAAAATTTGAAGGAAAATTTTTTATTCCATGTTGTCTAGAATAAAAACCTCTCTTGGGTTTTTGAAATACTTCTCCTGCTGTCCAGAAACTGTCCTTGAAAAACATGTGTAAAATAGGAAAACTCTGTTTTTTTGAAAATAGGGCTTCAAAGAAAGCCTTTTATCTCCCACTTAATAATGAATTTCACTAAACTGAGAGACATTTTTGTAGTTAGGGATGTTATGAAGAAAAAAATCTTTCAGTTTTCAAAAATTCGTTTTCAGTTTCCCGGAAACCTCTTTTGAAATTTACTACTAAAGCTAGAAAACCAAATTTTTCTCTTCATGGTGAAAGGTTGCTTCAATAGTTTCGTAGCGTGCTACGAAACTACTATGCAGGCTCATTTGTTGAAAATTTATTCAAAATTCGTACCTTGGAGATGTTAACACCTCATAACAACTGATATTTTAAAAAAATATATAGTAACATGTCTTCTCCAGCTCATCATTAAGCCCTTGCATCTTTTTGAACATTATGATCATGGATAGATCATTTTCATGTGTGTCATGTCCACCAATCATTTCCATAAAACCTTTAATGCTTCCACTGACAACTGTAAATCCATGTCTTCGACCTTCATGATGTCTCTAACCTTGTTGTAAAACCTATTAATCATGACTTAACTGTCCTAAAAACCAGGGAAAATATTTCCTGCCTTTTAGTCTTTATCCTCCATGCTTATCTTTGAACAGCTTGGCTAGCAATGATAATTGTTTCATATAGGTGAAATGTGCTAACATTCTAATTAAAATTCAATCTTCCACCTATACAAAAGGAAAACTTCGAAAAAGTGTAAAAGGAAATGAGATATGACTACGCTACGAAAATATTGTTTTTGTAGTGCAGATTTTGTATCACTATAAATCATTCCTTTTAACCCTTATTTCTTCTGATTTGAAACCTGAATCTTCACTTGTGATCCTTATCTTACCATCAACAACACCAAGACTTGAAAACCAGCAGTATTTACCTCTTGTTTATGACAAAATTGATTTAGGATTTGTCATTTACTACTCCGTTTTACCACCCTGTTTCATTTCTACTGTAGCTTCTCTTCAGATTTGGTTAATTGGATTTCAAGGTCTTCAATTTATCTTTTTAGTTTCCTGTTAGTAGCCCTCAACTGAATATTCATCATTCTCACAAATCTGGCTTTTTTACCCTTGAAATTCAGTGAAAAATCAGCCTCGCTTTATTTCTTGTTTATCAACCTCGCTTGATACATTAGAGAAGCTTTGGTTTCAATTTACCATGAGCTTACCATTCGAAAGGGCATGCATGAAATGTTTTTTTTTTTTTTTTGCATGAGACAATAATACCAAGAACCAACCCTTTTCAAATTTGAAAATGACAAACATGAATGACCTCCAACGAATGTAATGATGATTTGAAATGGTTGCATGTATGAGAAATGACTCCTAGCTGACACCTAATGATGAGGAATTAACGTAATTTGAGTGATTTGATGACTTGACATGACTTGCTACGAATCCCCGATTTCGTAGCGCGCCTAATGCAATTTCTGGGTTTTGCGCTACGAAAAGAGCAGCATTTTCGTAGCACAAAATAGGTTTTTTACACTGTTTGCGCTACGAAAACGTGGTTTCGTGGCTAATTCAAAAAAAAAAATCAAAAAGGTTTAAAACAGGACTTTATAAACAGGATATGAGATACTCAAGGCATGAAATAAGGTTGTTAAACTTTATTTGACAATGAAAATGAGACTCTAACCCTATCACTTAACCCTTTAAGCATGAAATGACCTACAACCTATTTAAGAACATGACTAGAGATAAGGCAAACTTTTCAAAGTTTAGAAAAAAAAATTATGGTGATAATAGATTACAGAAGCAAAAGAAGTGTTTATGCTAGAACTATACCCCCCTTCTACATGAGTGCTAACATTATGGATGCAATTTGTTTTTGTTCAAGATTTCCTATCATGGGATGGAAATGGACAACCCAGGACCCCACTCCAATTCATATTTACCATAGAACCCTTTGGGAATCTGATTTTCATTTACATTTCCATAAAATTTGCAATGGAGTTATGTTACCCATCCATCAGCTTATCTTTAATGAAAAATCACTTAGGATTTCAAAGGAAGCTAGCACAGACATTTTACTATTTTCTAGATGGTTTTCTGAAGAAACTTTCACTTATATCAGATTTTTTGGGAGTTATTCTTCTCCCAATGTTTTTCCCTATTATGTTCTTGATAACCTTCTAGCCAGGGAAATTTCCTACCAACTTTTAGTAAGTGACGTATCCAAACAACTCAAAGATGCCAAGAAGACCATTTGGCCTACTTTCCCTTTATAGTGTGGCACTTTTTCCCTTTTCGACATTGGTAATACATTCAAAGAGATTTCAAATGTCACTTCATTAAATCTAGCTCTAATTCCAAAGAGGCCATTTGATCCTAATAATGTGGTTAAGAATTTTACCATTGAGCTTAAACTGGAACCTTTATTGAATGAGAAAGATAAGTTTGATGATTTCTTTTAAGGTGTGGATAATTCACAGATTTATTCAAAGTTGCATCCAGTCTTCTTAGTAAAACAGACTTTGAACCTTTTCAAGCTTATAGAAATAAAAGGCTAGAAACAGTCCCTTTGGACTTGTTATCTATTGAAGATGTCAACAGGCCAACTCCCAGTATTAGTCTGGATAATGAGGCTAAGGATATGTCTGAAGATTAATCTTAAGAGAAATCAAATCATGAGTTAGAACAATCACAATATAATTCTCAAAATTCAGATCACTCTGACAATGAATCTGAGAGCAGGAATGAGATTCCTGAGAAAATAATTGAGAAAGTGATTAAAGGTATTGAAATGCAAACGGAAGGAGAAAATAATGGAGCTGAATCATCTTCTCAAGGAGGTCATCATATCCAGAATACACCCGAGCAGATAGAGAAGCCTCAATAAAAATATTTGAAGAAATAATGGGAGAATTTTTCGAAGGCATTAGAAACATCACCACCAAAGCCTAATGTTGATGAATCAAAAAATTTCCAAACTCTAGAGCAAACCCAGAATTTAGTGGAAACTGTAATACCACTACAATAGGTAGTGGTATTATCCCGGCATACCCTACAGAAAATATTGTTTTAAAGATTGAAGAGATACCCTCACTTGATGTATTCTATATTCCTAGTCGTAAGGCTGTAGTTAAGAGAAGAAAGAGAAGAAGAATGGATGAATCTATAGCCCGGGGAGGCATCGACGTATTAATGAGGAGAGGGGGTGTGCAAGTTATAAGTGGGAGTGGAGTTATAAGGAGGATGGAGATGACGGGTCAAAGAGAATTAGGAACTCAAAGAGAAAGAGCAGGAAGGGTGGAGTGGGCTCTCCTCTCCATAACAATTTTTTTTTGAATTATATTAACATGGTCATAAGCTCCTTTCATTCACAAGTTAAATTTGACGCTCATTTACTTGTTTTTTCATTTTTTATCAATAAAATACAGTTTATTTTAAACAAATACAATAAGGTTAATTTGTAAATAATTTTGAAAAATATCAAATTGAAAGGTATATAAAAAAGTCTAAAGTTTCAAAAACTTTATATATTTTTATTTATATACCACAAGTCATCGATTCTTGTAACACAATACTTGCGCTTAACCCCTACTTCCCCCTACCTCAATTTGTCTGTGGGCAGTTCTTGCAATGTATTTTGGTACTTTCACAGATAACTTGTGACTTACTAGAATGACTTAGTCAAATTACATCAAAATAAAATTAAAATTAAGATTAAAACTAAATAAAATAAAATTATAAACTAAAATAATATTAAAGTAAAATAGTAAATTTACCATAGATTTTTTTTGTACTCTACATTTTGAAATATAATATTTTAAAATGTAATATTTGTATTTTAAAAAATAATACAATATTCTTTAATGTAATAATTTTTATTTTTTTATAAAATTATTTATTTTTGAACTTAGTGAAAATAACTTCATAGTATTGATTCATGGTATGACAACCCATGGTATTCATGTGGAATATAGCATATTTAAAATGGGGAATTAAAACAACGTATATCCATGTTAACTCCTATTCTACTGGATCAAATCTCCTTTTACTCTAAAGAGGTTTGAATCTCAAGAGATTTTATCCCTCCAGGCCCTTGATAGCTCTGGATTTAAGATAGATCTAGGTTGGTTGTAATGTAATGTAATTTGTTATTTATCTCTAAAAATAAAAATCACACTATGTAGAAACATTTTTACTTGATCAAAATAAAATAAAAATCATAATAAAATAACATTAAAATAAAATTAATTTCATGGTATTCACCCATGGTATTGGCACACGGTATGAGAACCCATGGTTTTGACCCATGGTATTCATGTGGAACATAACATATTTAAAGGGTAAAATTAAACCAACCTAGATCCATCTTAACTCGGGATCTACCAAAAAAGCAGAGAGAGATATAAAATATCTTAACACAAACCTCTTTTAGCTCAATGAAAAGAAATTTGAACCCTTTCAGGCTTGGTGGACCCAAATTTAAAATGGATTTAGCTTGGTAACATGTTGTAAGCCTAGATGATGCTTCGGAAGTGGGTATGTTTTTTATTTTATACATTCCTAGATGATTCTAGAGGTGGGTATGTTTTTTATGTTATACATTTTATTTTAAAATATTGTTGAGTGGTAAATAATTCATTTCCCCATTAAGTTAGATATTTAAAGTAATAGGGCAATTGACATTATGGATTGTGTGAGTTTCAATATGATGTTTATAAAAATAATTGTTTTCTTTATGTGAGTGAGTTATAGCTTAGTGAGAGTCTTTGTATTCCAATTTCTTCATCAAGTCTATCAATATGTATTTGGTGAGTAAATAGGCATAAGCCTAATTTAATAAAGTCTTGATTAGTATTGTTTTGTTATCACTATTTGGTTAAATATTTGATCAATGCTTCAAATTAAAAATCACTTGGACTATTGTTTCAAACCTATCATGTCTGAGTCATGAGTACTCGACTTTTCTCAAGCGGAGACTTCACCTAAACTCAGGTAAGTTTGAGTAGATTTTAATATATTTGAATAATTTATAAAAGAAAATTCTGATATTTGGAGCGTTGAAACTTTTGTAACAAAAGCTTCTTGTAATTTGCTTAGAATGTTTGATTTCATGGAATCTTTTCACTCCTCCATGAAATTCCTGCAAACGATGCTCCTCCTTTAAATGAGCCTTATGAGTAGCAGACTCTTCTCTAGGAAACGCTTCATCTTAACCTCATTAAGGTCAACTGGATTTTACTTTCATTTGAAGACCTTTATTGACAATATCTAATATTCGCAGGTTAGACATCATTTTAACAAAATCCTAAATCTAATTAAAATTGAAACTTTGGAAATTTATTTTTAGCAATGGCACATTGTTTTTCACCCTAATCTCTTCAAAGTTTAATTGCATTCGCTTCAATATTTGGAGGTACACATTGTGTCTTTTGCTTTTAAGTTAGATGAAACTAGTAAAAGGAAATATTAAAAATGATATGACAGGTCATTTAAAAATAAGATCGTCATAAAAAAATTCTATGATGGGTAGGGGGGCCCGTCAAATTTAACCCTGGTTCCGCTCATAATGTATGAGTCATCCCGGCTATAAGAGCCTAAGAGGAATCTAAATAAAATCTCCACAAAAGAATAAGGAGCGGGATGAGGTAATAAATGAGGTAAGTGGGTTTTAATTATATATATATATATATATATATATATATATATATATATATATATATATATATATATATATATATATATATATATATATATATATATATATATATATATATATATATACGATTTTATATCTTGTTAGGTCATTTTAATATGTATAATTTTTGGTTGTGGTGGTTCTATATAATAATTAAAATAAATTTAATTTAATAATTAATAAAACAAATTATTAAAATAAAATAATATTACAAATTAATAAAATAAATTACAATTGATTTAATTAATTTAGATTAGTTAAAAAAATTAATTTAATAGGGGGTACAGTTCAGGAAGCTTGGCAGGATTGGTAGCATGGGAGTTTGGAGGAAAACGAAAAAGAATTACCCCTACTAATATCATGGGGAATTTGGTTAGCAATGAATAGGATTAATTTCAAATATCAGAGGACACTAGTACAAGCTATAGCTCTAGAGAGTGCGGAAACGTATGCTCTAATGCCGGCTCTGAAATTAAAATCTAGTCCTAGGGTGATTCCACCGGAGGTGATAAAAGGAGATATACCGTGGGCATACTTCGACAGAGCTTCCAGCTCGGGAAATATCTGTGGTGTGGACATAGTGATACATTTAAGCCTGAACAAAATAATGGAAGCTTCAGTGGGCCTTGGTTGTGGAACCAAAAATTATTCTAAACTCAAAGCCCTTCACCTTCTGCTTTGCTGGCTTATTTGGCTGTCTCTCGGTTCATATTTTTGGAGATTCGTTGAACATAATCAAATGGTTCAACAAGGATTTCATATGTCAAAACTATCTTTTAAGACCCATTCTTGAAGAACTTTGGACACTAAATGGTCATTTTTCTTACATATATGTGTTTCACATTTACGGGGAACGAAACGATGCAACAGACCTCCTTTCTAAGGAAGGTGTACAGCAGTCTTTGGGTAGCTGGAAAATCAAGGAAATAGGTATGGATGGTACTGAAGAGCGGGATCGCGCCCCTTTCCCATGACTGGGGCACTTCCATTATCTATTTCTGGTCTTTTCTTTATATTTATGTATTCTGGATATGTCAAAATCAGTTTGTTTTTTGTTTCATTATGCTACTCGAACATAACTATACTTTATACCAAACATTTCTTTTCTGCTTTATGGTGACAAAAACTATTGATATGGTTCGAACCACTCCTATGCTCCTGTTTGAGTTGTTTTCCTCATAAGAGGAGGCTTGGGACTAAAAGAGGGGTTATAAAAAGTTCGATTTTTTCTGTGAAAAAAAATAATAATAATATTTACAAATTTAATTAAGTTAATTTGTTTTCTTTTCTAAGGAAAAAACCATAATTCCATCAATGTTTATAACTGAATTATATTCAGCATATACACCTTCAGAGTAAATTTCCATCATTCGTTCAATTTTACAAAAAGATTTAAAATGAGTTCTTTCCTTCTAGAATCTTTCCTTCAAGAAAAAAAAAACTATAAAAGTACCATAGTCAAAGACCATGGTAGCATAGATCACCACAAAAAGGACATGAAAAAAAAATAGAACAAAGTTTTTTTTCACAGAGAGCCAGTAAAAAATTGTTTCCATCGCTCTCTAAGTGAGATCCATAACCAAAAAGGATCATGCTAGCAGAAGACCAATACCCGAGAGACATGAAATATCTGATGTTTGAAAGTTTTCTTGTACCTACTTATGAGAAGTAAAGCTGAAGAAACTATCAAAAATAAGGTGCCTAGTTCTATGTCATACCTTGATTGGCTTGTGGAGTATCCATGTATGGTCTGTGGTAATATTCAAAATGTTTCGGGCCCTGAATATTTGTCACATTCTATAGAGCCTTGTCTAGAAGAAGACCTTCCTTAGAAATCCTATCTACTTCTTTGTTCCTTTCCCTGAATATGTGTCTGCAAGAGAATTGAACAAAATTTAGACATAGTCGACTAATATCATCCACAAAATTACCCAGATATATATTTATGCACTATTAAGTCCCATTTACCCAGTTTATCACCAACATTGAGTCCCCAAAAATCTAAAGATTTTCACATCCATTTTCAATTGCAAAAGCCAAAATTGATCTACAAGCTATGGATTCGGGCCAGTTATTTGTTTCGCTGCCTATGCCAAATTTTACCACATAATAATTTTGATCAGTAAGATATATAACAAAGCCCTCATCTGCCAAATTTCCATTTTCTAGGGCTTCCCTATCAGAGAAGCCCTAGGGAACTGATTTTTTTATGATATCCCTACGATAATTCGGGCAGGAGTGGTATCTTTGGTTTATGGGAAGTGATTGAGAATAACTGCACTCTCAACTGCTATTTTTCATGGGTCTAAAGATATTCCTTAGAAATTTTCCTTATTCCTAGCTATCCAAATTTCCTAGTTTATTATTAGAGGGAGGGCCTAGAAGGTCTCGTTCACTCGGTTTTGAACCCAAGATTGCCAATAAGTTGCAAATTCTATTTCTCACCATCTTCTATGGAAGCCCAAAATCTCCTTACAGTCCTTCCAGGTCTATTGTGTGAAGGGACAAGTAGTAAATAAGTGGCCAATTGTTTCATTGGCGCCCTTGCATAAGGCACACTAGCCAGGTCCCACGATACACCTTCTTTGCATGATATCCCAGGTCGAGACCTTCTTAGCCATTATGCACCAAGTTGGGAACTTTTCCTTTAGAGGGCACTTTGCTTTCCAAACAACCCCCACCACTATTCCTCCATTTGAGAATGTGACATTAGATGAATGTGGCCCATTTTTTATGTGTATATGCCATGAGGAGTTAGGGCCCAAACCAGCTCGTCATCATGATCGGTCATGTTGATGTGTGCCCTGGACAACACCTCAAGATAAATCTCCAATTGTCCTAAAAATCGAGAGGGAGATTCAAATCCTTTGTTGTTTGTCTTCCCTGTGACCATATGGTTGTAGTAGATAGGTTAGCAATTTGATGTAAACTAGTCATGCCTTCATCCTGCAAGAGTATAACCAGATTTTGAGGAAGTAGGTAGTCAGTTTCACTTCATGGGCATGGATCACAACCCAGCCTCACCCTATTTCCATTTCCTATCTTCTAGGCTAGCCCATATTCAATCAAGTCAAAATATTTTAATACCGACCGCCATAATACTGAGATGTTTCTTCTTGTATTATTGGGCAATCAGATCCAATTCTCTAGAGAAAGAGGACTGATGTACTTATGGTATACTACATTTGTCCTTATATTGGATGTGGATAATAAGCTCCATCCTAATTTCATTTCTAGCGCCTTTGAGAAAGAAAAAAATTTAGTCCCCATCCTCCCAACATTTTTGGGTTTTCAAATCTCGATCATTTAACCCAAGGTAACACAAAGTTATCATGATTCCCCTCCCAAAGAAATTTGAAAAACAATCTCTGTGCTTTTTCCATAATACCTCTGAGAATCTAGGCCAACACCATCTAGTACACTGGAATTGTATCAATAAATGATTTTTCCAAAACTAAAGGCCTGACTCGTGACAACCAATTATGGCTCCAGCTAGAAAGCCTCTTTTCTAAATTTTCCAGTAGCCAATACCAACCTTCCATTGTGTATTTGTTTGGTTTTAAACGAAAGCCCAAATATTTTAGCCCTGCATCAAAAGTACTCACCTCATATGGCAAAATCCTCCTCATATTTGTTATCTCATGTGCTGACAAGTTATGAGTAGTAATAGATGATTTCAATACACTGACCACCATACTAATTGCGTTGTAGTTCCAGCAATTAATGAAGGCATTGAATATCTCTAATAACCTCGTTAAAAAATATTAATATGTCATCAACAAATAGGAGGCGAATGATAGACATAGCTTGGGATGCACTTACTTCTTGGAAATCTCCACTCCTCTTCATCGCAACCAGCATTTTTCTTAGACCTTCAGCTACGAGAAGGAACAGAAGGGACGATAGAGGGAAGCCCTATCGTAGACCCCTCTCTGGTATGAAGAAAGGGTAAGTTGCTATATTTATTAGTACTACAAAAGGCACTAACATCGTACAAATCATGACCTGATTTATGAAAGGAACCTCAACCCTACATGGGTGAGAATGAGACACAAGAAAAGCCAATTTACACAATCATAAGCCTTTGACAAGTCAAGCTTGATAATAACCCCTTTGATATTTTTTGATTTTATATTGTGGATACCTTCTTGTGCTACCCCAATAGCCTCATGGATTTTCATCCCGTCAAGAAATTTGAATTTCTCACTAGAAATAGATTTTGATAGGATGGGGCTTCATTCTTTGAGGAATCACTTTTGAGATGATTTTGTAAATACAATTACACAATGACATGGGTTTGAAATATTAAAAATAGGATGGTTCATATAGTTTAGGAATTAGGGCAATGAAGGTTGAATTGAAATTTGGGATAATACGCCTCTCCTCTCTAAATTAATTGATCACTTTTAGTAGGTCTTCCCATTGAACATAGAAATCTATGAAGAATTCAATAGTCCAACCATCTGACGTTGGACTCTTGTCTTTTTAGAAGATGGAAAGGATTGATTTGAGTTCCTCCTCTAAGACTTCCTCCATAAGAGATTTTATTTCCTCCACATCCATAAAATGTGGGAAGAAGTTTGCAGCCCTAATAATTTATGCAATTGATGCCTTATCATGAACTCTGAACAAGTTTTTGAAATGATCTCTACCCTAAGTTGCGAGTCCTTCGAAATTTATTACCTCCCTTCCCTGATAATATTTCATTTTACTTATGGTGTTGAGCATTCTGGGACTCGTGGAATATGCTTGGAAAAAAAAATTGTTTTCGTCTCCTTCTTCCAACCATATGGCCCTGCTTTTCAGTCTCCACTCCCCCTCCCTGTTGGCTAATATATCATTCCTCCTAAAGATCAGTCTTATTAACTCCTCCCTTGACTCATGATATTTGAACCCTTCATCATGGGACTCAAATACTTGGCTCAGTTGGCTTTAAATGGTGTTACACAGTAATTTGTCACCGTCCCTACCATTCCCCGTCCCGCACAATGGAGGACCCATTTTGTGACCTGTGAACATTGTCATGCCTTGAAAACATCATCAATTCATTCCTCTAAGCATGAGCTTCATTTGCCTAAAGACATCTCCTTGCAAAATGCATGAAAAACATCCCTTTTTGCATTAGCGGCGAGCCAGTTCATCACTCGCCCGATAGGAAAATCACTGCAAGAGGTCGCGCCAGGCGCTCTCATCCCCAGCGATAATGAGCTGCCCCCAATTTGAAGATGTTTTTAAAATAAATATGGCGGAAGTTGTTCATATTCGAAACCATTGCCTATCTTGAGTTGGGAGGTTTGGCTGCGGAAGTTCTATGGAAGGGAAGTGGTTTTGCCACCTCCCATGGAACCTTCCTTGTTGATAGGGCCAATCCCACAATAATAGGGATCCCAACTCCCTCCTTCCCCATCTATTAAAGCCTGCTCAATTCCATGGCAAGCTAGTCTTGAAGGGCCTAAGCTTTGAATCTCCAAATTCCCAAGAGCCTTTGTGCTGTAAGAGCCCTCTTTCCTCCCTTAAGGTCGACTCAAGTAAGGAGACTATTGTCGAGAGACTCAGGAGAGGTTTTCCCTTTCCCTGGCGAGCTTTGCGAGATGTGAATGACTAGAGACCCATCCGAAGGAGACCACGACGTCATAACTTTGGTTGTAATCTCTTTCGATCGTTATTTAATGAATGATTACGATTACGGTTCCACTCTGTTTTCAATGATGTTAATATGAGTAGTATCCTTTCTGACTGATATTGAGTTACGTATGTCGGATTTTATGCTTATATCTGTTTGTTTCTTGCATGTGCAGGTGTCCACCCACGGAGATCATTGGAGGATCGTGATCTGCCGAGGCTGAGGAACGGGAACGCTCTCTTCTTCATATTATAGCGTTGGAATCCAGGTAGGCTTCTATCTCTAGTCTTTTCATTCGTAACTAGGAACTTGCGTCGTAACATTTCTGATTGTTGCTAGACCCCTGCTGGGCTAGTAGGGATCGCCTCTATCCGCAGAGGGGATTTACCTCCTCAACAAATGGTAAAGAGATCCTCCTCCTCCCTCAATTGTTTCCAAGCATCCCATTTCTAGGTCAGAATATTGATTTGTTTCAAATTGTCCCTGAATTGTTGTGTCGCTGACTTGTCAGATTACCTATCGAAATGTTTCCATTTTTTGCAAACCAGATTCCTAAACTCTCCATATAGGATCCAACCAACACTCATTTTGAAATGGCTACCTGGTTTCGAGGATCTTCCCTTTATCCATAATATGATGGGAGAGTGATTAGATTCGCCTCCCACTCTAATCCACTATCTAAGGAGACTTTTTTAAGGAAGGCCTTGGCCAAAAGAAACATGTCAATACGTTTTTCCACCCTATATTCTCCAAGATGTTGGTTCCTCTAGTTAGGTTTAAGTTTAATGGGATGAAGATCAATAAGGTTTGATGAGGATAGAAGATGAGACATAAAACTTGAAAGGATGTTAGGCCTAGCATGATCCCCCTAGGACTTAGCATCACCTATAGAAATGTTTAGTTCCCCTCCAGAATAAGGTTATCTCGCTTTACAAAAGACCTCTCTAATAGGTTAGACCAAAAGGTTACACATTCCTCGTGCGACCCATATATATTTAGGAAAATGAACTTTGTTCCGAAGTCCACAAAGAAACCATCCAATCCAAGCCCTAAAGGGATGCTCCAAATACCCTCCATCTAGATATTTCTAGACTCCAATCTTAGGGTGAATCCCCAAGAGCATCCCCTAACATCAATACCAATGAAGCTCCAATAAGGAATAATTCCCTCTAAGAAGGGGAGTAACTTTGTCCCCCTTCCCCAAATTTTCTTTAATAAAAATTAACTCAGGGATTATAGATTGAACAAGTCTCTTAAAAGAAAATATTTTGAGATTACTTACTAACCCTCTACAACTATAAGATAGGACAATCATTTGGGCACTGCACATTGGGCCTTAAAATATCTAAGGGCCATATCCAAAGATGATTGTTCTCCAAAAGCAGCTCTTCTCTAGCCCTGGCTTATGCCAGTGATATATAGGAATTTTTACCTCTTCCCTTTCCAAGACCATGAGGAGTTGGATTCTGTCTTAATCCACCCCCAATGGGTCCCATAGTTAGTCCTATTTGATGAGATATAATATTGTATCTATAAGTGTTAAAACCACTTCCTTTCAAGGAAATAGAATTGAAAGATACAATCGAGGAGGAACAACCTTTAGAAACCCCAAGGATGTCACAAGAGAAATGTTGCAGTGATAGAGAAGTGACGAGGTTTTGTGACATTCCAATATTTTGTTCACAGATATTTTGTTTCCACTCCATACCCAAATAATAAACGGCACAAGATATAAGATAAACTAATGTGGGAGGAAGAGAAATACCCAGAGAATCATCCTCGATCAATTGTTGAGTGCTTCCATCTGACCCATTGGCTAGTTGAAATTCCATGTCCATTCCTCTATTTTCTTCTGTGTCTGAGGCCACCACTCTCCTAACCTCCATAGGTGTTGCTAGTTGTTCCATAACCAGATCATGTTGCACCTCTTTTGTGATCGTTGTTGGGAGCCCTTTCTCTTGTGTGCCTAGATTCTCCACTTCCCCAATCTGAACCCCAGTAGATGTTCACGACATATCCCCTATGGGAGCTCCCAATCACTGATTTTGTCCCCTAAGGTCCGTGCATCCCATAATTTCCTTTTTTTCTTGATCGGGCCAGCCTCGTTATGTTACAGGTTAAAGGGAAGGGAGCATTCGCTTGCAAGATTCCTGTATTTATGACACGTATTGCACCTAAAGGGAATCCATTCATAATCTAGGTCCACTAGTTATTCATTTTCCTTTCCAATATTCATTGACTAATACAATTTTTCTCAAAGTTTGAGACGAACTAGAATTCGAGCCACCGACCAATCCTTTGTCTCCTTGAAAGAGTAGTCAGCATCAAGAAATTTTCCTAGGGCATTGTCTATGTTCGTGAAGATTTGAGTGTTCCACATGTGGACTAGGAAACTCGATCGTAGGACCCAAATAGACATGACATCCATTTTATCCCTGTGCACATCAAATAAAGGAGTTCAGGCATTAAAAACCACAGGGGTGGATTTTATGAACCATACATATTTTGCAACCTTAGATGCATCTTCCTAGGATTGAAAAATCAGGTGAAACCACCCTTTCACTAAATGTCGAACCTCTAGAGATGTTGGTACTTTCCCATTAATATTTTGGTCCCTCTAGGTCTCCATGGTTTCTACATTAAATACCCTACTTCGTTCCTTTCCAAATACAATTTTTTTAGCAAGCGTTTCTGCTTTAACCATCTCCACGTCATCACCGAAGGAGAGATTGCATTCAAATTCCCCGCTCTCACTCTTCAAAACCCTCTCTTTATTTTTCTTTTTCGAATATTTGACCCCCCCTCCTCTCCCCCCACCCCCCCCCCCCCCAACTTCCTTGTACATGTTTCACCCTTCCTCCCTCTTCTCGTCTAAGTTTCTTCCCTTCCTCTCCCAAAATTTCCTGAGTTAGAGTGACATTGGATTTTTCCTCTGCATTAATCCCTAATCGATCCTCCGGTATCCCACTCAGAGATGGATCCTAGAGAAGAGATTGGTCCACATTTTTATCTCATTGGTGTCATTGAGGCTAATACCCACATACTCGCTCCCACTGGACTTACCTCTAGTTAAAGCTTCAACTCCCAGTCTCTTTGAACCAGATATGTCAATTAGGTTTCCCCTGCTTGCTTAAAAGAACCCAAAAGGCGAGAAGGGTTTGGGTCCTGCATCCGGAGCATTTTTTGTCTCTTCTTGCCCACAGATCCACCCCTGAACGCTAACAGAGTGTATCAGGTGTTGGGGAAGGCCGATTGTGAAGGGATTTTCGAATGTGCAAGAGGACTGAGTAGTCACCTCCCTTTATTTGTTTCCAGTTGCCTCCACCAAGTGTTCTATTACATGCAAGCCAAATCTGGCAACATGCTCTAGTTGTGGTCATGTAATCTAGCTCAGACCTTGACTATTTTCCTTATCAATCTGTTGTACTATACAAAACCCCTATTAAAAAAATAAATAGAAAATTTATGAGCATAATTTCATTTTAGCTTAAGTCTAAAAACTTTAGGAATAAAAAATTTTCCCTTTCCACTTTGATTTCAAAAGCGCTTATCGCAAATCACATAACTTACAAGCCAATTAAGTTATAACACAATAAGTATCGTGAATTGTTATGTGTGCTTCAAAATTTTCGAAATTATATTAAATCCTCATTGAAAATGCTTTAAAAAACCCTTTAAAGAGAAATCGCATCACACCTTTAAAAGAGAAAAATTATAACAAATCATTAAAAGTTGCGATGAGTCGAACCCGACGAAACAATAAATGAACAATTATAAGTATCTAAAAGTCTAATAAAGTGCAACCACGTGAGTCTTTAGCGCATTTCGTGTTTCGTGACAAGAAACCAAATGGAAAGGTTTATTACCGCAATAAGTTGCGATGTGCGATTTGCACAGATCGCATTTCACAAGATTCATCGGTAGCAAAAAACGTAACTATTGGTAATTGTTAAAAGTTTCGATGTGCGATATTAACACTTATTATTCAAGTGTGAAAATTGATTCTTATCTAATCAACCCATTATAAGATCTAACGTCTCAAATCTTTAGATTGGACATATTACGTAAGATGTGTAAGAGATTTGATAAAAAGAGTTATGGGCTATTAATAGCATTTAATGGGTGCAAGATTCAAAATATTGATATCTACTTGAAGCGTGTTTTGAATAATAGAGCGTCGTATTTTGAATATTATGTTTTAGCGCTATCCTTCTCTCTATTCATCTTAGATCTGAGTTTACTCTTTTCACTTGAATTCAGGAAACCATCTAACAAAGTGAGAAAAATTGGAATGAAAAAGAAAGGCAAGGCAATTGACCAAATGTCTACTGCAGAAGATATAGATATGCCTCCATTGTTCTCAGACACAACCTGTAACAAGGATTGCGGCAGTTCTTCATGGGAAGAAATGTACCACCTTTTTTAGAGAGAATAGCCAAGAGTAATAGTCAAAACAGTAACAGCAGATGCAACAGTTTCCTTAGACTCGTCCTACTTTGACATTGCATGTTCTTTTCTCCACATAATAGAAACGAGGTCAAAGATTCTACCCTACACAAATATGGTAAAGTGGGTCATTGGCCACATTAACATGGCAGACAAATCCCCCAGATGCGGGTGTTAGTGGAGTTAATGAGGGTGACAGGACGCAAGGCAGTCGGACGGGAGGCCACATTCCATCCCTCACAGCTGCATTGAGACCACCTGCCCGCAGTTAATACTCCACCGCATGCTCTTAATGGCGTTTGAAATGGAGGCGATTCTCACCATCGCAGGGGATGTTCGAGGCAGCCTCGACTGCCGCAACAACATCTCGCATAAGATTTGCAAGCTTGGTCATTCAATGCGGCGTTTTGAGTGTTGCAGGAAAGGAATGTTAAATGCCATGGATCCGCTAGTCCCCCAGCCGATGAATTCGCAATGTAATTTGGTTTTGGACAGAGCCAGAGGGCACACCACCAAAAGGAAGCGAAGCCATCTAACCTGTTGCTTGCAGCCCGATGACAGCATTCACATTTCTATAGCTGGCTCTTGTTTGTCCGCGACGGTGGTTCTGGGCATTCCACCTGCAACGTGCCCTGTCAACACTCAGTCGCTTCAGAGCTCCAGTCCGGTTAAAGCTGCTAAAATGCCTAGGCTTCGACAGAGGATGAGGTGCAGGAGGGGGTCTTATCGTTCTGCCAGAAGATATTCTCCTTCATTTTCTTCTTCCCCGTCTGACACCTCTGCACCTTCTGGTAGCCTCCCTCGCCTCTTCCGTGGGCGCTTGCTCCGCTCAGGCCGCAGGCTTGACCCGCCTTCAGGTGATGCGTTGCCTGCCTATTCGCATACTGCCCTCTTCTCGTTCGATTGTGCTCTCAACAGACCACGCGTAACTGTGGCCATCTCGGTGGTCTTCTTGGAGGAGCCCCTACCGGAGAATCCACCGGAAGAGCAAGCTCCAGTCGATGGCGCTCATATGGACACGGTGCAGCAGGACACAAGGGGTCAGCCTGAGGTTACCAGGGCGTCTTTGCAGGATGACTCAGTTCGCGTTCAGGCAACTGTCACTGAATCTCCCACTGTTGTCCACCACAATGTTGAATTCTCCCATGCTCAAAGTGAACCAGAAGATTTCGGATGCAGGATCGAGGAGGTTGCTCCTGATGAGTAATCCAACCCTCCTTTCTTGTCTCTTTTGTTTTTTCTCGGCCCTCTCTGAGGGAGTGTTTTGCTGTTTCAATGTTTCTTTCAACTCTGGTCCAATTTTTGTCAAAGACCAGTTTCAGTCTTTACAGCGGTCCAGTCTTGTTATGGTCCAGTGTTATAGCTATGCTCCTAGTTTAAAGTCAAAGACATTCCAGCTCGATCCCCTGCGTGGGATTTTTTCAGTCTTGGGTTTTACAAGCTGGTTTCCCTTGCAGGGCAGCCATAATCTAGTCATTGTCAGCTCAAATTTCCTCTTCGTAGGCACAGTTATCGCCTAGGCCAGATGTACTATATTTTTCGCTGTTAATAGATTACTCTAACTTAGAAAAAAAAAACATGGCAGACAAATCATTCAAGAACTCTAAGCTGGAGAATATTGGTTTGTTCACTGCAGAGGATTTAAGGATGATGTATCACTTGCCCATGCTACATAAGAATTATGATAAAGCTTTTGTCCAAATCTTTATAAATAAGAATAGAGACCTAATGAAAGTTATAAAGGGATGGAAATATGACCAAGGCAAGCTGAAGCGGGACAAACTTGGTATGTACCCGATAGCACAGTTACCCTCCCCTTATTTTTATGCTGCTGGAATGCTATGTGGGTTGTTTGAAAAACCAGATACCGCTAGGTTTTCTATAGATTGGGTCCCTTTAATCGATGCAATTGTCAATTCCTCTATTTTGAATTGGGCGAGTATTTTGTCTGATAATTTGGCCAGAACTATCATGGATTATGTTATCACCAAAATAGGATTTGATAGGTTGTTGATCAGGCTACCTCAGTGTAACTATTTCAAACAAGGCTTTTAGTTGAGGCTTAGCCTCCTCAACCTGAGAGGGTTCTCTCAATAGGCTTAAGATTTTGAATTAATGATTAGATGGCTAACTCTAGGAATAAATTGGATAACAGTGTATAACTGGTTGAATTATTTATCAACAAACATCTATTGGGCTATGGAGTCAAGGTATGTTTCAACAAAACATCAAAATTAGCTTAACATGGAATTCAGGGCATTTCAGAGTTTTTAGATGTATCAGCAAAACAGTAACACAGTGAACAAAACACAGTTTACAAACATATGAAGGAAGTTAGATCATTTTCCAATGAATTCTAAGTAACATATCTTCATACCACTGTAAATAGGTTGATGAGGAAAGCCATAGGAAGATCAAACACCAAAAACTCTTTCTGAATCCTAAGTAGTAAAGCCAATATCTGTATTAAGATGAAAACACACAGTCTGCTATAATAACATAGTTGCTTGTTAATGAAAATTTCCAAACTTGAGGAATTTGACCTCATGTCTCTTATAGATTCATCATTACAATCTTGTATTCCCTTATCCATCTTTAGAGGAATTCGAATTCCTATATTTGACACCTATTCTAACCATAAAACAGGCTTATTAATTACAAAATGACAGCTTGACTATCTTTGAAGAGTCCTAATTCAAATAGGACTAAAACTCCTAAATATACTTATAACAAGCTTATATAGTATTCAATTCATCTTTTTCCACCTGCAACCCCATGAATTAGAATTTTTATGTTGACCATTCACTTAAAGTCACCCTGCTGTTGATGATAAAACTACCCTAGAAATTAGGGAACATGTTTCCATGTTTTAAGGCTTAGGATCATTTTGGTTTCTTGAGATGTTATGACCACTTATAACTGATGTATTCAAGGCTAATTTATTTTTGAAACATGATTTACATATTTCCCAAGTTATCCCTTCATGCCATCTATGCAAAATCTACTTTGAACTTCTCAAAACAGTGAAAATAGATCTGCGCTACGAAAGTAGCACAGTTTCGTAGCGCTTTTCGCAGCGCAGTGTTTTCACTCCTTTCTTAAACATATTTCAATATTTTTATTTCATGATAGCCTTTATATTTACTTGAAACACTCCCACAAGAAGTTTCAAAACCAAACTCACAAAGATTCCTTCAAAATTTGTTATGAAAAATGATGAAAAGACTGCTTCAGCAAATTATTCTTGTTTCTTCCCTGAAAATTAGGTCTTGGGATAGAACCTTTATCTTCTCATCCATGATGTATTTTGAAAAACTGAAGGGCATTTTTTTAGTCCATGTTTTCTAGAATAAAAACCTCTCTTGGGTTTTTGAAATACTTCTCCTGTTGTCCAGAAACTGTCCTTGAAAAACATGTGTAAAATAGGAAAACTATGTTTTTCTGAAAATAGGGCTTCAAAGAAAGCCTTTTATCTCCCACTTAATAATGAATTTCACTAAACTGAGAGACATTTTTGTAGTTAGGGATGTTATGAAGAAAAAAATCTTTCATTTTTCAAAAATTTGTTTTCAGTTTCCCGGAAACCTCTTTGGAAATTTACTACTAAAGCCAGAAAACCAATTTTTTCTCATCATGGTGAAAGGTTGCTTCAGTAGTTTCGTAGCGCGCTATGAAACTATTGTGCAGGCTCATTTGTTGAAAATTTCTTCAAAATTCATACCTTGGAGATGTTAACACCTCATAACAACTGATATTTTAAAAATATATATAGTAACATGTCTTCTCCAGCTCATCATTAAGCCCTTGCATCTTTTTTAACATTATGATCATGGATAGATCATTTTCATGTGTGTCATGTCCACCAATAATTTCCATAAAACCTTTAATGCTTCCACTGACAGTTGTAAATCCATGTCTTCGACCTTCATGATGTCTCTAACCTTGTTGTAAAACCTGTTAATCATGACTTAACTGTCCTAAAAACCAGGGAAAATATTTCCTGCCTTTTAACCTTTATCCTCCATGCTTATCTTTGAACATCTTGGCTAGAAATGATGATTGTTTCATATAGGTGACATGTGCTAACATTCTAATTAAACTTCAATCTTCCACCTATACAAAAGGAAAACTTCGAAAAAGTGTAAAAGGAAATGACATATGACTACGCTATGAAAATAGTGTTTTTGTAGCGCAGATTTTGTATCACTATAAATCATTCCTTTTAACCCTTATTTATTCTAATTTGAAACCTAAATCTTCACTTGTGATCCTTATCTTACCATCAACAACACCAAGACTTGAAAGCCAGCAGTCTTTACCTCTTTTTTATGACAAAATTGATTTAGGATTTGTCATTTACTACTCTGTTTTACCACCCTGTTTCATTTCTACTGTAGCTTATCTTCAGATTTGGTTAATTGGATTTCAAGGTCTTAAATTTATCTTTTTAGTTTCCTGTTAGTAGCCCTCAACTGAATATTCATCATTCTCACAAATCTGGCTTTTTTACCCTTGAATTTCTATGAAAAATCAGCCTCGCTTTATTTTTTGTTTATCAGCCTCGCTTGATAGTAGTAATCAGCCTCGCTTGATACATGAGAGAAGCTTTGGTTTCAGTTTACCATGAGCTTACCATTCGAAAGGGCATGCATGAAATGTTTTTTTTTTTTTTTTTTTTGCATGAGACAATAATACCAAGAACCAACCCTTTTCAAATTTGAAAATGACAAACATGAATGACCTCCAACAAATGTAATGATGATTTGAAATGGTTGCATGTATGAGAAATGACTCCTAGCTGACACCTAATGATGAGGAATTAACGGAATTTGAGTGATTTGATGAATTGACATGACTTTCTACAAATCCCCGTTTTCGTAGCGCGCCTAATGAAATTTTTGGGTTTTGCGCTACGAAAAGAGCAACGTTTTCATAGCAAAAAACAGGTTTTTTACACTGTCTGCGCTACGAAAACGTGGTTTCGTGGCTAATTCAAAAAAAAATTCAAAAAGGTTTAAAACAAGACTTTCTAAACAGGATATGAGATACTCAAGGCATGAAATAAGGTTGTTAAACTTTATTTGACAATGAAAATGAGACTCTAACCCTATCACTTAACCCTTTAAGCATGAAATGACCTACAACCTATTTAAGACATGACTAGAGATAAGGCAAACTTTCCAAAGTTTAGAAAAAAAAAAATTTATGGTGATAACAGATTACAGAAGAAAAATAAGTGTTTTTGCTAGAACAATACCCCCCTTCTACATGAGTGCTTACATTATGGATGCAATTTGTTTTTGTTCAAGATTTCCTATCATGGGATGGAAATGGACAACCCAGGACCCCACTCCAATTCATATTTACCATAGAACCCTTTGGGAATCTGATTTTCATTTACATTTCCATAAAATTTGCAATGGAGTTATGTTACCCATCCATCAACTTATCTTTAATGAAAAAGCACTTAGGATTTCTAAGGAAGCTAGCACAGACATTTTACTATTTGCGAGATGGTTTGCTGAAGAAACTTTCACTTATATCAGATTTTTTGGGAGTTATTCTTCTCCCCGTGTTTTGCCCTATTATGTTCTTGATAACCTTCTAGCTAGGGAAATTTCCTACCAAGTTTTAGTAAGTGACGTATCCAAACAACTCAAAGATGCCAAGAAGGCCATTTGGCCTACTTTCCCTTTACAGTGTGGCACTTTTTCCCTTTTTGACATTGGTAATACATTCAAAGAGATTTCAAATGTCACTTCATTAAAACTAGCTCTAATGCCAAAGAGGCCATTTGATCCTAATAATGTGGTTAAGAATTTTACCATTGAGCTTAAACTGAAACCTTTATTGAATGAGAAAGATAAGTTTGATGATTTCTTTTAAGGTGTGGATAATTCACAGATTTATTCAAAGTTGCATCCAGTCTTCTTAGTAAAACAGACTTTGAAGCTTTTCAAGCTTATAGAAATAAAAGGCTAGAAACAATCCCTTTGGACTTGTTATCTATTGAAGATGTCAACAGGCCAACTCCCAGTATTAGTCTGGATAATGAGGCTAAGGATTTGTTTGAAGATGAATCTTAAGAGAAATCAAATCACAATTTAGAACAATCACAATATAATTCTCAAAATTCAAATCACTCTAACAATGAATCTGAGAGCAGGAATGAGATTCCTGAGAAAATAATTGAGAAATTGATTAAATGTATTGAGATGCAAACGGAAGGAGAAATTAATGGAGCTGAATCATCTTCTCAAGGAGGTCATCATATCCAGAATACACTCGAGCAGACAAAGAAGCCTCAATCAAAATATTTGAAGAAATAATGGGAGAATTTTTCGAAGGCATTAGAAACATCACCACCAAAGCCTAATGTTGATGAATCAAAAAATTTCCAAACTCCAGAGCAAACCTAGAATTTAGTGGAAACTGTAATACCACTACAATAGGTACCTGAAGTTCATTATCAAGAGATCGTCCCGGCATACCCTACAGAAAAGATTGTTTTAAAGATTGAAGAGATACCCTCACTTGATGTATTCTATAGTCCTAGTCGTAAGGCTGTAGTTAAGAGAAGAAAGAGAAGAAGAATGGATGAATCTATAGACGTTCTATGGAAAGACCCTTTGGTTGATCCTACAGAACATTTGACTAGGTTATCACAGTTCGCCGGAGCATATGCTACTTCTACCATTGACAAAGCTATAGAAGTACAACTTCTACTTAAGAAGAAAGAAGACAAAGTGCAGTAGTTGGAGAAATTGCTAGAGCAAGAAAAGTTTAATTCCAGTAAGCAGATTGAATTGAAGATGTCACAATTTCAAAAATACTTTGATATATTGAAGTTACAGCACCAATTACAAATTACAGAGAAAGAAACACAGCTTGAAACAACAATGGACAAATTAAAAATGCAACCTCAAGTAGAGCAATTCATAAAAGAAGTACTGGAAATGAATGCAAATTTAAAGCATGAGCAAGAAACCTTTTGTCAAGAAATTCCAATCATCAGTTCTTACTGTGATACAACCAAGATTCTGATCCAAAAAATTGCTAACAGAAGGCTTGAATGTGAAAAAGTTGAAAATAATATTACTGAGTTAATTCAATGGCAAGGGTCTGATGCAGGAAAGAAATTTGACCTCCCTAAGATAGATAAATTTTGTAAAGAGATTTTATTTAAAGATTGGGACATGCAGCTAAGACGAGCAAAGAAGGCAATGACAAAGGCATCTATTCTTATAAATGAAATTATTGAATCTGTTAATGAATAGCTTTTAAAAGCTGAACTTATTAAAGAATCCACAGCTGAAGTGATCCAGCCAAAACTCAATCCATTAGAAGCACAGTGGAAGGAAAGTACAGATATGCAGGTAGAAACTATTAAAAAGATAAATAAGTTTGATCAGGAAAATTACTGGAATTTTCTTATCAAACCTTATCATCAATGCCTAACTCTACAGTCACTAACTGATTCTACAAAGAAATCACTGCCAACATTTTCGAATGTAGTGTTTAAAGGCCAGGTCAGATCTGGGATTACACGGCCAGCACACCTAAAGCCAATGATAGATATTTGTCGGCTCCAAGATCAAATGCGCAAAGAGGATCAGCCCACATAATCATGTTGCTATTTTATTTCCTAGATTATAGTTTAATTTTACTCCTTACAAGGATGGTTGTTTGAAACCTCCTCCATTTTTTATGTAATAATCTATATTAAACATATTTTAGTTTAGTATTTAAACCCTTCTCATGCATTTAGAGAAGGGTCCAGAAATTTTTCAAAATCATTTGCAAAGAATGCACTTTTGTAATTTTATGAATGCCTTGATGAATTAATGGAACGAAATCTGTTATCTTTTGACATTTGAAATTGTTTAATTGAAGTTGCACTATCGTACTCTTTAAATTTCTTGAAATTGAAGAGGAGCAGAAAACTATTGTTAGTTTGAATGAGTAGAATCTCATATATATGGTACTTCTACACGTTATATTAAGGTTTGCTTCTTAAATTGAGAGTTATATTTTTATTTGCATTATATATTAGTGTTACACCATTTTTTGGTCATCTAACCTATTATCATTAGATGGACCCAAGTACACCATGTAAGACCAATTTTACCCTAAGTAAAATTGCTTTCGCTATGTAAGATAACTTAATAAAACATATTTATTAGGTTGTTTATGGTCCAAATAGGAAACCCCAAAAGGAAATATTAAACAAATCTTTATTTGTTTGATTTTCCTCATGAAATAATCAATTAAACAATAATTTAGTTATTATTCCAAGTTATATTTAACCCAAAACAAGGAAATTAATTAGATAAATCCTTATTTATCTTATTATTTTCTAGGAATAATTATTTAAATCTTATTTAAATAATATTCCTTGTTAAATATGACTAAATCATTTATAAATAATTAAATAAATCATTAATTATTTAATTATCATTCAACCACTTCCTTAAAATAATAAATAAATCATTTATTTATTTATTATTTATAAATAAAGGGATTTGACCCAAGTCAAATGCCTTTTCCCTCCAACAAATATAATAAAATATTCCATAAAAGGTGGATCTAGATTTGGTTAATATTATTTTAATCATACACCAAGATCTAGAATGGTTCAATGTTTTGTTATAAATAGAAGGGTTTTCTCATTCATTTATCACCTTTTGTTGCTCATTAGATCACTCTGGATCTATGCTCTTGGTCTGACTTTGAGCCATTATCATTGTCACATTCTCTATTATTTGCTTTGTGAGCTCCCTTTGAGTTCTATGTTTGTCTGGGTTTTCTACACCAACAAGAGAGAGAAATGCTAGATCTGAAGCACTAAGGACTTTCAAGAACCCATCCCATTGAGGAGAATTGGAAACACCTTTTCTTGTTTTCCTCTCAAGTGCCCTTAATATAAAAATTCTTTCAAAAATATTTTTCTTGGCTTGTCTATTGGATGCGTGGAGCAAAACCTTATTTTTACTGCTTAATGTCTTTTTACGCATAGATATGGATTTGTGCAGGATTTATCTTAATCAACTAACTGTAGATTTGAAGATATTGGCAGCCATATTTGATGTTAGGGCTATTTTTTATGCATAGCTAAAGTGGTCTTTTTCCGTACACTTCGACAAAATATTCATACTAACAATTGGCGACTCCACACGGGTTTTCAAATATGACCGCTGTCGTTTTTTATTTTCCTGCATATCCAGCTGCTTCAGACCCTAGGGTTTCTTTTCAGTTTTTTGTTCTTTCTATTTTTATGTCGTTTTTCACCTATCAAACCCTCAAACATTAAAATTTCTAACTTTCGTGTGTTTTTGGCCCTATTGCGCAGGTAACCAACATCAGCCGCAATAGAGACGACAACTTTTTCTGAAATCTGCCGCCGAGACACCCGGACCTACAGGTCGGACTTTTTGCCCAAGAACCTGTGACCTGGACTGCAGGACACACTTTTCAGCCCAGAATCTGCGACCTGCATAGAAAACAGGTCAGAACCTGCGACCTGCACTTTTTTCTGCAATTTTTCAACAATTTTTCTGGGTTTGTCTGAAGCTTCTGTCAGGGTTTTCCAACCTCTGCCTCAGCTCGTTTAGACCTATTTCTGATCTTTTTTACTCAACTAAGTGGGAATATAGCCCCTTAGGGCTTTATTACCCTCCACTTTTTGTGGAGGAGTTTTAGATGTTTCAGACGTCTGAATTTTCAAAGTTTCAGCCTTCTTCTTTTCAGATCTGATACCTCACTTTCAAATCCCTTTTAGATCAGCTCTTATCCCTTCCAAATCGCCTCATATAGTTTTTTTTGGGTTTGCCTCTAGGGTCACCTCCTTGTCCCTTCTACCTTTAGCTGATTTCATCCTTTGTTGCAGCAACCTTGCCTCTGCCTCTTTGCTATTTTCTACACCTCCTTTCAGCAGATTTCTCCTTTAGATCTCTGTCCCTCCCAACCTTAAATCTATTGGCCCCTCTTTAGTGTGTTTTGACTAGATTTTTTCCCTCTTTTTAGACTATTTTTGGGAGACCCGCCTTCTTGGGTTAGATCGATGCATAGTTAGCTGTTAATTTTCTGTTATTTCAACATTATATACTGTTCTCTGTAGATTTCTTTTCAGTTACGCAGCAAAAATTTTTCTTTTACTCTCAAAACGTCTGGGTTTAAACATTAAAATTAACACACGCCACAAACTGACCCTAAGCGAAGAAGAGCCTGGTTAACATCGCCAGGTAAAGACTTTAAAATCAATTGACACTGCACCTTTCTACCCTTGTTTCGACATTGTAATCACTTGATTCTGCACCTCCCTACCTTTTTTGGTCCTTCTTCTTCCCTTTGTGTCGTCATCATTGCGCCCCCAAGTCGTATATCCCGGAGACTTCTTGGCCTTCACCCTTAGTTTCCAGTTGGTTGACATACTCCTTCCCGCCGTCGTCGAGTTAGTCCTCCCTCGAGTCTGCACTCTGAATCTTCTTATGATTCTTTGGGTTCTCCCCCTGTTACCTTCACCATGTCTATTCTAGGGCCTAACGCTAGCAGCAACCCCAGCCCTAATGCTGGGACTGTTACTAGCGGAACCACCACGGGAACTACCTCGACTGTCCCTTTGCTCCCTTATATGGCAGGTCTCAATCTCCCTGATTTCAATCAGTTGATCAATGATCCTATCTGCCATGATGTTGGCTGGCCTGCTATGCCCACCAAGCTCCCCTTTGACATTCCCAAGTTTGAAGGCCTTGCTGGAAAATATCCCTCCAACCATATCCAATCTTTCCACATGTGGTGTTCATCCAATTCCATTACCAATGATTCCATCCGTCTGCGATTGTTCCAACGCACGCTTACAGGCGAAGCTTCTAAGTGGTATGTTTATCAAACTGCTTCTTCCCATACCACCTTTGCGAGCATTGCCCAAGCCTTCTTATCTTATTTCCAACTCCCTCGCCGATACGACACTGGTACCGAACTCTTGACTTCTTTTCGTCAATCATCTTCGACCCGCCTTTCCGCTCATGTCCAGGAATGGCGGAGAAGAAGGAGCTTATGTCAGGCTCCCACCTTTGAAGATCAGGTCTACATGGACTGGTTCCTTCGATCTCTCTTACCCACCATCGACAAAGATGTCGCATCCCAATTCCCTCAAACCTAAGAAGTCGCCCTCCAAATAGCCTTGAAATATGACCTCATCTATGCTCAGTCTGGTTATGTTTATACCGTCCTTCCTGACCTCCCTAGACCCGGTGGCGCTAACGCCCTGGGGGCATCTCACTCTACCGACGGTATCATTGGAGCTCTTTTGCACCTGTACGCTCAACCTCATATGGGCTATGGTTTCCCTCTGGGAGGGGCCAGCACCTCCAGCACTTTCCCCCCTCCAGGTAGCATGTATCTAGGATACAGCATGCCTCCTCCTTTTTCCCAACCTCTTGCTTACCTCAATGTTGCCCAACCTATCCAGTATCCTTATCCACAGTCTGGTGCCCCAGTTCCTTCAACATTTACACCTCCACCTCCCTTGCCTTCTCAACCCTTGCAGCAACACCTACCACCCCAGTCGAGGCAACTATTTGCACAGCAGAGCGCGAATAATCCTCCTTCTTCTCAAAGAAAGAGGAAAGGAAATAAAAATCAATCTGCCCCTGTTAATTGTGGATCCAATCCTTCAGGTATTGACTCTAACAATGCTAACCCGCAACAGGGCACTCAGCCCAAGCCAGACAGGCCTCTTCGTACAAATAAGCCTTGTTCATGTTGCGGTGTTTACGGTCATTACACTCATGATTGTCCCCTATCACCACAGATGCGGCAGATGTGGGAGTCTTAGGCTATATTGCGAGGACAACATACTTCCCCTACTATTCCCCCCAATGTGGCTACTTCTCAACCGACTGTGTTTACTGATCCTTTCCCTCAGCAAGGATTCGTCGCTACCCAACCACCTCACACACCGGTAGCCACTCAACCTTCCCCTTATGTTTCATCCGATTATCAGATCCTCATGATGAACTTTGATACACCTTTACCCGTCGACCTTAACCTTCAAACTTGGTCTCATCAATACCCCAAGCCTCCCGCTCTGTCTGTCCCCGAGTCACCATCTTTAGGTCCTACAGAGCCTCTTTCGACACCCAATGGTCCTTTGCAGATCCCTCAGCCAAAAGTTGAGGTTCCTACCAAGGTTCCTAAGGGCCCATTATGCTGAAATGTTGCTTCTGGTCGTGCTGCTCATTCGTATAGCATAGTATATGATTTGGCACAATCTCCTGCTGCCATTTCAACACTGGAACTCCTCCAGTCATGTTCTTCTCAAAGGAAGGCTCTACTATCAGCCATGGGTGATGTAGATCTTGTTGATGACCAATTGATTGTTTTCGATGCCCGTCAATCAGACCATCCTCCCCTTCCTGCTTCTGTTTCTTTCCAAATCCAGGTCAAAATCTGGAACGCTAACATGTCCCAGTGTATTATTGATGAGGGGGCATCTACCTATGTGATGTCTGCTTCGGTTTGGAAACAACTTAGATCTCCTGATTTGGCCCCTTCCACAATCACCCTTCGTGTGTGGGATGGCCACCCCTCTAGCCCATTGGCCTCTTCCTTAATTTTCCTATCACTCTTGCAGGCAAAAATTTTTGCGTTGACATTGAAGTCATCGACGCCCCTCTTGATTATAACATCCTTTTGGGGCACAGCTACACCTATGCCATGTCTGTTATCCCATCCGCGGTCCACCGCAAGATGTTTTTCCCTCACAATGGAAAGATCGTCACCATTGACCAGTTGACATATCATGAGCCAAAATCTCAGACCTCCCCTGAGTCGGCCATCTCTTCTGTAGTCAATAAGCAAATCGTCGATTCTTTGACCAGTGTCCCCCCCGGTGTCTATAAAGACTCCTACTTTCTTGGAACCTTCCTTGGTCTTCCTCCTCCTCCTATCTCTGATCCCAGCTTAGTGAATGTTTAAACGATGCAATCGTCTCGGGCTGACCTTAAGCGGCCCACTTCGGCTAGTCAGCAACCTCAACCTCGCCTGCCGCAACCCGCTCCTAGCCCTTCGCCTTAGACAGTCGAACCTCTTCCTTCTGGACCTTCTCATCTAGCTGGTACCCACGAGCCTTTCTACCCTCCTGGGTCAGTTCCCCCAGGTCTCAACCATCTTGGAGCCATCCCTCCTGGCCATTACCCCGCTGGTTAGATACCTTTCCTTGCCCCCCCTCCCGAAGTCTATTCAGTCCCCATCATGGCCACCCTTTCCCTCCCCAATTTGACCCTGAGAATACCTGTCTGGTATCTTGACCCTCCAGCCGCTACCCCACCAGGTCACCCCAAACCATACCTTGCTTTGACACCAGTTCAACCAACTCCCCTAGCTTCTTGCATTGCTCTCGTGCCACTAGCACCTCAACAGGACCCTTCTCCTGTTGTGACAGCTACAGGAAAGAAAGGAAAAGCTTGCAAGGGGGCATCCAAAGACAAGGCCACCTTGACTGACCCTACCCCTCCTCCACCCGCCAAGCCTTGTGCCTTCTGTGATGGCGTCGGTCATGCCACCCATACTTGTCCCAAGTTGCCTCGTATTAAACCCATGGTTAAAGTCGTGTTCCCTGAGTCTACGGTCCCTCAACCCTCTGTTTCTTCCTCGTCCGCAACCAAGAACCCAAAGACTCTTCGCACCAACAAACCCTATGCATTGTGTGGTTTCCATGGCCATTATTCCCACCATTGTCCTCACTTAAAGCATTACCGAGACTCTTTAGAGGTCATTCGCGAGTATGAGGTTGAACAAAATCAATCTGCCTCTTCCATCCTTGCGTAGTATGCGTCAGGTCAACTCAAGGATCCCCATGATACCATTGAAATTCCCCCCCTGATGTTGAGATGACGGAACCTGCCGCCCCCATCCTCTACCTATCATCATCCGTGCGACCCTCGGAGTACATTCCCTCTAAATCCCCTCCGTCTGTTTTGCTTGATCTCCCTTCAGCGACATTCTTGGGCTCCACATCATTTGACCATATTTTTACTTGTTCTTCTGTCATTCCCCATGACAATTCGTATGTGAGCCTCTCTTCCCATGCTGATGATTTAGGTAGCTTTGCAGTGTCATGTGGTTTCCCTGACCTTTCCTTTCCCACCCATAACCAGGATGATACCATCTGTCTCTATGATGTTCTCCGCAGCATGAGCACCAGCTATTCCTCCCGTAGCCCTCATACATCACCCTCTAGTCGGTTTATGAGTCATAGCCATCCTACCTAGACTACTCTCTCCTGTAGTTGTCATTTGATGTCTACTCTGCACTCACGCTACCATCACTGTTCTTCCCCCTCCCATTTATTGTCTTTTGACACTCTTCCGCAGGACCTCCCATCCACACCCCATATCGGCTACACCGATGGTGCAAGTCACTATTCCTGGACTCTAGCCTTGGCAGCCTGAGCCATCTTTACCCCCTTGCATACCCTCGTTCTCTCCAATGGGGTCTGCATTGGTGCTGCCACCAATAATCAGGTCGAATATGATGTAGTGCGTGGCCTCTTAGCCGATGCCCTCTCTCATCGCATCCTCCATCTGCATGTTCATTTAGACTCCCTTCTTCTTGTCCTGCAACTCAATGGTGTCTATCATGTGCATAATCCTATCCTTTTTAGAAGATATTTGCACGTGAAACTTTTGATACATGAATTTAGATTCATTACTTTCATTCATGTACCTAGAGAACAAAATCACTACATAGATAGCATTGCAAACCATGTTCTAGATTGGCATTTATCACACACATTTCCCACAACACAATAACATTCAAAATCATCAAAACCATGCATATCCATAATATGTGCCATACAACATATTTTTAGAGTCCATCTACTCTGATACATATGACATGCCCATAGCATGTTACAAAACACGAAACTCAAAACTGGGGGGCACCACTTGCCCCTACATATACACTAGGGGGCACCACCTGCCCCACATCTAATCATTATCTAGAGGATCCCGAGCCAATGGCTCTGCTCCCGCAGCTCGTAAATCATGCACAGACTGATCGGCCATCGCCATGCGCCTCATCACACCTCGTCATTCTGAGGGTAGCCCAATACATAGCTCTATGTACTAGTCGTCTAAGTCTTTCCAACCCCGCTCTGTCACACTAGTCAGTAGCCCCTCACATATACGACGAATTTCCTCCAAGAGAGCGCTCATATCCTCATTCAGTGTTGTTCTCGATCCACTAGCACTTACAGCTCCTGAGACTGCGTGTCGTCCCATATATCCGGTCGGTTTTACCGGAGCTATTTCTGCATACCAAAAGTATAAGAATTAGTACCATATATAATATTCACAAACCTTCACATGCACATAAAATATTAGTCACTTGACACTTACCATCGGGCCCCCATACTCGACCAAGTGAAAGTTGCAAATCCGGATCTCCACAATAACTCATCCCACTATAAGGATAGTCGTCTATGTACAACGGCATCTGATCCCAGTGGGCAAAGAAATCCGGTTGGAACACCCTCCCGACCGCCCCTCCTTCTCTACACAGTAAGCACCCCCACCAGCGCATCCTGGGTTCTCTCGGACCCCCATCTGGTAGCTGTACACGAGGTCGCAAGGTCAATATTTTCTCGAAAAAGAAGGAGCACAATATGGTCCCATACAAGCAATCATGGTTCGCTTGCCATTTGCAAAGCGACAGCTGTCGTTTCAACGACACAAACATCATTTGGGCCCACCCATAGTAGGTCCCACTCAACACTATTTCCACAATCATCATCTACCCTCTAGTGATGTGATGGAGCGCCTGGCTG